>CM053033.1:147063170-147079822 GCA_028564925.1 Lithobates sylvaticus
AATCACTGAGCTAGCCCAAAGACCCCCGGGAGCCAATGAACATTGAGACTGGGGAAGGGGCATTTTTGGCATATAAATAAGTCTACAGCTGGATACGAGCCCCTCTTAGCCTGATGACTTGGACATGTAATGTATTCACTTGTCTCTCTCTCCCCCTCTCTCTCTCTCTCTCCCCCCTCTCTCTCTCTCTCTCTCTCTCCCCCTCATTATTAATATGAAGTGTAATGTATTCTGTGTATCCCTATCCTTTCTCTAACTTTAATCTTTCTCCTAAGACTTTAATATGTATTAAGTAACAGCCTGTGTATGTCCATTGTAATTATATCCCCTTTTCTGCATTAACTAACTATCTTTGTAAACACTGGCAACATGGCATTTATAACATCTCTATACTATGTTGGGTAATCTAAAATGTTTCTTTATTATTTTTCTGGACATACAAATAAATTGTAATTGTTTATCTATTCGCACGGTTATCGTACGTTTATATACTTATACAGACAAAGGTTTAATTGCGTTATTCACTTTATCATTGTTGTATCTATAATCTTTAACTAAGCTAGAAATTCAGCTTTAACAGATGGTGCCCGTGTGTGAGGAGTTTTGACGTTTTGAGCGAAACATTCAAAACTAGCAAGCTTCTTTGAACACTGTTTATAGATATATAACCTTTTGTCTGCAGTAATACTTTGATGAGACTGATATGAATAGTATAAGTGAAATAAATTGTACGTGCGAATGTGGCTTTAGTTGCAACTTACAATGTGGCTGGCTGAGCAGTTGGTAACTGCATGTTTGGGCCATGTGCCTTGGGGGAAGGGCAGTCAGGATGCTTACAATGCAAAATGGTTGTTACTGTATCTTGTGATCTTTCAGAATGGAATGTGAACTTATGTTTGAGCCGTGTTATATTGTGGTTTTGGAGTTGTTGTTTCATTGGATAGCGTGTGTTCCTAAGTGTACATTCTCAATTGTGCGGTGAGATGACATGCTTTTCAGTGGAACTGTTCCTAAAATGTGTCTATGGTTTAAGTGTTCATGTGGTGTCTCAGGTGGGTGGCTTTGTGGAGATGGAGAACCTGTGTTTGAGGCCTCCCAAGGTCTCTAGTGGTATATAGAGGGAGATGCTTGTAAGTGTTCATTTGGTATTTCAAATGTGTAATTTTGTGGGGAGAAGTTTGTGTAGCTAGCGAAGAAGTTTGGTTTGGCGGGAAAAATGCACAATTTTGTCACGGCCTGGCTTTTGTAGTCTGCCATGTGACCAGGGTCGGTGGCCATTTTAAAGACCTGTGAGTCTTCCTATAGACGAAGGTGCAGACACCATTCCCTTGTGTGTGAAACCATGTGACATGAGCCACCTTGTTTATAGGCATAATTTCTGTTTTCTTTTAAGTGAAATTGTACTGAGTGTATGAGAAGACATCCTGCCTCAATTGGGCCAAGATTGCAGGAGGGTGTCGGAATGAATGATATGGGCTCTGATTGGACGCTTGAAGGCAGTGAAAAAAAAAAAAAACTAGGATCTGGGCCTTTCTGCCAACAAGCGCTTCTGATTGACCCTTGCATGAGTCTAGGTCAAGACGCTTCCCAATCTTTGAGATTGAAATGCACCTGTGGGCCTAGGTCACACTGAATGATCTTGATGTACATGGATCTATCTTTCTGTGTGAACTACAAGGGCCAGCTTTGTACTATGGGGGGCATTGGTGGACTACAAGGCCCAGCATTGTACTATGGGGGCCATTGGTGGACTACAAGGCCCAGGTTTGTACTAGTAGGGAAGTTGTGCTTTTTCATGATGTCCCATGTGTCTTTTGTTGGATGTGCTAGGCATCATCTTTTTAAGTGAATGTAAGCTATTGTAAGTTAGCTGTTTGTTGTTTGGCGGGAAAATCCCATTGTTATGATGGCCTGCGATTTGTTTGTAAGCACCATGAGGGTGCAGACGGCGGCCATTTTAAGCTTGTGAATCATCCCAGAGCTCTGATTCCTTTGTGTGTAGCCATGTTCTGTGCAGGCATCATCTCCTTTTTAAGTGAACTCTATTTTTGTACTTTTTATATTTTTTTTTGGGAGAGTTCGTTTAATGTTTTTGGTCATTGGTGGGGTCGGAGTGTATGTATAATCAGCGTACAATGATTGTGTGCGACCAACCATATATTGTATGGGGAACTGCTGACTGTAACTATATGTTGTAGGTAGTTGTGGTGTATATAGGAATGAACTATGATTTTGACCTTTATGACCAGTCCCCATAAGTGTAAAAATATATTTTTTAAAGGGTTTGGTTTTTAAGTTGAAAAACCTGTTTCTTATCCAGTAGACCATGTATTGTTGGGACACAATAGAAGTTGTCACACCCTAGGAGGGGGGGGGGGGGGGTCTCAGGCTTCTAACTGAGAAAATGGGGGAAAGTGTTGTGAACTCTCAGAGCCAAATATTGTGCTTTGTATTTGGGACAAGAATGCACATCGGTCCCGGCCCTCAGGGCACAGGGAGGGCACGCAGACTGTTTCGTTGAATATGCCTATATTTTAGGATAGACCCTAATTGACATAGCCTAAAGTGTTTGTCTAGGGATAAGTGGTAATATTGGTGTCTCAATTGTATGGTCAGTGTTTGTAGGGAGAAAAAAAGTTTGTGTGTTGGTTTTCATTTGTTAATGTCGGCCATTTTTCTGTAGTCCGGATCTCATCCACCATTTTGCCGTTGACCGATTTGCGATTACTGCAACTGCTTTTTTGTCTCTGCTAATTTTAACCCCGAGCTAAATCTTGTACTGAAGTAATGACGCCATTTTTCACCATGGGCCAGGTCTTGATTTTCGTTTGGCCCGGCTGCCATTTTGTGTCCGCTGTGTTTGGGTGGAATTGCTATTTGTGTTTATAGAGGCGCAGTTTAAGGCACTGTTTCCTTTTTAAGTGAATTCAATCATTTCAGTTTTTATACTTTTAAAATGGTGTGTGTTGTTTTTGATTGTTTGTGGCCTACAGTGGAAGGGAAGGGCTTTGATTGACCTCTTTCAGCCGTCTTTTTGCAGGAGTTTTGTTGCACTGTTGTGTGGTATTCTGGTTTTAAAACTGGTGGTTTGACTTCCCAGGGGATATGTGAGTCAAGGGGGTTAATGGGTTAATTGCAACATGGGGGTTTATTCCACCCACTCCAGGAAAAAAGTTTTTTTTATTTGCTGATGCTAGCCATAGATTTTTCTAATGTCTTGATAGACAAAATAAGGTTTATATTGTAATACTGTTTTGGGGTTTATATTGTAATACTGTTTTGGGGAGGCATTCAAATTATTGTAATATCAAGGTACAGAGAGAAGCCATAATATTTGTTTTGAATAGTGGAGGATTTCATGGTGTTTTGTAGTTTGTCTGACAACACATTTAACCGGTAGTAGAGTAAATGTGAGGATTAGTACGCTAGCATACCAGGAGGCCGTGTATAATAATCGGAAAACGCTGGGTGCCAGTACTGTAAAAATAAGTCACTAGCAGTACTGATCTGATTAGTGCAAGGGTGCCCTGGGTGAGGCCCCAAACCAGTCAGACAGCTGCCTTACACATGAGATCTGGGTTGGGGCTCCGGACATGAGACCCCTTAAAGCTGTGGAGGGTATTTTTGATGTCTGGTGGTAGACCCAAGAATAAAAAATATTTTGGAAGTAGTTCAGTTGTGGCTTCAGAAATCTGTAATGGTGAGTGCATTGATGGAGGTGTAGTTTGATTCTCAGAGGAGGAACTGTTTTTTTGTCATAAGAGTCCTTAATTTTCATTCTGTCCCTGCCTGCTCTAAAGAGCTGAGTGGGGCAGACTAACGCTGGTTGAGACCTGTTTGTGGTTTTGAACGTAATAGCGTCGAGAAGGCTAGAGTTGGCTTTTTGGGGAGCAGATAGTCACTACTGTATGGGGTTCAGTTTTACTGTAGAACTGTGGAAGCTATATTTTACATTTGTGATTGTTGTTTTTTTTTTTTGTACAATAGAAGGCTCATTTTGTTTTTTAATCCCATTGTGTTACTGGCCGATCAATTGTGAAGGTAGTAGTCGATTGATTTTATGGTCGAGTAGTTGTTTCAGCCCTAGTATGAATCTTTCTCTTTATAAACTGCTAACTGTGAATCGTAAGTTTTGTAATTAGATCTGTAAACACTGGCGATGTTGTTACTACTATAACTCATATCGCAAAGGTGTGTGTGCATCAGATAACTACCTCCTGTAATAAAACGCATGGGGTCCGGATTATCCAAGTTTGTGCTAAACATTCTTGAGATAACCAAAGTAATAAGCTTTTTGTTAGGCATTTCTTTTGGAATATTTCAGAAAAGTCCACGGAAGGGATTGGACTATTATTTGGTTCAGGAAATCTCCAGGCTAATTTTTTGAAGGACTGTAGCCAGGACAGAGAATATTGTTCTGGCAAGTAGTGAAAAAAAAGGCAGCAACGTTGATAGGGGAGGGGCCTATCTACCCACTTCTTGTCCAGAGGGTCGCTACCTCTGAAGTAGGCAACCTCTAAAGAGGTTGGGGGATCAGTTCAAGGTCCATTGTCCGTAAAGGATGGGTAATCGAATCGCTTTAAAGAGGGTGTCTAACCGTGGGGAACCATACCACTTGACCCCGAAAGAAGAAATGATAGATAAATATGGGCCTTGGACTGTGAAATATGCAAGAGTGGGATCAGTGGACAGGGAGAAATTATTCTAAAAAAGGTACTTTTAAACCAAAAGCTTAGGAAGCCCGGTGGTACAATAAAGATATGCATGGAACGCATGGATGGTAGAATCCATGCATAGAACTGATGATGTGAATATTTTTATGGTGGGAGGTAAGGAGAAAGCGCACCAAATGCTGAGAAGTAGGGACAAACAGGGCCAATAGAACCACATCCCCAGAGTAGTGGCGGTGATGATCAGGGGAACAGCCTCCACACCTAAGTTATGTACCAATAATGCTACTAATCCAGTTGTCACCAACAATGTTTCATTCCTGGTGTTTTTGCAAGGATAAATCCCTGGAAGGTGGGCGTTTTTATTATAGAAAATATGAAATATGTGTGACGTCTAGAGTTCATCTTTGACCCAGCTAATTGTGTGCATGTGTGGAATATGCCATATATATTTCGTGTCCTGTGATTTCTGTTGTCGCAGGTGCTGACAGCCCAACCGAATGACCCCCCCTTGTTTCCGACCAGATCTATGAGTATGCAAAAAGAACTGTATTGACATGCAAATTACCTGAGCCAAGATAACTATATGTAATAATGAATTGAAAGGTGCTTTACTAAACTCAGTTTGTTTTCCAGAAGACAGTTCGGCAAGAGATTTTCTGGTGAAGTATGATTTGTTGAAAAATGGAAAAAAAAAAAAAAAAAACGTTTTATTGCGAGTTGCTAATTTTTTTTCTCCCTCACCATGGTGAATATTTTTTTTGGGGGAATTATTGGTATACCATAAAACAAAAATCCACGTGGTATTAATATGTATTAAGTAATACATATTAATAATAAGTTGAGCTCAACAATTTTTGCTATTTTAAAATAAGGTGCACTGTTTATGTAATGTAAATGTATATTTGTTTCATATGCTAATGTCTTGTTACAGATATTTAACCATTATTTTTTTCAGGCGAAAAATTGAATGTTTATTACAAAATTTTATTGGTGTTTTTCAGATGATAATTGGGTTTCACGGCTTTCAGAACCAGAAGGAAATCGTAGACAATTTTTTTATTATTTTCCCTGGGTTCAGCAACATTATGTGGTTTATGCTTCTATTGGTCAGCCCATTCAGCTGTGTTTTGGACTACCTAAGTGGGTGTGGTATTTTCTAATCCAACCTGTATAAAGAACGAGTTTCTGTGCTCCACTGATTACTTGTGGGGGGAAAAAAAAAATACTGTTTAGGACTGTTTCACCCCCCCCCCCCCCTGCGGTTATGGTAATTAGTTACCTAGCTGTACCAGCTCTGCTCATTGCCTCAGGCTAAGGTATGTTAATGTCCCTTAAGCAACCTGTGTCCCCAAGTAAAGATTCAACCCACATCCTGTCCAGTGTCACTATGTTTACGTGACGATGTGTTATGAATTGTCTAATGTGTCTGTGGCATATCTGTCGCTAATATCTGGGGGGTTTCAAAGCACACAGGTTGGCTCGAATTGTACCCCCGACTGTTCAGCGTTCTCAGTGCTGCAAGGGATTTTTCTTTGCCCTTTGGTCAGTGGTGTTTGGTAACAGAAGTTTCTCGAGCTGGATACACATTATGCAATTTTTTATCTTATTTTTTTTTTTTCAATTTTCTTTAGATTTATCTGCAGAGGTGAAGTACGAGGGCCTGCCGGATTGCATACAAGTTGAAAGTGTATAGGTCTGGCCTCGTATTGTATAGTTTTGGTTGAGTCTGGAGAAAAAGTTGTGCAGGATGTATAGGCATGCCGTATTCTCCTCAGTTAATCTGTGTCATGCAGGCCAGGAAGCCCAGTGCCCCAGTGACGCTATGCCCCTGTCATTCATGTTAGTCCTGTCTGAATAGTATAGGCAGTTTATTTTGTATGGGTGAAGGATAACATGGTCTGATTACCGAATTGATAAAGGAGGGAGAAGGTGTGCAGCCTCTATAAAGAATCGAGTGTACCTGTTGGCAGGTGGTTTTCAATACGGGTTTTCAGACTATTTCCCATACTTAGGATAAAGAGAGGCTTAATGGAGACTGCCGTTGGAGCTGGAGGGGGGGGGGGGGGGGCACCGGGTAGGTGAGGGTAGTATCCAGGTTGCCTATGAATCATAATGGATTGGTAGACTCAGTTCCAGGATCATCAAAATCTAACTTACACTGGTCTCATCCCTAATGACAGGGTTGGAACATTGTGCAGATATCTCGGTCAATCTGGGTACTAGCCTTTAACAGACTCTACTGGGTTACACCCTGCAGTCCATCTTGTTCTGATGGTTTGAGTCCGGACAGCCTCAGATGACTTGTACGAATGAGTGCTGGAGAAAGGAAGGTGTTGTGCTATGGGAAAAGGCAACAATGCTGGCACAGGAGGGGGTCGTGTCTAATGGAAGCCGGGGTAGTGTCCCAACTGGTCCTAAACAAAGTTACCAGGGTACTGGTGCTGGTATCACATGTCTAATGATGCACTGTTTTCAGCATCAGGTTAAATGGTAATCAGCAGGGTACACTACCTCGGGGAGTCTATTGTACATCTCCTCTTGCCCTTGGCATGTATATAGCAGGAACACCGGGTTGTACCCCAATCACCCCTGAAGGAAGGTTTTTATGGAAAAAAACCTGACCTCCCCTTACACCTACTGAAACTTCTGTTGGGGTTCGGGGAGGAGTTAAAAAAGTTGGTAGTTGGGTGGTTTGTGCAACAGGATCTGATAATGACAACAGTCTGTGCAGGGCGTGAATAGAAGGGCCCTACTCAGGGGTTTATGATCTAAGGAGAGGAGGGTGGTGCAAAATAATAGCTGTTGGGAATTATCTGATATGGAGCTGGCTGAGGTAACATTAAAAGAGTTTCTAGGGATCACCTAGTGGTGGTCAGGGTAGGGGCTGGCTGGACATATTGGGGTGGAGGAGTTCCAGAGCGGTCCTAATGTTGAACATGGGAGGAGTGAAGTGGACGATTTGGGTGATCTCAAGATCAAAAGAGGTCAATCCAGATATCTCTAATGTTGAGTTTCTTAGTGGGAAAAGTTAATTCAGGTACAGTCTTAGGGCCACAGCTTTAGTAAACTCCACCCTGTTGCCGTCCTAATTTGGGTAACTATTAGAGACCAACGTAGGGGATTGTGTGCATTTAAAAGAGGACCTGAGAACTATTTTTTCTTTTTGTTTTTTTGTTCTAGGGATAAGCCTTTTCAATTTATAGTAATAATATGCGGTCAGGTTTTACCTAAATTCCAAAAAAGGTTTTGATCATTTTTTTTTTTTTTTTTTTATTTTATTTTTTTCCTCCCCCCCATTATTAATATCTGTGTACCTGACCTGGAAAAAATACTGCTAATTGCTAGTATGGGAGAATTTTTTTTTTTTTTAGAAACTATATTTTTTTTTTTTTTATTTTTTTTTGGTGCTATTTTTTATTTTTCATTTTTTTCTTTTTTATTTTTTTTTTCTTTTTATTATTTTTTTCCAACCATTATATTTGTTTCTTGTTTAACCCAGATTCCATGCTCTTTAACCGTCTTGGTTGGAGTAGCATTAAATCTGTAGGTTTTTTTCTTCTTCTTCCCTTTCCATTATTAATTCCACCATTTTCGTTCATTTTCATTACTCACCTCTCTTCCGTTTCTTTTGCTTCATTCTAAATTTTTCTCTGGGTTTTCATCATCCATCTACTCAAGATAATGTATCTGTTTAAAGGGATTTCCCCTGCCCGCCAGTAGTGTACCATACTTTGAACCAAAAGTATCCCTGGACATCCCGTGTTTTTATGTCTTAATGTAATGCTACCCCCCTTAGTCTACCTACTGCTTTAACCTGAGCCCCGTGAGCAAGTGTGGTGGACCCCGGGACCTTGCAATGACAGGCAGTGTTGACTATCCCTACCATCAAGGGCCATGGATGATACTGTCTGTTGCTTGGACTCTGTTCCCTGTGGGGAGCCCACTTTACTCATCCCCATTGCACCCCTTATAAGTATTAAGCTCCTGTCTGGCATTCCTCCAATATCTGTACACTGACATTCTCCTTTTTTTTTTGCTTTATGTATTCATGCACGACGGTCTGGAGGCCCGCCCAACCACCACCTGAAGACAATCAAGTCATCTCTTGAGACAAATGTGACAAGTAAGACTACCCTGAACTGTTCTTCACCATGCTGAAAAGTGCTGTCTCGCTGTCCGATCCAAGCGGAGAAACCACTACACGGTCTCACCAAGTTACAGGACTAGATATGCCAGGATCCCGCCATCAATGTTGGAGTTCCGCTCTTCCAAGGCAGAGGGGCGATGAAACATTGCAGTACAGACACTCATGGTTTAGATGTGAAGCCTCAAGGGCACCTGGATTTGTTTCCTGTCTTAAGCCTACCTTGAGGAGTTCCGGCGTGTTCAAGAAAGGAAGAGGAGGCCGTGGTGGTGGTGGGGAAGGGTTGGGACTTCTGGGCTGTTGTGGGTGGGTACAAAATCATTGACTTAAGTTCAAGAATGAACTTCAGGGGGAACTGTGTTGGAGATTTTGAATATTTAAAATGGAATTGGATTGCCATGCCCCATCGGATGTGTATATATATATATATATATATATATATATATATATATATATATATATATATATATATATTTTTTATATATTTTTATGACAGGCAAGCTAGGTTTTTTTCTCTAGGACATTGGTTCCATAGATGGACTGTGCCCAGGTGTTAATTGAATATCTCTTGTTCTCTTACAATAGATGTGGCTCCTTCTCCCCAGGGGTCATTAACATACTATTGTCATATCTGATTATCAGGACCTGTGAGTCACCAGTCCCTCCCTTTTACCTAGGTGGAACTGATGACTCATAGATCTTGGAGACCACCTGACAACAGGGATTTTGCCTTTAGAAAAGGACCAATCACTGAGCTAGCCCAAAGACCCCCGGGAGCCAATGAACATTGAGACTGGGGAAGGGGCATTTTTGGCATATAAATAAGTCTACAGCTGGATACGAGCCCCTCTTAGCCTGATGACTTGGACATGTAATGTATTCACTTATCTCTCTCTCTCCCTTTCTCTCTCTCTTCCCCCTCTCTCTCTCTCTCTATCTCTCTCTCTCCCTCATTATTAATATGAAGTGTAATGTATTCTGTGTATCCCTATCCTTTCTCTAACTTTAATCTTTCTCCTAAGACTTTAATATGTATTAAGTAACAGCCTGTGTATGTCCATTGTAATATATCCCCTTTTCTGCATTAACTAACTATCTTTGTAAACACTGGCAACATGGCATTTATAACATCTCTATACTATGTTGGGTAATCTAAAATGTTTCTTTATTATTTTTCTGTTTTTTCTTTACATATATATATAAATTGTAATTGTTTATCTTATCGTCGCGCGGTTATCGTACGTTTATATACTTATACAGACAAAGGTTTAATCGCGTTATTCACCTTATCATCTTTGTATCTATAATCTTTAACTAAGCTAGAAATTCAGCTTTAACACTTCCGAAGCCATAGCTGAGCTACATATTTCATGCACTGTGCTGAAACCACCCTCTGTACACCCTGCCGCTTTACCATACTTCCGAAGCCATAGCTGAGCTACATATTTCATGCACTGTGCTGTACTGTCTGACTGTGGGAAGCCTCCATTCCTTCCCTTGCATGAACCTCCTAGTGTCCATGGCGATTAGAATCGGCTTATCGTCTTACCCCTGCATCCATGTAAAGCACACAGCCAAATTTCCTGTTTCTAATATACGCACCTATTTTACATCTTAATGATATAATGACTTACCTTTAGATTGTATGTCTTCCATTACCTCCCAACCACCTCACTCAAGCATTCATACATCACCAGCATTCCTACATCCTCATCTCAGCCTGACTGCTTGCCAGCCAGGCCCCTCTGGTTCCCCAATAAAGAGACATCACTAGTATTCTTACGTCCTCATCTCAGCATCGGCCAGCATGTCTGCCCTCTCTGAGCCGAGCAAACTGCTTTTATTTACATATCAACTGGAAGTCACAACAGCTAAACCCCTCCTACAAAGCTTGTGACCTCACAGGAAATTGAATGACCATATAAGGATTTGAAAAAATACAATACAATGCAATAAAATACAATGCAGAAGAAGGTGGTGTCTTCACAGACAGCCAATCAGACATTTGTTTTCCTTCAAAAGAACCAATCACAGACATGTATACATTCAAATAGACTAAACAGTGATGTGTGCAAACGATCAGGTGCAGAGCCATGCTTTCTGTGAGACAAAGGTTACACTAGAAAGCTGACTCTGCACAAAACCGCGTCCAAACCGTCTAACTGCTTTCAATGACGCGAACCATACAAAACCATGGCTCAGTGGGCCATAATATTTATATAGTTATGCTATAGTTCCCATGTACACAGACATGTTTGCTCGGAGTCATTAATGCAGTCGCCAAGAAGTGGCCAGTCTCTTGCTGAAGCATAAACGAACATCCCTAAAAAGCAAACAGATCTGCAGTGTCCACAGGAAGGTTTTCCCGGCCAATGGTCTTCCACCAATGTGCGAATACGCTCACATGAGCGCATTACAGCAAAACCAACACTGGGGGACATCTGACAACATACATTTATAGGAATTTCCACAACAATACTTAGACAAAAAAGGTAAAATAAGAATAAATAAATACATAAATAAAAAAGAATCCGTATATACATTAAAAAAAATAGGGCAGACTCAATAGTGTTGGTCTTTTTCCTGCTGTCACTCTTCTATTTTTCTATGTTTCTAAGAGGACAAATGAAAAATTTTTGTACACCTTCACAATTATAACAATTTAATACTGAACATTATAGACAAACTAAATGTTTAGTCCAAACACAGATTCAGACTGAAGTTTGCTTGTAACAGTGTTCATCCAAATGCCGGATGAACATCACATATAGTGGCCTTTTATTTTTTTACTTCTACTACTATTTATGACAACTTCCTTCATCCACTCTTAATTGTTGCTAAGCCCCATACACACTATTAGATTTTCTGCTGATTTTTGTCTTCAGATTTACCAAAACCATGTAGTGCAAGGGCCTGCCTGATTGCATACAAATTGAAACTCCTAAGGTTTGACCTCATATTACATGGTTTTGGTAAATCTGAAGATAAAAATCAGCAGAAAATCTGATAGTGTGTATGGGGCTTCAGGGATGCAATCTGAGCCAAAACCAGCTGCGTCCTTAGCAACCAGTGACATCACTCCCCATTTATTGACACGCCCTTGTGCGTGGAGCCCCGCACACGCCTGTGCTGTTTTCAAATTGACAGCAGGTGCAGGGAGAGGATCCCCACCCGCTGTCACAGGGAGGGAGGGAGCGGGGGGCTACAGATGCTGGAAGTGTTACATGTTTTATCCTAAAAACAGGTGGAACATGTAATATATTCCAAAAGTGCACAAAAAAATTAATAAAAGATGCTGCTCACAAATCATATATACATGGCATAGAAGTAACATTCCACCAGCATGGATGACCATAAATCCATGAAAATAACCATAGTAGAATAATACAGTAATATACAAAGAAATAATATGCAAAAAGGTACAAAAAAAGTCCAGTGTGACAATTCCCAACACCAAAAAAATGCTTCAGTATGAAGAGTTCCTTTTAGTCTTCACCGCTAGTGCTCAAGTGGTAGGTGTAAACTCACCAAAGATGTTTGAGCCCTTTTTACAGGAAGGTCAAAAAACGCTTATGATATCCAATAGGAATTCCTCAGCTGCAACCTCTCCACTCGCTTGCTCCTTTAGTGTAAGGTAAGGATAGAGAAAATTACTGATCAGGACTGGAGTCACGAGGTATCCCTTACTGTTTGTTGCCCCAGCCAGGTTCAGCCTCTTCTGAGTGGACCCCTAGCGGTGAAGACTAAAAGGAAATCTCCATACTGAAGCAATTTTGGTGTTGGGAATTGTCACACTGGACTTTTTTGGATCTTTTTGCATATCATTTCTTTGTATATTACTGTATTATTCTACCATGGTTATTTTTATGGATTTATGGTCATCCATGCTGGTGGGATGTTACTTCTATGCCATGTATATATTATTTGTGGGCGCCATCTTTTATTTAGTTTTTTTGTGCATATAGGGGATTCACTCATTTAAAGCAGCAGCCACATCTGATATATTTAAATGTTATTCAAGGTGCCATACACTGGTATTATTGTGTAAAACTGAACTTATTCTTTAAGGGAATTTAGCGTTTTTTTATGTTTACCTTTAGGCCACTTTCACACTGAAGCGCTTCTAAACTGCCAGTAAAAACACTGAGCGCTTTTGAAGAGCTTTTCAGGCGTTTTTGAAGAGTTTTCCATTAATTTCAATGGGGAGGGGAGTTTTTCACAGCCCTGCCAGCACACTGCCCCAGTGTGAACGCGTTCATTGATTTTAATGGAAATACGTTTTCGTGAGCTTTTTAGGCGCCTTTTTTTAGCGTAAAAGCAGCTGAAAAGCGCCTCAGTGTGAAAGTGGTCTTAAGCATTATTAAAATCAATGCTCCCCTTCAATTGGAATTTTATAAACAAATTCCTTGCCTATTGGCCTAGAAAATGGCTCCTATTGACTTCAACAAGGTTTAGATTCAACACACAAACTTTAGTAAAGTTTGCCAAACCCACCTTGAATCAAACCCAAGTATATCTAGCTTAGCCCAAACCCTATTGTAGCTAGATCTCTTTAATAAACCCATGCAGATTGTGAAATGTTCTGCTTTTGCTTCATTTGGGAGGTCATTTAATTGCCATGTTTTGGAATTAGGCATTTGGCCAGGAAGTTGAAGGCACATGGAACCAGTGTGGAGCTGGCAACCTGCTAGGTGTTTGTTAGGCTTGTGTTGCAAAACAGAGACATCAAAATGGATTTTATGTGCCTGTTATAGCCTGGTGCGCTAGAAGCACCAGGAAAATGTGAGTAACCCTATACTTTTGTGTTTTTTAATAAAACGTAATTTTAAAAGGATATAAGCACTATTATATATTTTCCTTTGTATATACTCTCTGTTTTTTTCATTGCTACTTATGAGGAGATAGCAGCGAGGAAGCTTGGAGAGTGCTGTTTGAAGCCCTGGAGAGACTAAAAGGCTTTTATGGACCTTACTTAATTGTATAGGTCACAACACCAGGTCAGAATATTCCTGGAGGGGGGAGCACACTATATTCTGCTATTCGAGCATCTGTAAGAAGTGGATGGAATGAGAATCATCTTTTGTGAACAGACTGTTTAAAGGAGCTATCTGCATGTACCTGAGTTTTGCACTATAATTGATCGATCAAACTGCTGCACTGAAATCGCATGCAATGGGACTGTATATGTGATCACATTGTTTACAGAATAATTAGTTTTTTTGTTGGAATATTAGTTTTTTTCTATTGTAACTTATAAAACATTTTAAACACTTACATTTGATGACACCATTTGTATTTATATGTATATAGAGCACCACAGCGGAGCATTATATTGACACTCTAATGCCCTGTACACGCGGTCGGACAATCCGATGGAAAAAGTCAGATCGGATTATGTAGTTGGAAAATCGTGTGTGGGCTCTATCTGACTTTTTCCGTCGGATGGAAAAAATTTGAGAGCAGGACCTAAAATTTTCCGACAACAAAATCCGATCAGCATTTTTACGATCGCGTGTATAGAATTCCGACGCACAAATTGCCACGCATGCTCAGAATATATTTGGAGACGAAAGCTATTGGATACTGGCCTCTTCGTAGTCCCGTTGTACGTGTTTTACCACGCTCTGAACAATCGGATATTCCGACAACTTTGTGCGACCATGTGTATGCAAGACAAGTTTGAGCCAACATCCGTTGGAAAAAATCCGTGTGTACAAGGCATTAGTTGTACTCAGCACATTTATGAGATTGTGAACAGTGCCAGCAGCTCAGCTCGTTCCCTTTTCCCTTTTGTGCATTAGCATAGTAGCTTGCAGGACCACCTATATTCCATACATATATCTGAAGGTTGTCAGTACTTTGTAAACCTTTAAAACTCCTAACATGGCAGGTCATTCTTGTATCCAGGGATTTAAATCACTACTGAAAAAAAAGTTTGAAGTCCCACCTCACAGCACAAACAATGAGGGGTTTTCCATTTTAATGTGTGTGTTTTTTTTTTTTTAATTAATCGTTCCCCCAGTTAACCTGTTACAAACCAAACAGCTGCCACCACGTTTTATTGGAAACATGAACCATTCACAATATCTGCATTAACAATTATGACTTTTAAGAACTGTCTGTAATACACAGTGGGGGTTATTTACGAAAGGCAAATCCAATTTGCACTGCAAGTGCACTTGGAAGTGCAGTCGCTTTAGATCTGAGGGGTAGGTCTGAAATGAGTGGAAGCTCTGCTGATTTTATCATCCAATCATGTAAAAGCTAAAATGCTGTTTTTAATTTTCCTTGCATGTCCCCCTCGGATCTACAGCGACTTCACTTCCAAGCGCACTTTCAGTGCATTTGTAGTGCAAAGTGGATTTGCCTTTAGTAAATAACCCCCACTGTCATATCAGACAGGAATATTTTCAGAGACTACAATATAGTAGCACTTTTAAAAGAGACAGGTGTCCTTTAAATTCTGGCTTAGTGCATTAGAGATCAGTTTAACAAGTTGAAACCCTTTATGACCATGTAGCACATATATGCGGTGTGCAGGAAGTGGGCTGTAAACCTGGGTGCGTCATATATGTTCCCGTGTTAGTGCTGGGAGCACACTCGGTTGTGCACTCTGAGCACTGAGACCGGGCTGTTGGCGACAGCCCCAGGCCTTTACTAATGATTAGGACCCAGGGGAACTGGATCCCGATCACACACGCTGTAATAGCGTCTGATTGGCTATCATAATGATCACCCACATTGTAGCCCTTCCGTGTGTTGTCTGTCTTCTGTGAAGAGGAAAAACACCAGGCTTGTCTGTATCTATTCTATCACATGGTATCTATTCCTTCTTGCTAAAGAAAAGTCTGTAAAAAAAAAAAAAAGTCAGTTGAAAAAAAAAAGGAAAAATTAACTAGTTCAATTCTTTACCTTTCTTAGTGAGTGTAGGGGTCAGTGTTAGGCCTCTTTGCACACGATACTCCTGTTTGAGCATCTAGTTTTTCACACTCTTTTTTTTTTTTATGTATTTGCGCGTATTTTCGCACATATGCATTCGTGCAAATTTGCGCAATTGCACATATTTTTGCGCAAATTTATTCTCATGTTCTTCTACTGCATATTGTAAATAATGGCCATTAGCACACATGTATTTGCGCGCATATAGTAGTAATTTACTGACCAAAAATTTAGATTTTTCAAATACACAGCGCTTGTTTACATGCCTGTGTGCATAGGCACATTACAATGAATAGTCTGTATTTTAGCTCAGTAAAAAAATAAGTTGCACTGAGCATTTTCAAGCTGCAGTGTGCAAGAAGCCTTAGTGGCAGTGTAGGTGTCAGTGTTAATGGCAGTTAGTGGCAGTGTGTCAGTAATGCCCTGTACACACGAGCGGAAATTCCGCCAGCAAAAGTCTGATGAGAGCTTTTGGTACGAAAATGTGACCATGTGTATGCTCCATCAGACTTTTGCTGGCAGAGTTTCAGCCAGCAAAAGATTCAGAGCATGTTCTCAATTTTTCGGTCCTAAAAAGTTCTTCTGTGGATTGTATCTGTTGGACTTTTTACAAATAAAGGCTATATTCCGGAGTGCGGCTGTCCAGAACTTCCTTTTTGTCTCCAGAGGAGCTACCGTAGTGTAAAATAAGTTACATCCCTATCTGGGCATGGTAATGAGCGATACAGATATTTCTTAAGATCAGAAACTCAACGGCGGGTAAAAAACACAGTGGTGGATACCAAGTGAAAAGGGTTAAGTGTTCAATTGACCTGCCCCAGTAACAGTCACTATATAGTTGTCATGTACCTGACGGTAGAGCCTGATATGCAGAGGATGGCCTCTCTTACACCTCT
>CM053033.1:148280298-148585298 GCA_028564925.1 Lithobates sylvaticus
AAGTCATGTGGGGACTTTTCTGGGTTTTGACTGGATGTTAGTGATCATAGCAGAAGTTCAGTGTAAGAAATACACAGGAGAAAATGCAGGTTGATAAGGTTAGTGTAGAGGTGGGCGGGGAGTCTACTGACATCATGACTCCACCCACTGAGCCCTGGAAAACAGACTCACCCACAAAATCTGCTGTTTTGCGGGTCTCATAGCAGACAGAGGGGAGACATTTGACAGATAAGTATACATGCAGGAGGCATGTATATCCTTCTAGATAACCAATATTGCAGTAGTTTAGAAAGGATGAGAGTGGGTTTACATCCACTTTAATTTAAACTGGTTATAAATCTTAATTTTTTTTATTATAAAAATGACAAACATGCATATACTTATTGGTTCTGTGCAGTGGTTTTCCACAGAGCATCCCCGATCCTCTTCTTCTGGTGTCCCCCGCAAGTGCTCCAGGTCCCTCCTCTTCATCGGGTGCCCCCAGGAAAAGTCACTTTCCCTGGCAGCACCCTGCATGCTCGCTCTCAAGTCCCGCTGCTGCGTCCATTGACACAGACAGCGGGACTTGGCCCCATCCCACGCTCCCCTGTCACAGGATTTGATTGACAGCAGCGTAAATCTGTCCAATGAGGAGAGAGACAGTGGCCGGAGCCGATGTGCTCGTGCATATTGCTGGATCGAATAGGCTCAGGTAAGGAAAATGGGGGGGGGGGGGTCTGGGGGGAAGCTGCTGTACAGGAGGTTATTCACCTTAATGCATAGAATGCATTAAGGTGAAAATGTGTAACAAAAATAGTTGCGCTACCAAAAAAGTGAACCTGTTACTGTCCAGACAGCTGTGCAAAATCAAAACAATTGCCAAAAATAGTAAATCATACAAACAATACAATAAAAATCTAATAGTCCATTAATGCTATTAGTGCCCAGTGAAAAAAGGAGACAGTTTGACAGAAGATTAATCACACGTTCTGTTCAAACAACAATCATCGCCGCTTACCAGATGGGATGGATCTCAGGTTATAGAGATCATTTAGGCACATCAAAGAGGGCTCAGCTAGCCACGGGCGGTATATCCACGGATTCCTCCAATGGTAAAACCTCTTGCTGCTGCTTATGCTCCTACTGCAATGTTTCTTTATGGATTGGTAAGTTGGTAAGACAAGATTCACTCCCAGTGCCGGATAAATAAGAAGAGACTTCATTGTGCAGTAGTCGGTTCAATGGTTATATTTAAAAACATGATACTGATCCAACAAAGTATTAAAAAACACAGCCGCAGCTCACAGCCAGACCAGCTGGTGCATGGTGACGTCAGAGACTGTAGCTCCACTCGATGCGTTTCCCCATAGAAGGCATCAACTGGAAAAGGAGACCGCGTCTAGACGTCACACACCACGCTATTTAAATGAGAAAATATTGTGAAAACACAGGAGAGACACCGGAAACAAAAATGAGCTTCTCACCCAGAGGTGTCACCATTGTAGCACATACACAACAAGTACAGGGAATCACTCCAAGGTGTGTAATGTTAAGCAAGGGGTTCTAATATTCCCACTCGGCACTTGCAGGCATGTGCATGTATCAAAACATTGTCACATGTCCAAAACACATTAACTAGTTTACATATGGTTTATATATATATATATATATATATATATATATATATATATATATATATATATATATATATATATATATATATATATAAGAATTATAACATACATCGAACCATATATCGCATTTACTATTAAAAATAAAGGATACATTTCATGTAAAAAACTATAAAAATGAAAAATTATGCTATTGGCAAAAAGCTGTATAAGTGTCTCAAATGATCAGAACCACATATACCCTACCCAAAGTGCATATATTAAAATCAAATTGGGACAGCTCAAGCCAATTATTTGAGAGGATGTACAGTTAGACCCTCATTGCTTATATCTCCCTCTTTAAGAGATGTCGCCATTGAGACAAATTATATATCAGAAACATTATAAAACACTTGTAAGTGGCATAGACTCCCTCACCTCACAAGCAGGGAAATTCATAGACCAATTTTTTACAACCATTAGTGAAAAAGACTCCAGCCTTTCTGAAAGACTCAATGCAAATAATAAATTAAATTTCTTAATGTGAGGTGGGGATGTCCTGCTGGTGACAGCGGACATTGCTTTGTTGTACACCATCATACCGATAGGATATCATGCCACAACGCACTTCTTAAACCAAGAATTGTCTCTCCAAGCTTCTACCTTAGAGTTCATTATGAAATTATTGCTATTTGCTATGGAACACAACCATTTTTACTATGGGGTGGTCTATTATTTACAAAGCACTGGGGTAAACATGGGGGCTAAATATGCCCCCAGCCTAGCTGGGCTTTTCATGGCCATTCGGGAACATGATTAGCTTTTCTCCAGGAATGGGCCCCGCCTACTTTTTTGGCTTTACTACATAGATGACACCTTCTACCTATGGAGGGGGGAGGAAGAGTCTCTTTGCACTTTCATAGCTAGCATTAACAATAATCAATGGGGGATTAGATTTACATATGAGTGTAGTAAAATATGAGTCAATTTTCTGGATTTTTTTTTTTATAATTGAATCTTTATTAACAAATTTTTTTATTTATACAATTTACATTTTGCTGATCACATTTCCTTAGTCTATCCGATTATTTAATACCCCTGTGGTCTGAAGAATGGCCCTTCCAGCGGCCCCCGTCCCCCGGGAGAGGAGCAGCAAAAAAGCCCCAGAAAAAAAAAAAAAAAAGAGAACAGCCTCAAGTTTTTTTAATTCAGGTGATATAACACCTATTCCCCAAAATATTTTCACTTACATTCTTACTACGTGTCCTTAGTGTCTTCCCACCTGTTAGATAAAAGCGTTTCAGTGTCCTACAGTCTCCCCCCCCCTCTATACTCTGCTCCATTTGAGTGTTGTATTACTTTCTCTCAGTGCTCCTTCCGTGTGTCTTCCTAATCAAGTGTGGTTTTCCTAAATTTGTGGTGAAAAAATAAATAAATAAATATTAATATGTATACATATATATATGTTTATATGTGTTTATTTAATTAGGGGGAGAAGGCTCACTCCTTCCTAAGTGTTTCCTTGTGGGAGTGTGCATATCCCAGTTACTCCGCACTCCGTGTTCCAATCTCAAATTTCCCTTCTTAACCTCCCCCTGTTACCTCTCCCCTCCCCCCCCCCCTACACATCCCTTTGTCTATGTGTTATTTTCTCCTTATAGCCCATCCTTGTGCCTACCCAATCAAGTGTAGTTTGTCTTATATTTGTGAAGGTGGCAGCAAAAAAAATAAAAAAAAATTAAAATTTAAATTATATAAAAAAAAAAAAAAAATTAAAAAAATAATTTTATAAAAGGTTTTAATTTGTTCCTCGTCCCTATGGTCCCAGGCCGCCGAGAGCGCCCCTCTCCCTCCACAACAAGCATCTATCAACTTTGTATTCAGCATTTCCTTATACATTTCTATTTTTAAAGTCAAAAAACATAAAAACAAATTTATACATTCCCCGAATAGGTTGCCCAGGTTGTGGTCTCCTCCCTGTCTGTTTACTTCAGTCCCCTTCGTTTTTCCTAGCTTGTATTTCAATTTCTATTTCCTTGGCCTGTTCTTCCCATCCCTCCCAGATTGCATCGTATTTCTCTTGTTTATTTCTCGTTTTATATACCCATCTCTCTGCCTCTTGCATTTTATCTACCTCTTTTCCAGTCCTCCAATGTTGGGCCCTTAATCTGTTTCCAATTTCTTGGTATAAGTTTCTTGGCTGCGTTCAGTAAGTGCTGTGTCATATTTTCCTTGTATACTGCCTTGGTGTTCATAGCCCCATGGAACAGGTAATGTTCTGGTTTCATCTCGATCTTCTCTTTTTCCATTTTCCTGATCCATGGGGCTATTTCACTCCAATATTTCTTTATCTCAGGGCAGGTCCACCATATATGGAGGTGAGTTCCCTTTTCTCCGCATCCTCTCCAGCAGGAGCTCTCTGCGGTTGGGTATATTTGTGCCAACCGGGCAGGGGTTCTATGCCATCTGGTTAAAAATGTATATGACATTTCCTGTGTGGCTGAGCTTGTTGACGAAGAGTAAGTGGCTTCTATTACCTTCTTTATTTGTAGTGTCGTGAATTTGTACCCTAATTCTCTTTCCCATTCCTTTATAAAGTATGGTATTGTATTTTCTTCCTCGCTGAGTACTATTTTCTACATCTGAGATAATAGATGATTGGGCTTTGATATATCTATACACATTTTCTCGAACACCGTTAAGGAATCCTATGATCGGATTTGTTTATCTATTTTCTTGTAAAACTGTTTCATTTGATTATACCTCCACCCCGTCCAGCTCGTGCTTCCATACCTTGATTCTAAATCCCTCTCTGACAGGATGACCCCGTCCGGGGCATATTTTAAACTCATCGTGTTTCCTTCTGTTTCCCAGGGTCCTAGCGCTCCTTTTTCCATGGGTACCCACCCAATGGGGCTAAGAGTGATATTTTCGGGGCCTATCTTCCCGTTTTATTCATTCTGTCCCATACCGACAGCGTGTTCTTCGTTAATGGCGATATCCATTCCGATAGCCCCCTATCTTTAGTTGGTATCCATGGTGCCCCTGCTAAGTCTCTGCCAGCCAGATTCTTTTCCAGCAGCACCCATGCTTTATTGTCCTGATCGTGACACCAGTTCAGGATTCTAACTAATGTCATTGCTCTGTAATATTTTTGCATGTCCGTTAGGCCTACCCCTCCTTCTCCCTTGTTCCTACATAAAATCGTATGTGCTAGCCTTGCTCTCCCGTTTTCCCATATGAAAGCCGTAAATATTTTCCGTATTTTTTTTAAAAAAAATTGGGGTAATGGGATTGGTAGTGTATATAGGACATATAGAAGCCTAGGCACTATGTTCATTTTTATCGTATTTATTCTGCCGAATAAAGTTAATATCTTTCCCTTCCATTTCTTCAGGTCTTCTTCTATCCTTACTAATAGATGGCTATAGTTTTGTTCGAACATTGTTTTTACATCTGCTGAAATATATACTCCCAGATAAAACAGTGATTTTTCTTGCCACTCAAATAGGTAGTTATTTAGTATTTTTGTTCTCAAGTCTCTTGATATATGTATAGGTAGTATTATCGATTTCTCCACATTAATCTTGAAATTTGAGAGATTTCCAAATCTCCTCACCTCCCCCATTACCTCTCTCACTGACTCTTGTGGATCTGACAGGAAGAACAGTAGATCATCAGCGTATGCTGAGACCTTGTATTCCTTTATACCCATTTCTACTCCCTTTATCCTCCTGTTCTCCCTTATTTTGCATAGGAAAGGTTCTAATACCAGTGAGAATAGTAAGGGGGACAGTGGGCAGCCCTGTCTTGTTCCTTTTGTGATTTCAAATCCTTCGGACAGTGCCCGTTTACTTTAACCCGTGCTTTTGGTCCGGTGTATAGTGCTGTCACCCATCCCATCATCCGCTCTCCCCGTTTACTCTGTCAAAGGCCTTTTCGGCATCCATTGACAGAATAACTCTTGGGCTCTTTTGGGGGCCATTCTGCATCCAATGTAGCAGGTGTATAGCTCTTATAGTGTTGTCTTTAGCCTGTCTACCTACCATAAAACCGGTCTGATCATTATGCACCACCCTTATTTTTTCTTGTAGTCTGTTTGCTAAGATCTTTGCTAATAGTTTCGTGTCTGTGTTCAAGAGAGAGATGGGTCTGTAATTAGAGCAATGTTTCAGGTCTTTTCCTTGTTTTGGGATTACTGTCAAGAAGGCTGTCAGGGATTCCGGGGACATTCTCTGGTTAACTGTTATCTGATTAAAGTATTCACTTAGCGGTGTTGCCAGTATGTTTTTACATTTTTTATAATATGCGCTCGTCAACCCGCCAGGGCCTGGGCTCTTGCCATTAGGGAGACTTTCTATTGTGCCTTTTATCTCTTCCTCGGTTATCTGCACTTCCACCCCCTCTACCACTTCTCGAGCCAAGTTCGGCAGTGAGGATTCTCTGATATATTCCCTAATTCTTTCAGCTTGTTCCATCTTATCCCCATCTCCCTCATCCATTTTTATATTGTATAATTTTTTATAGAAATTTTCGAATTCTTTTGCTATCGATTTAGTATCTGTTATTAATTTGTCCCTGGATTGGATGCCGTGTACGTGGGAAATTTCTTGTTGTTTTTTAAGTTGGTTAGCCAGCAGCTTGCCGCATTTATTCCCATTTTCATAGAATTTATGCGCCGCGTATCTATATTTATTTTGCGTTTTCCTATCCAGGTGCAAATTATACTCTAGTCTGTATTTTTCCAGCTGTCTGGCCTCTTCCGGGTTCATACTATTTTTATGTTTCTGTTCCATTTTATATATATCTTTCCAATCAATTCCTCCAGCTCCTTTTTTTTTTCTTTCTTTTTCCTAATTCCATGGGCTATTAATACTCCTCTTACCACCGCTTTATGGGCGTCCCATCTTACTTGTTCTGATGTTTCCCCCGGTCTATTTTCTTCAAAATAGCCCACCAATTTATTTTCTATGTCTTCTGATATCTGGTTGTCATCTAATAGTGACTCGTTTAATCTCCAAGTTCTTTCCTTCTGACCTCCGGATAACGATCCTCATAACTACTGGGGCGTGATCCGAGATTGTTATAGCTCTTATTTTCACTTCTTGTACATTATCCAGATAATACTGGTCTACCATCAAGATATCCAACCTTGAATATACCCCATGGGTTTTAGAAAAATAGCTGTAGTCTTTTTTTCCTTCATTAAGTGCTCAGGTATCTACCCAGTGCACTTGTTTCAAATATTTTTTCACCCGTTTCCAAATCTTGAATGGTAGTCCAGTTCTCTAGGATGTAGTGTCTAAGTCGGGGTCCATAATTATGTTATAGCCCCCCCCCCCCAGAATCACACACCCCTCCTTAAACCCATCTAGCTTTTTCCATGTTTTCAGTAAGAATTCTGCCGTGCCCACATTTGGTGCGTAAATGGATGCCAGCGTGTAGATTGATCCCAGGAGTGCCCCTTTTATAAATATGAACCTTCCTTCCGGGTCTGCCTGCACCTCAGTTATCCTCATGGGGCAAGTTTTCCCGAGAGCTATGGATACTCCTCTTGCTCTCGCTATTGGGGACGTAGCATGGAACCACTGATTGTATAGAAATACTGGTAGTTTGGGGACCGGTCCTGGCCTGAAGTGAGTCTCCTGTAGAAAAATTATGTCCACCTCCTGGTGACTCACCTCGTGCCACAAGCGGTCCCTTTTTTGGGGAGAGTTCAGCCCTCTCACATTGTATGTCATTATTTTCATTACCTTATCCCTCATCTAGTTTCTCTTTGAAATACACTTCTCTGTTTTTCTCTTTTACATTTGGGTATTTTTCTTTTTTTTCTGGGAGTTTCTGTTCCCCAACCTGTCTTCCTATTCCCTTTTCCCCTTGGCCCGTTTTCCCTATCCCGAGCCCACTAATAGAGGGGGTCCCCTGCCCGGGCAGCCCTTGCCCTTCCCTCCCTTTTATCCGCATACTGCAGATTACGAGTCCGACCTCCGGACCTTCCTAATTGTATCAAAAACGTTAGAACTAGCCCACCCTTACCCTAGAGCCCCCTTCCCCACCCGGACCTATTGCTTTTATTCTTCTTCTTACGGTGCACCTTTTTCTCCCTTTCTTATTCCCCCTCATCCTCCCTCCCCTCACCCCCCCCCCACCTCCGTCCAACGTATTTATTGGCTTACCCCTTGACCAAGTAGAAAAGAACATATTCCCACTTTGTAAAAGCCCCAACAGTAAAAGCCATCAATAATTTCTTTTGCAGTCCTTACAGAGCCGCCTGTTGGGCTCATTTACATTTCACACTTGAGTCCATATTAACATTCTTTCCTCCCTCCCCCTTCCCTCCTCCCTTCACAAAAATGGGG
The DNA here is from genome assembly GCA_028564925.1 of Lithobates sylvaticus. Classification (NCBI taxonomy): domain Eukaryota; kingdom Metazoa; phylum Chordata; class Amphibia; order Anura; family Ranidae; genus Lithobates; species Lithobates sylvaticus. Next base: position 148,288,247 of record CM053033.1, read on the forward strand.
GAAAGGGGGAGGAAAAAAAAAAAAAAAGAGGGGGGAAGAAGAGTAGGAGGGGGGGGGGGCAAAGATGGTTTCTGTTGCCCCCACCCCTCATCATCTCTTTGTTACAGTGGACCATTGCGCCGGGGGTTGTTTTATGTTTGTCTTAGTGTCTACTCTCCAGTCCTCAAAATCTATTTGGGGTAATTCCAGTGTTTCACAGAACTTTATTAGATCGTCTTTAGTGCGTAACACCGCAGTCTTACCATCTTTCGTTGCTATTAATGAGAAAGGGTACCCCCATTGATATCTTATTTCTTTTTTTCTCATTGCCTCCAACAGGGGGCGTACCATCCTACGCTGCATTAGTGTCCTGCGTGTAATATCGGGATATAATGATATCTCCACCCCTTCAAAGTTAATTATTGCTAGTTCTCGTGCAGCCTTCATGATCTTCTCTTTTTCAGTGTAATTATGTATTTTACTAATTATATCCCTTGGCCTTTCTTTATTTATGCGGTGTGCTCTGTCTATCTCCATGTGCTCCTTCCCGTTAAGCCCCAGTATCTGTTGAAAGATCCTCTGTACTGTTTCAGGTAGATCCTTATTGCCGTGGGCCTCAGGTAGGTCTTTTATCCTAATGTTCTGGCGGCGGTCTCTGTTCTCTAAGTCATCTAATTGGTCTCTGTAAGAGTTCAATGTGTCTTCTTGTTTCTTGATGAGCCCTTGGACTTCTCCTACTGCAATTTTTATCTCGTCCTGTTCCGCTTCCAAATTTTCCACTCGGTAGCCCACCGCCCCTATCTCTTCTTTTAATTCCTCTGCTGACTGCTTGCATGCCCTGTCAACTGATGCTATTAGGCCTTGTATGTCCTCTTTTGTTGGTAGAGCTTTTATCAGGCTTCTTAGTTCGGTAAATTCCGAGTCTCGGTCTTTACCCGTTCTCCCTGTCTTCCCGTCTGTCTGTTTTGTCTCTAGCTCTTGTGACTTTTCTTTTGGGGGTTCTTTTGGGGGTTCTGTCGCCTGGGTTTTTTTTCCCCCTATATCCCTCTCTTCTGGCACCCCCATTCCACTTGAGTCTTCCTCTCTTTGTTCTCCGCCTAGATTATCTATTAAAGCTTGTGGGGAATCTGTGTCTTCCCTATCAGGGCAAACATATTGAAGGCCTTGGGAATAGGGAGGATGGGTGAGTTGGTTTGGGGGATTCCCGTACGTCCCCTGGACTTCCTCCCCTGGTTGTACCATTGTTGCTTCTCCTACCTCCGAAGGAGTATGTCCCAGCTCGGGGAATTCCCTCTTGCCACTGTCCATGCTTAGGCCTATATCCTTCCTCCCTCCATAATCTTTCATGTTTTTAGGGGTGCTTATAATATGTAGGTTCCCCTCTTGCTCCATCACCGCCTCCAGGTCTCTCTGATACGTCGCCCCCGATTCTACTTGGCTCACCTCCAACAGCTGTCTGCCTCTGCCTCCAGATAGTTTACTGTGGGGTTGTGTTTTACATGATGTTAGCCCCGGGGATCCTCTGTCACCGTTCTCCTGCATCCCTTGTCTTCTTGCCACCTCAGGGGAGCTGTTTAGTTGCATTTTAAGTCCCGCTACTATGCTCCCACCCTGAGGAGTCTGGAGGGACTGAGGGGTCTGGGGGGTCATATAAGCCCTGAGCCCTCCGGTCATGTTCCTGCCCCCTCCGATCGGCTGCTGTGCCGCCCGCCTTCGGGTGGCCATTTATTCCCCCGTCCGCTTAGGTTATCGCCCACTATAATTATGATGCAGGGTTAAGTTCAAATTGATACCGTTTTGGGAACAGTTCCCCTATTTCCAATGCACTCAGAGCTCCAAATTCATTGGCCCAGAATCAGTTGACCTTCCCCTCTTTTCCAATGTGGCTTTGTCTGAGTATGCCAGCAGATCTTTGCATATGTAATACAGCTTAGTTTGCTTCGAGTTATGAACTGAGATATATGCAGGGTTTGCCAGGGTTAATCAGTACAATAATCATTACATATAGCAGAGAGTCATTTGTTTGGTTACTAAGTTCAGCAGTGGGCTATATAAAATAAAAGGATAGTACCTTATGGGGTCCTGGGGTCCAGCAGCGGTGTCCGTGCATGGGGCTCTGAGGACTCTAAGTGTTTTTGAGCACTTTCACTGCTCCAATATGTGACAGGTAAGCCGATCGTTTAGCCGTGGGGTAGAGGAACTTGCGGAGGTGGCGTGTGTCAGCCCCCCTTACTCTTCCTTCCCGCTGTTCATTTGTTTGTTTGTTTCGTGGAGCCTCACAATGCGCTGTTAGCTGCCGGCTAACTGATTACAGGCTTCAGCGTGCCTCGACCTGCTGGGAAGTGACGGGCGGGTGCGGGGATTCCTGGAGGCTGTATCGCCTGTAGCGTGTCTTGCTTAATCTACGCCTCCCTCGCTCCCCTCCGGCGGTGCATTCCTCCCAGATTGGCTTCCTCTGCTCAACAGGCGGGAGTTTCTGGCGCTGCATTGTATGGTCCGGGCGTGTGCGGGAGCTCACTCCTCACACGTCTGCTCTCCACATCTTGCGCGTCCTGAAAAACTCAAATTTTCTGGATTTAACTATCTTTAAGGAACAAGGGGTTTTAGCTACTAAAACATTCTTTAAAAAGCACTGATAGGAATGGCTACATTGCAACCAATAGTAGCCACCATCCCAATTGGCTCAAGGCCATACAAAAAGGGCAGTTCCAATGCATAAGACGAAACTGCACCCACCTTGAGGACTTCCAACTCCAGGCTAATATTTTGAGGGGGCCGTTTTGTAGAGAAGGGATATGACCCGAGAGTTCTGTATAGGGATTTGTGGGAAGTCTCTTCTGAACCGAACAGATCTACTAGTCCCCATAATAAGGAATAAACAAAGTGGTACGAATGACTTTGAATGGTCCTTTTTGACAACCTTTTCATCCCAGTACTAGTGGGTTAACAGAATCTTTAGAAAGCACTGGCAGGTTTTAAAGTGCCAATAAGATTCTGGGCCCCACATTACCAGATAAACCTAAGATTTTATATAGGAGGAACCGAACTCTCAAAAATCTAGTGGCACCAAGTGCCATAGATCTACCTACAAAAACTACCATGTTTGGGAATTTAAAAAGGTTCTTCCCATGCAAGAGGTGTTCGGTGTGTGTAAAACATCCCAAACTATAAAAACCTCTACCTTTGCTTCCCATGTCGCTTCTAGAGTATACCGGATTTCGGAATTCATCACTTCTAGCACTATAGGGATGATATATCTTCTCAGGTGTCCATGCGGGTTCCAGTACGTGGGGAGGACCACTAGGGCTCTCAATGTACATATAGGGGAGCACCTCTCCTATATACGCAGGGGTTTTGTTGGCCATAGTGTCTCTTGGCACTTTCGCTAGCATCATAACCGGGACCCTTCCTTACTCCAAGTGATAGCTATTGAAAGGTTTCTCCCCCACTGGAGAGGGAGTTACCTCAAAAGACACATTTCACGTAGGGAAACCAGATGGATTTTTGACATCCAGGGTAACAGCCCCCTGGGACTCAACATGGAATGGGACATCAATTGCCATTAGATAACAGTTAGCCCCATATCTCCGAGAGTGCCTGTTCATATCCTACTCCTCTCTGTTCTTCCCTGGCAGGGACTTGAATGGACATTTTCGTGATATATTAATTATCCGTGTTTTTTTAAATGTTTTAAATTGTTGCTGATATATAATATTTGTCTAAATTGCGACATCTCTTAAAGAGGGAGATATAAGCAATGAGGGTCTAACAGATCTATGTACATCCTCTCAAATAATTAGCTTGAGCTGTCCTAATTTGATTTTAATATATGCACTTTGGGTAGGGTATATGTGGTTCTGATCATTTGAGACACTTATACAGCTTTTTGCCAATAGCATAATTTTTATGCATTTTTATATTTTTTACATGATATTTTTCCTTTATTTTTAATAGTAAATGCGATATATGGTTTGATGTTTGTTGTTATAATTCTTTATATATATATATATATATAACAATATGTAAACTAGTAGAATGTGTTTTGGACATGTGACAAGGTTTTGATACATGCACATGCCTGCAAGTGCCGGGTGGGAATATTAGAACACCATGCTAAACATTATACACCTTGGAGTGATTACCGGAACTTGTTGTGTATGTGCTACACTGGTGACACCTCTGGGATAGAAGCTCATTTTTGTTTCCGGTGTCTCTCATGTGTTTTTGCACTCTTTTCTCATTTAAATAGCGTGGTGTGTGACGTCTAGACACGGTCCCCTTTCCCAGTTGATGCCTTCTATGGGGAAAGGCGTCAGGTGGAGCTACAGTCTCTGACATCACCATTTCGTTTGTTGGATGTCAGCATCGTGTTTTTAAATAAAACCATTGAACCGACTACTGCACCATGAAGTTTCTTCTTATTTATCCTTTCTAAACCAGCACTGGGAGTGAATCTTGTCTTACTAACTTACCAATCCATAAAGAATCATCACAGTAGGAGCATAAGCAGCAGCAAGAGGAGAGGTTTTACCGTTGGAGCAATCCATGGATATACCGACTGGGGCTAGCTGAGCACTCTTTGATGTGCCTATATGATCTCTATAACCTGAGATCCATCCCATCAGGTAAGCAGCGATGATTGTTGTTTGTTTGATGAACAGAACGTGTGATTAATCTTCTGTCAAGCCGTCTCCTTTTTTCACTGGGCACCAATAGCATTATTGGACTATTAGATTTTTATTGTATTGTTTGTATCATTTACTATTTTTGGCAATTGTTTTGATTTTGCACAGCTGTCTCTGGACAGTAACAGGTTCACTTTTTTGGTAGCGTGACTATTTTTGTTACACATCTACACAAACTGAATATTTCGATTTTTTTCAGTTGCAGCACCTAACAAATTCCCATTTATATATAGTGTTTTTATACATACTCTCTCTCTCTCTCTCTCTCTCTCTCTCTCTCTCTCTCTCTCTCTCTCTCTATATATATATATATAATTGTTTTTTGTTTTTTTTTTTACACAGGAGTTTAGCGCAGATATCCTACCACATACATTAAGGTGAAAAACCTTAAGGCTTTCGAGCCCCTTTAACCACTTCCCGCCTGGCCTATAACAAAAAGACGGCCGGGCCGTGGTTCAGTTATACTGACTGGGCATCACATGACGTCCAGCAAGATAAGCCGCGGCCGATCAGTGGTGTGGCGTGTCAGTCTGACACACCGTATCACGATCTCGGTAAAGGGCCTCTGATGGAGGCACTTTACTACGTGATCAGCCATGTCCAATCACGGATGATCACAATGTAAACAGGAAGAGCCGTTTATCGGCTTTTCTTCACTCGCGTCTGACAGACGCGAGTAGAGGAGAGCCGATCGGTGGCTCTCCTGACAGGGGGGGTTTGTGCTGATTGTTTATCAGTACAGCCCCCCCGTAGATGCCTGCCCAGGAGCACCAGCCACCAGGATGCCGCCAGAAACACCAGGGATGGCCACCACACAGGACCACCAGGTATGCCACCCTAGACCACCAGGGATATGCCAATCAGTGCTCGGTCAGGTGCCAATCAGTGCCCATTAAAAATGCCTGCCAGTGCCACCAGTGATGCCTCTTAGTCCAATCAGTGCCAGCCATCAGTGCTGCCTATCAGTGCCCAGCAGTGTCGCATATCAGTGCCACCCATAAGTACTCATCAGTGCAGCCTTTTAATGCCCATCAGTGCCACCCAATGCGTGCCCATCAGTGCCGCCCATCAATGCTGCATATCAGTGCCACCCATCAGTGCTGCCCATCGTCGGTGCCACCTTATAAGTGCCCGTCAGCTTATTAGTGGCCATCAGTGAAGGAGAAAACTTACTTTTTTACAAAATTTTATAACAGAAACAAAGAGAAACATTTTTTTTTTTTTTTTTAATCGTCTGTCTTTTTTTTATGTGTTTAGCAAAAAAACAAAAACCGCAGAGGTGATCAAATGCCACCAAAAGAAAGCTCTATTTGTGGGAACAAAATTATAAAAATTTTGTTTGGGTACAGTGTAGCATGACTACGCAATTGTCATTTAAAAAGTGATAGCGCTGAAAGCTGAAAATTGGCTTGGGCAGGAAGGAGGGTAAGTGCCTGGTATTGAAGTGTTTAAAGTGTTTCAAAAGTCAGGATCTTACATTGTGTGCTTCCTATATTCCTCAATTAGGACGCCTTTAGGCTGGTAAGTGTCCTGCCTGCCTTGGTCAGTATAGACCAGACAAGTTTTATACCGGGCAAGTCAACAGATATTAATCAACATAGAGTACTGACTCACTTGCAACTTCCCACTTCTAATTCTTCCACTCGGTTATTGGTATTTTTAGGTATAAAGAGAGAATTTGATTAAGTCGATTGGATTTATATGGCAACAGTTTTTGGGATTATGGGGTTCGGTATACACTTTCACAGGTGGGTTGAGATACTGTACCCAGCTACGTCAGCACAAATTAAACTAGGAGCGGACCCATAACCCAAGCTATACGAGACTCAACTGACATTAAAGATATTCGAGTTGGGTCTATAATTGAAAAAGGTGACTTTAAATGCCAACTGCTGTATATACTCGAATATAAGCCGACCCGAATATAAGCCGAGGCACCTAATTTTACCACAAAAAACTGGGAAACCGTATTGACTCGAGTATAAGCCTAGGGTGGGAAATTCAGCAACTACTGGGTAAACAATGCCCATCTGAAGCCTCACTGTGCCCACCTGTATAATCAGTGCCCCTCTGCAGCCTCACCTTTGATAACCAAAACAGCGAGTGTCTCCCGCTGTGTCATGCAGTCTGTTCGGCGGCCGTCCACTGTAACTCTATCCTCCTTGTCCGTGATAGGAACACTGATTCAGTTTCCCAGCATTGTATCAGTGTTCCGTCTATCACGGACGAGGAGGAGGCAGGGCTTTGTTAAAGTGGACGGCCACCGAACAGACTGCATAACACAGCGGGAGACACCCGCTGTTTTTAGTTATCAAAGGTACAGTTGCAGGTGGGCACAGTGAGGCTGCACCCTCACTCGAGACCCTCACGAGTATAAGCCAAGGGGGGCTTTATCAGCATAAAAAAATGTGCTGAAAAAGTCAGCTTATACTCCAATATATACAGTACTTCGTTTTATTTTTAAATGACCCTGGTTCCTCCCTAAAGGCAGCCCTGGATTTAATTTTATTATTTTATCCATTTGCCAGTTTAAAAGTAGACTGGGAAAAATCCCTTGTCCTTCTCATGAGCATGCGTAGGTAGCTGGGGACCCCCATCTCTACCCCTAAAATGTACCTCTTCTCCAAAGAATGTTGCCATAGTAATATCTACTAAGGTCACAGAGTATAGCTCCCTTAATTTTATTTCCTTACCTTAATCAGCAAAATGGCAGTAGAAAACGTGGGCCAAACTTCCTGTCACTGATAAGGAAATTTTTTTAATTTTTTTTTATTTAGTTCAGGAAAAAGGTCCACAGGGACCGCAACAAAAAAAACAACAGTACAGTGAACATAGTAGAGGTACAAATAGAGGTACATGTACAGGAAAAACATCTTTAGGGTATGCTTGGCAAAAAAATATCGTTGTCCTGTGCTGCTGTATGTTGGGAGATACCCTAAATATGAATATTCTTGGTTGGTTATATCTAAAGGATTCTAAGTTATTGACGTATTCCCCTATGTCTATAAGGTTACATTCATGTTCCTGACTGCGGGAGGTCTGCTAACTGTGACTCCCTGAACCTTCCTCCTTTCTTTTTTTAAGAAAATAGTAGTGGAGGTAAAGAAAGGTAGAATTAGTTGAAACGTGGGCATTGCCCTAGTGTGTGCAGAAGAGGAGAGAAAATAAGTAGTTGATAGAGAGAAAAATGTAATTAAAATGCAGGGGGAGGGGGGGGGGAAGGAATGTGTGTGGGGGTTTACGAACATGGATCTAGGTATTCATATATTGAATATCTTTGTCTGTAAGGTTTGTTGCATTATGTGTTTTGCCTGGTTGTGGTTGGGATTATTAAGTTAGTGGGTCTCCTCTGAGAGCTTGTCCCTCAAAAATGTTCCATAGTTGCCATGTCTTAGAGTATGTCTCTTGTCTGTCTTGGCTTGTAAGGATGAGGTCTTCCATTTTATTAATGTCTTCTACTTTTCTAAGCCATAAGTCAACTTAGTTAAGTGGAATACAGGCCTTGGCCGCATCTAAAAGATGTCTTACTACTGACTTTCTGTAGATGCGTGTGGGGGTGTCAGTTGCATGTAGTAAAAAATATGCTGGATCATCTGGTACTGTACGGTCCGTAAATTTTTGTATTATCCGGCGTACCTCTCCCCAGAAATGTTGTAGTTTGGGGCAGGACCAGAAGCTATGAAACAAGGAACCTGTTTCTCTTTGGCATCGCCCGCATAGGTCTGATGTTGTCGGGAAGAGTTTGTTCAATAGGACCGGGGCTCTATACCAATGGGTGATAATTTTGTAATTGGTCTCCTGAATTTTGGTACAGATGGAAGATCTGTGTGTGAATGTGATGATATGTTGTTGTTTTTTGGGGAGTAAAATGGCAATTTAGGTCCCTTTCCCATTTGTTGAAGCTCGGGAGCTGATAGTCCTCTGGCAGTGTTATTAGTAAGTTGTACGTAACAGAGCGTATGTAAAATTATACCTGTTTGCGTACAAAGTTCCTCTACCATTGTGAGGAGTTGATCTGTAGTATGGGGAGGTTCTATGGCAGGGGTCTCAAACTGGTGGCCCTCCAGCTGTGGCGAAACTACAAGTCCCATGAGGCATTGCAAGGCTGACAGTTACAAGCATGACTCCCTCAGACAGAGGCATGATGGGACTTGTAGTTTCACAACAGCTGGAGGGCCACCAGTTTGAGACCCCTGTTCTATGGTGTTAAGAAAGTGTCCAAGTTGGTACGCTCTTAGGAAGTCTAGACGGTAATGGCCTACTGGGTCGGCTAGTTCTGCAATTGTTTTCCATCCTCCCGCACTGCTGAAATGTGATGCTTGGTATAATCCCGATTCCCTCCCGGTTCAAAATGAGGGTTACCCAGTATGGGACGCAGTGGGGAATTGAGAGAGGATATGGAGGTCTGGAATAGTAGCTGTGCACATATTTTGATGGTATTTCCTATTAGTGGTTGATGTTTGACACTCAGCGGTAATGCTGCGTGACACCATGGTGCTCTATGTAGGGGGTTTTCACTCTGCGCTTGTACTATCTGTGGCCAGAGTTTGGTTTCTTTATAGTGAACATATTACAGCGCACACATTCAAGAATTACATTTCCTGCAGGGCTAGTTAAAAACACCTGAACATATTCAAAAAATACGGGGGTTTGGTCACACTATATGGTTATATAGTGCTAAGCCCACTTACTGCGACAAAGTACTCCGAATTAGACCATCTTGAATTTAAACGCATGGGTGAGTGCTTCCCAAATATGTTTTTGTTTGGTTTCTTTATGTCGGCACCAGTCAACTAGTCTGCTTAAGTATTGCATGATAGTATGTACGGATTTCAGGCATTGCTAGACCGCCGTATTGTTTTGGAAGGGAGAGAATCTTCTTATGCAGTCTGCGTTTTTTCCCTGCCCATAGGAATTTCATGAAAGCTGAACGTACGTGTTTGAAATAATCTGCGGGTATATGTATAGGGAGGGCTTGCAGGAGGTATAGGAATTTGGGTAGGATCGTCATTTTGAGAATGTTACAATGGCGAAACTAAGAGTGTAGGCCGTCGTTCCATTGGTTAAGTCGTTTTTGGACGTTTTTAAGGAGAGGTGGGAAGTTTAGATTGAATAACTGGGAAAATTTCGGGAGAATGTAGGTTCCTAAATATTTCAAGGCTGTGTCTGTCCATTTTAAGTTGAAACTAGCTCGGAGGTGTGTTAGTAGTGGTTGTGATATCCCTATCCCCATCGCCTCTGATTTGTTGAAATTAATTTTCAAAATTTGAAAGTTTCCCGTAGGTATGGAATTTGTGCATTAAATTGGGGAGGGAGATAGTCGGGTTCGTCAATGAGAACATTAGGTCATGTGCGTAGGCAGATACTTTATAGTGTGATTTATTTACTTCTATGCCGGAGATGTCTGGGTTTAATCTCACGTGGCATAGGAAAGGTTCTAGCGTCAAAGCAAAAAGTAAGGGTGAGAGTGGGCATCCCTGCCTGGTCCCGTTATTGATCTGGAAAGGGTCTGAGATCACACCGCTTGTTCTGACTCTGGCCGTCAGGTTTGAGTATGCTGCAGATATCCAGTTTAGCATCTTATTGCCTATTCCTATATGTTTCAATGTCGCGAACATGAATTGCCAGCTCACTTGGTCAAACGCTTTCTCGGCGTTGGTTCTGATGGAAATGCTTGGTATTTTTTTATTATTGACTAAATGGAGTAGATTAAGAACTTTGGTGGTGTTGTCTCTGGCTTCTCTGGTTGGCACAAAGCTAACCTGGTCCAGATGGATTAGTTAGGGAAGATGTTGTTGTAATCGGGATGCTATGATCTTGGTGAAAAACTTGAGGTTGGCATTTAATAGGGAAATTGGACGGTAACTGCCACATTGGGATGGGTCTTTACCTTCTTTAGGTATTACAGTGATCAGTGCTTGTAGTGAAGATTTATTAAGCTTTGTCCCAGAGCGAAGGCCGTTGAATAGGTTTACTAGGTGGTTACCTAGGGAAGGGAAAAGGGTCTTGTAGTATGTAGTGGTAAGACCATCTGGGCCTGGTGCTTTACCCGGTTTAGCGCTGCCTAGGGCGGATTGATGTTCTGGTAGAGTGATGGGTTCTTCTTAGGGCTGTGAAAATTAAAGATGAATTCCTTGATTAATCGATAAATTTTTTTGATCGATCAAAATTCTTTTGATCGGTACTCACCTCTCCGCTGGCTTCTGGGTCTTCAGGGAGTTCCGGAGATCCTGTGAAGTCACGGACATGGACGTCACCGGACTCCTTCCCTTTTCCCAAGTGCCTCCGTCTGCTTACGAAGGGAAGGGGGAGGAGTCCGGTGACATTGAAGTTCTGATTGAATGTAACGCGTATGGGGGAGGAGCTACGCATGACGTCCCCCGCTGCTGCCCTATGGAACCGACATGATTGTCGGCTTTACATGCTGTGTTTTTATCATCTTTATGTGAGTAGTTTGTTTGAACACAAAAATTCAATCTTATACTTAAGCGGTGAGCACTTGTATCTTTTCTTTCTAACCATGACCTGGCATCCTTGCTGAGATCAAAGGAGATGTGAGAGAAGTTTATGGTCCGTGTTAACCCTTTTGATACCCGCTTGCATGACTACCTGTTTTCACCTTATGGTCCATGCCATAAGGTGAGAGTGATTAGTTAGACCGGAGGTGGAGGGATTGTCTCGCTACTGTGGAAAAAAAATGACTTTTACGTCAGTGCTACAGTTTGAATTTAAAACGTATTTGTTTGTGAACTGTGAAGTTAAGTCTTGGATTGTGGAAACTAACTAGTGTCGGGTGATTGTATATAGTGTATACCACATTTACCACTGACTAATGCAGAGTTGCAATGCAAGGAGATCAGCTAAAAGTAGTTGGATCTGTATGTGCGTTATAATTAAATCGAAATTAGTCGATTAATCGATTAAAAAAAAATTGATTACTCGAACACGAAAATTTTAATCAGTAACAGCCCTAGTTCTTCTAATAAACATTTAGTTTCTGCTGATAGGGTTGGCATGAGAGAGGAAGTAATGTAGTCTGATGCTTCTTAATGGGTTGGTGTCGTAGCCAGTGTTGGTCATCTTACTTTTAAAAAGTAATTTAGTTAAGTTACAAATTACTTCTCCCAAAAAGTAATTGCGTTAGTAACTCAGTTACTACATTGGAAAAGTAATTAGTTACTCAGCAAAGTAACTTTTTTTTTTAATATTCTATACGTGTAACTAAGGGGCGGGTCTAGTATTACTGTAACCAAGGGGCGCATTTATTATTGTTATATATCGTGTAACCAAGGAGCTGCTCTATTATTACTCTAACCAAGGGGCAGTTCTGTTATATCGTGTAAGCAAGGGGCGGGTCTATTATTATTATATTGTGTAAGGGGCGGATGGCTACAGAAGAGGGCTAATGTTAAATTAATGGGCAGAGCTCGATATATAACAATAATAATAAATGCGCCCCTTGGTTACAGTAATACTAGACTCGCCCCTTAGTTACACGATAGATGCCCCTTGCAGAGTAGCATGAGCATCATGAGGGTGCGGCATCGCCTCGTACAATTACATGTTAACTGCGCCTGCGCTGTGTAGAGTTCACTCAGAGCTGTTTAGGTTCGGCAAATTTCGGAAGCTCCGTAGTCCTTCGTACTGCGCAAGCGCTGCGCCTGCGCAGTACAGGGGGTCCTTATCCGGCGGGGGAACTTTTTTGGCAGGACACCGGAATTACACTACTGCCATCTAGTGACGGTAGATGTAATTGGGGTAACTAAGCCAAAGTAATGGGAACTGAGTTACCATGAGGGGAAAAGTAATCAGTTAGATTACTAGTTACCCTCTAAAGTAACTGAGTTACGTAACTCAGTTTATTTTAACTCAGTTACTTACATCACTGGTCGTAGCATGTATATTGTATAAGGATTTGTAGAATGATCTGCATTATTGTGTAATATGTTGGGGCATAGATATTTTCTGTCCTCTGGGGGATGTCAAGTGTGGTATACAAGATGCTAGTCTTTGTGTACGTAGGGACCAAGCTAGAAGCCTCCCGCATTTGTCACCAGACTCATATTTTTTTCCTGCAAATTTTCAGAGCTGCTTTGGCTTTGAAGTGCAGTAGATCCGTGATCTGTGTGCGGGTGGCATCGAGCTCAATACCCACTTGTCTGTCAGCTTGTGTTTTGTCTCTAGTGTCTGTAGTTTCTGAAGTAGAGAGTTCAGTTGTGTTGTCCTTTGTCATTTAAGGCGGGAGACGTGTTTAATTAGGACCCCACGGATCACGGCCTTGTGTGTTTCCCAGACTATCCCTGGGTTACTGTCAGGGGTACAGTTGACCTTAAAATATTGCCCTATCTCTTTAACAACATCTGCCATAACTTCTGGGTATCTCAAACTTTTGTTCAGTCGCCATGGTTGTCTCTGCACTTTATGAATATCAGAAATGGCATATTGCAGGGTTATCGGGGCATGATCTGACCAGGTGATTGACTCTATGGGGGTGGCTTTGATCGCTTGTATATGTCTGTGGGGGATCAAAAAATAGTCAATACGTGAGTACGTCTGGTGTGGTCTGGAAAAGGATGTGTAGTCCTTTTCACCAGGATGGAAAAGGCGTCAGGCATCTATCAGTTGTGCGGTATGTAGTGAGGTAGTGATTCTCTTGCATACTTCCCGTGAGGTTGCTGATGTTCCAGTGGAGGTGTCTTCTGTCGGTGTCAGGGGGATATTAAGGTCACCTCCAATGATAAGTTGTCCTTCTATATATATTGTGTAAGTTGTTCTACTCGCTGTTTTAGAAATCTATCCTGGTGGTCATTTGGGACGTAGAGGTTAGCGAGAGTGACCCTCACATCTCCAATACGGCCCTTCAAGAACAAGAATCATCCTTCTGTGTCAGTCTTTGCGTCTATATGTGTCCAAGGTATCCTGGCTGAAAGTTTTATGGAGACCCCCCTGGATTTAGCTTCGGTGTATGTGGAGTGATAGACCGTGGGGTAATATCTATTTTTTTGTATTGGCAGTTTATTTTCTCTGAAATGCGTTTCCTGCAGGAGGACGATGTCTGCTTTCATGCGTTGCATGTCATGAAGTAGCATTCGCCTCTTTTCCGGTGTGTTCAGACCTTTCACATTCAATGAGACTATATTGAGGATGTCCATGTTCGTAAAATTAGGGGGTGTGGGGTATGAGGTAAGTATTAGGGAAAAAAAGGAAAGAATGGGAAGGGGAACATGTGGGGAAATAGGACAGTAGCATTGGGTAATTAAACACAAGAGAACAGAAAGAAGGTTAGGAGGCTGTCACAAGAGGCTACAAGGAGAAAGTGCTAACGTAGCAAAAAAGCTAACTAAGACGCTCTCCAGGAGATACCTGGGAGTAGAGCTTGGCCCTATGTGGGTCGTTGGAAGGACAGAGCTGGGAAGTGAGCCCCGCTGTCCCTCCCTCCCCGGTTTGTAGATGTAGTGTCTTGGATCTGCAATTCGATCAGAGTAGGCAAATATTAGAAATTACTGCAGCTGAGTAACCTTAATAAGGCAAATACAAACTGTATAGCAGAAAAATGCAAACAGAATAACTTAACTGGTATTCTTCCTAGCCCAGACAAAATGACTGTAGGTGTTGCAGGCCCCCCATAATCCCATCCTTTGGCCAATAGGTCTGTGAACATTGCAGTATGTGCCAGTGAGCATATAAATGTCCCCCCATCTGTAGAACAACCCATTGGCAATACAGACCCCAGCCCCTGCCATGGTGAGTGCAAGGACACTCCCTTTTCCACCCCGGACACCACCCCAGGGGATTAAGTAAGTTTGAAATCTCCCAAGTCTTCAGGTGGTGATGTTCCGGATGGTCTTTTGGAGTGGGCGAATGTGGGTTCTGTGTTGCTTTCCTCACAGCACCCTAGGTAGTGTCGGATGCTGGAGTCTAACATCAGCTGATAGTGAGATCTGCTACGTTGGGGAGAGACCCATATCCCTTTGTGTTGCTCTCCATCACTCTGTCAGAGCTGCTGAATAAGGGTCTTCAACTGATAGTAGTCTCTTAACGAAGAGACCGAGGGATCTGTCCCCTCAGCAAATGAACTGCATGTTGTTTGGCCTCCTATTACAAGGTGTCCCCCTGTGGTTGCGGGTTATGTCAGATCAGGCGGTTCATTCCGGTGTCACAGGTTCATCTCCCTCTCCTCTCCTGTTAAGTCCATCTGCGGTGGGGGGAACCACAGTAGGCACCAACCCCTCTTGCTTCTCAAATGCTGGGAGTCTCTCTGGGCGGGGGGCGAATGTGACCAGTAAAGTTACCCATGGCGTCCCCCTCAAGTGTCTCACCTGACGTTAGCTGGGTCGTTTGGGTCTGGCGGTGTCATCTGGCTGTGGGTCTATGTGGGGGTGAAGCACTCGTTGGGGTTGTGTGGCTCAGAGCCTACTCACGGTGTTCCTCTCCCGAAGCAGCCCATTGTCTTCTCCTGCTTCTCTGTTGGCGGGGCTGCAGAGGTCCTCGGTATGTGGCAGGACCTGATCTGCCGCCAGGGCGTGGGAGTATCTGTAGCCAGTCGGGGACTGGTATCGGGTCCGCATCGAAGAACCGGAATAGTGCCGGGAGGTCCGTCTATGACTGCAGAGTAAAGGTGGCTCCCACTTTCCGTAAGGTTACGGCCAGTGGGTAACCCCACCTATAAGTAAACCCCTTCTGCTTTGCAATGTCTAGGGCGGGCCACAGCAGTGCTCTGCACCACAATGTCGCTCTAGAGAGATCGGGTAGGATTTTAATAGAAGCTCCATCGCGGTCTATGTCCCCCATTTCCGAGGCTCTGTGTAAGATATTATCCTTTTGTGAATAGCGTAAGAGCCTGCATATTACGTCTCGGGGCCTACCTGGGTAAGCCGGTCTGAGGCCCAGGGCTCTATGCGCCCCATCTATTTCAATTGAGCAGGTTGGGTCTTCCAGGACAATGCGGAAGATCTCCTGAACTGTTGTCCCAAGGTCTTCTGCTTCCGTGCTCTCCGGTAGTCCCCGGAGCCGCAAGTTATTCCGGTCTTCAATGTCCTCCAGGTGGAGCTGGAGGGCTATGGCGGTGTCCCGGTGATGGTTTTGGTATCTCTTCAGCTCTGTCACTCTGCCATCAAGCACAGCGAAGGTTGCCTGTCCTGTTGTCACCCTCTCTGCTAGGATGGATACATCGTCCCTCACCTCCTGTATATCTCGGCGGTGGGTCTCTTCCAGGAGGAGGATGATCGTTTCGATGTCCATCTTGGTGGGGAGGGCCTGAAGTAGCGCCAGAATGTCCTGGTCCATCTGACTACTCCCGGGCGATTGCATGGAGGAAGCCAGCTCTGGGTGGGGTGCCCTCTGTGCTTCAGAGGATCGGTCCGGGAAGGTGGGGGTGTTCGATGAGTGATCCCACTCAATATATTCTTGGGCCTCTGTTGGAGTACCTCGTGGTGCTGCCACTTTAGCCCCGGATGAGTTCTTCTGTTTTGGCTTGAAATACCTATGTATGTCACCGGAGGATGCAGTAGAACGGGTTACCCGGATTGTTGTCGGAGAATCTGACAATTGGGGACTTGGCCCAAGCTTATTGGTGAGCATGAGGTTGTTTACTCAAGACCCTTCTGACCAGTTACCACAATTCTGCCATCGTACATATTTTACTTTGTATTTTTTACAGATAAACTATACACGCTATGGAACGCTCTACCATCCGACATTCGCATGGAAGAAAACCATCAGGCCTTCAGGAAGAAACTTAAGACCTACCTCTTCTAGAAGCTGGATAACCAAACGCCAATACAGCGCCTTGAGGCGATTCAGTTCGCATTGTAGCGCTATACAAGTTATTCATTCATTCATTTATTCATTCACGCATCTACCCCTGAAGAAGCGAGCCTTGTATCGCAAAACA
Organism: Lithobates sylvaticus; assembly: GCA_028564925.1. Lineage (NCBI taxonomy): Eukaryota > Metazoa > Chordata > Amphibia > Anura > Ranidae > Lithobates > Lithobates sylvaticus. The sequence continues at coordinate 148,304,804 of CM053033.1, forward strand.
CATAGGTTATTATTGATACCTGTATCTGCAGTTTGCCATATACATCATTGTACGTGTATGTAATTTTGTATGTATTACCACACTGGCTTGGCTTTTTACGGTTTACCATGTATGACAGTTTTAAAATAAAATCTATATTGAAGTTATTCTTGGTATATGGGGAGGAAATACTGCGCTGTAACTGTAAATTAATATGTGGAAGAAGCTGCTAACATTGCCGAAAGACTATCGGTGAGGGAAAAGTGAACCCAGGGGGCGTGGCTTGGTGATGGCCGTGTAGAGACGTGGTGTGGAGGAGCTCCCGGCCTGACCCAGCCTAAACAGACAGCGGCATGAGCAGCACCAACAGGTGCAGGACACGGTCGCGACAAGAGGGACCAGAAATCCCGCTTCCTAGCCGGGGATAACTCAATTTTTCAGAGGCAACCAAGACGCATCGGCAGGCGCCATTGCGACCGCGCCACGTGCAACTAATGCGGAGACCAGGAGACCCACTGGGGACATAATCAACTTACCAGTGCCAGTAAACCCCGCAAGCCCCTTAGGGAGATCCGGTGCAGCTATGGCAGGCCCTGCCCAACATCAGCATAATATGGACGAGGACCTACGCAACATGCTGCGGGCTCTCCCCACACTGGCAGACATCGAAGCGCTGCCCACGAGGGCAGACATAGAAGGCCTCATACAGAGGATTGAGGAAGCCCACAACAGAGATCTCCAGGAAGTGAGAGACGAACTACATGAAGTAGAAGAACGAGTGTCCTCCGGAGAGACTCTGATGGCAGCGCTGACATCCAGGGTACAAACTCTGGAACGAGCCCAGGACACGAGCGCCAAGACAGCCCAAGAGATGAAGCTGTGCCTGGAGAAAATCGAGGACCACAGCCGCCGTAACAACTTGCGTCTGCGGGGGATCGCTGAGGCGACCGGCTCGGAGGACCTAGCCGCCACGGTTACGGCAATACTGCACACCATATTGGAGAACCCAACGCCCACTCTGGAATTTGACCGGGTGCATCGCACCCTGGGCCCCAGGTCGGCAGACCCGGGGAGAGACCCAGGGACGTACTGTGCCAACTACACCGCTATTCCCTGAAGGAACCAATACTCCGCAAGGCCTGGGACCACGGGGAAATTGATTTTGACAGTGCACGCATACAAATTCTACCGGACCTATCCAGAGCCACTCTGCAACGACGTGCCATGCTTAAACCGGCTCTTGAGGTTGCCAGAAGACGTGGCTGCACATACCGGTGGGGGTACCCCCTGGCGGTACTATTCCGCAACGACCGAGCCTCATTCACAATGCGCTCAGTGGAGGACCTTCCTGCATTTTTCTCCTTCATAGGGGCGGAACCGATCACCGTACCAGACTGGCTGGCACCACTTCCGAGACCAACCGGACGGACGGGGACATCACGAGGTGGCTCATACCTGCCTGCACGCCCGCAACGCTCGAGAAGAAGGACCAGATCTACTGCGACCGACGGTACACGCGAGTCAAAGACAAGCCCAGAGCACCGTCCCATGCAGTAAGTTTACCGTTGTCCCACTTGGCCACATTACCCCTGAGCTGACAGCCCTTGTTGCCTCTTGAAGCCCTGTGTCCCGGAACCCCCAGCCTGAAGCCCCGTGGGAATCGGCCTGAGGCCGCCCAGGCCACAATTATTGTCTGCTTACCTTATCCCAGTTTGACCAGTTATAGCAGCTCGTCTACACTACAACGCTGTCTCTGGAAAAGACAGAGACTGCCCTAGAAGCTATAATGCAAATACAGACATACAGGTATATGGCAAGTCACTATCCCCGCTGGGAGATGGATATAGCGGAATGTGGACATATGTTGTTTGATGGCAGTGGGTGGTGGGAGGGCTGGGGGGTGTGGAATGCATAGTGGTGTCCCCCTCTCTCTCCAGCCAGCGCAAGCCCCCATAGAAGTGAGATACGAGCTGACCAGAAGGCCCGGAGAGGGGGGGGGGGAGACAGTGGAGAAGGGCACGGAGGAGCTAAGTATCGTTTTATGCTGTGCTCAACTTGTGTGTTAATTAATATAAGGGCCGATTGAAGGGATAAAGTTTTTTGTTCTATTATACTGCTTGGTTTGACATGCATGTTCTGGGAAAAGTTTATACCACTATTATTATTACTATATATTTGTGATTATGGTTCTCTCCCGCACTTTCAGAAGAAGCGCACATTCCCATATAGGATACCTCATGCAATCGCATGCATTCGCACTCACCCACACCACAACAAGAGGTCTGGGGGCCTGGGGAGGGGGGGAGCTCCCCCCGTTGGTCCATCGCTAGACACACTCCCAAATAGGTTAACGTCTGGCGGCTGTTGCCGGCGGACGTTCACACAGCAAGTCAGCTGTTCATTTAGGGTGCGCATCCGCAGGACGGGGCGCACCGAAAGCATATTTGCTTAGTAGACACCTAGGAATAAGTGGCAAGTCCGCTCTTATTCTATATCTCTGCTCACTTTCCTCTATTTCATAACTTTCTACAACCCTAACCCTACCCCCCCTTCCTTTCCGAACCCTCACCCTCTGACCCCTCCCCCACCTATTACACCGCCCCTGAACCTGTGCAGCCATGGAAGCGATACAAATTGTCTCACTAAATGCAAAGGGACTTAACGTCCCAGAAAAAAGGAAAATGCTACTACATGACATGAAACAACTGAGGGCAGATATTGTGCTAATACAAGAAACACATTTTAGGGAGAGCAAATTTAAAATCCTGAAAAACAGACATTACCCGACGGTATACCACTCCACTCATGTGGACGCTAAGTCCAGAGGAGTGTCCATTCAGATTGCAGCTAGGGTCCCATGGACGTTGATTAACCAGAAGACAGACCCGGCAGGGAGATTTTTGTTTCTAAAAGGGTTGATTGGGGGAGAAAAGGTGACTATTGCGAACCTTTATGTCCCAAACAACCAACAAGATTCCTTCATTAAGAAGCATTTAGAGATCCTCCAAAATTTCTCAGAAGGACAACTTATAATAGGGGGGGACCTAAACACACCACTGAATCCGAAAGAGGACACATCCACAGGAACCTCCTCGTTCACGCAGCATTACATGAAGCGAGACTGGTAGACGCCTGGCGCCTCTTTCACCCCAGTGAGAGGGACTACACGTTCTTCTCCCGCACACACCAGGTATATTCAAGATTAGACCACTTTTTGATCCCCCACCACCAGCTACAAGCAGTTAAAAACACAACCATAGGTTCTATCACATGGTCAGATCACGCACCAGTGACAATGACATACGCATTAACTGACTACAGCACGAAACAAAAACAAACATGGAGGCTCAACGAAAGTTTACTCCAAGACCCAGAAACCATAGCAGACGTCACAAAAGGAAATAGGCCACTACTTCCGCACAAACATTACCCCCGAATGTAACATGGGGCTTGTGGTGGAAGCACACAAAGCAGTGATCCGAGGTGTGCTTATAAAGCACGGGGCAAGGATCAAGAAAAAGAGAACAACCTAGATAGCGGAGTTATTAGACAAACTTCAGAAATTAGAAGCAGAACATAAACAGACACCAACCAGGACAATAGGCAGTGTACTTGACAAAGTACGTACAAAACTGACGGACTTACTCCAATTTAAGGCCAAGGAGGCACTGCAGATCTCATGTAGACAGGCATATGAGTCAGGAAATAAGTGTGGCAAGCTACTAGCGCAATCACTGAAAGCCCAGACAGCAGCATCCTATATACCACACATACATGACCCGACAGGACTGAAAAAAACGTTGCCCAAACAGATAGCCCAGGAGTTTAAGTCGTATTATGAATCCCTATACAACCTGAACACTACACGGCCATCATTAACACAGGTGAGGGAATATACAAGAGACTCCATGATGCCCTCCTTGGAGACAGAAACATGTCAGCTTCTAGAAGAACCCATCACCCTGACAGAATTGCAAGGAGCGTTGGCAAACTCTAAAAAAGGTAAGGCCCCGGGGCCAGATGGCCTCACGGTCCATTACCAGACGTTCCTCCCATCACTAGGCAACCATTTGGTATCGCTTCTAAATGACCTCGGCAAGGGGGGGAAATTACATGACACCACGCTACAGGCCCAAATAGCAGTCATACCAAAAGAGGGGAAGGACCCGGGACAATGTGGGAGTTACCGTCCGATATCTTTGCTGAACACAGACTTGAAGCTGTTCACAAAGATCCTGGCCATGAGACTCCAATCGCAAGTTCCCCGAGTGATTCACCTAGATCAGGTCGGTTTTGTATCTTCAAGGGAAGCGAGAGACAACACTACTAAAGTGCTAAACCTGTTACACCTCACAACCCTCACCAAAACTCCAAGTGTCTTTCTCAGCACTGATGCTAATAAGGCTTTCGAAAGGGTGAACTGGGACTTTATGTTTGCCACATTGAAACATATGGGTCTTAGAACTAACATGTTAAATTGGGTAGCAGCAATATATACAATGCCAGCGGCAAGGGTAAAAGCCAACGGAATCCTATCAGACCCCTTTCTAATTAAGAATGGGACACGTCAGGGATGTCCACTCTCACCTATCCTCTTCGCACTCTCATTAGAACCATTCTTGGCCCAGGTAAGGAAAAACATAAATATCACAGGGATCCTAGTACAACAAAATCAATACAAAGTATCGGCGTACGCTGACGACCTAATGTTTACCCTCTCGAATCCGATAATCTCTCTCCCTAACTTACTGGAAGAGTTCAAAATATATGGTGCGCTGTCAAATTTAAAAATCAATTTTTCCAAATCTGAAGCGATGGGAGTAAACATATCACCAGACCATCTGACACGATTCCAATCCAGCTTCAAGCTGAAATGGACGACGTCAGCCCTGAAATACCTAGGCACATACATTCCCCAGAACTTTGCGAAAATTTATGATCTGAACTTCCCCCCACTCCTAAAAAAAAGTCAGGATACTGTTGCAGAAGTGGCAATCCGGCCTACATTCGTGGCTGGGGCACTGCAATATCCTGAAGATGTCCATCCTCCCAAAGTTCCTCTATCTAATGCAGGCCCTACCGATACACATACCACACACCTATTTTAAACAGATACAATCCCTATTCACGCAATTCGCCTGGGCCGGAAAAAGGCAGAGGCTAGCCAACGGGCTTCTAGTCCTCCCCAGTCTGGTGGCTTGGCATTGCCAAACATATGAGCCTATTACCAAGCAGTCCACCTGGGGAGACTACTGGACTGGTGTCGACACCAGAAGACCAAGTTGTGGACCCAGGTGGAACAGGCCCAAAGCACGGCGCCTCTCCGGGGCACTCCATGGTGCTACCTGGGACTACCACCAGAAACTAAAAAGCACCCGCTGATAGGGAACACGGCAAAGATATGCGCACACCTCATCTCTCTGTGGGTGATTTCTACCCCAGACTCGCCAATATACCGGATACTGGGAAATCCCCTATTCATCCCAGGTATAGGAAATGGCCCCTTTAGACATCTGGTAGAATCAGGCGTACACCAAGCCCATCAATTCTGCTCGGGGGGAGGTGGAAGTCGCTTGATGAACTAACAGATCCCACAGGTCCCTACAGCCTAGATTTTATGAGAGCCCTACAGATTCATCATTTTCTTAAGACCATCCCACCACCCCCAGATTGCGGCCAACAATTCACAACGATAGAGGACCTGTGTAATGACACTGGAACCTTACCTCATACACTATCCCTGACCTACACCCTTATAAACAGCCCCGCAGAGGACTTTGTACCACCGGGCATACTCAAATGGGAAGAGGAAATGGGGACTCAGTTTAGCCCCATCAAAAGACAACACATCCTCCAATATACTCATAAATCATCTATCTGTGCCAAATTGCAGGAGACCAATTAGAAGGTCATGTCGAGGTGGTACAAAACCCCGGTACTGTTACATAAGATCTTCCCAACGACATCAGATCTTTGCTGGCGTTGTCAAACTGAGAAAGGGACCCTGCTGCATATCTTTTGGACATGCCCAAAGCTACAACATTTCTGGAAGGTCATTCGCGAGACAATACAAAAGCTCACGGAAAGGACCATTCCGGCCGATCCAGCATTCTTCCTCCTTCACGCGAATGACATTCCCAACAGGAAATATAAGAAATCAGTCATACGCCACCTACTCAACGCCGCTAAGGCATGCATTCCACTATGTTGGAAGTCCACCCTCCCACCATCCATTGACTTATGGCTCCAAAAAGTTGACGACATTAGGAGGATGGAAGACCTCATCCTCACGGCGCAAAAAAGACAGGAGACCTTTACCAAAACCTGGCAAGTATGGACTATGTTCATATATTCTGCAGAAGGCCAAGCCCTGCGTGGCTCCGAAACAAACCCCTAATTATGGGGTGATACAGACACCGATATAGGCGCACCCAGAAATGGGAAACAGGTTAACAGAAGGCATATGCACACCATCCGCTCACCCGACGCTCCATGGCTGCAAGTGACCCCCCCACCCACCCTTCCCTCATCCCTCCCCGTCACCCCTTCCTTCCTTCTCTCCTCTTACTTTATTTACCCTATACCCCCCCACCCCCACTCTACACTCTCTCCATCTATCTTTTTTTTTTTTTCTTTCTCCTCTTGCTTCCCCCCCCCCCCCTGGGACCCCGAGCCGTGGCAGACCCCCCCCCACATATAGGGGGGCCGTGGTGAGGGGTTGGAGGGGGGGGGACCCTCTACATATAAGCAAATTGAAAAAGGAAAATGAGGAACATGGGCTGCCAACATCTACACAGTTCACTTAAGGTACCAGAAGAACTAGATAAATAGATGATAGAGTTCTTCTTTAAGACCTCACCAAGAGACAATGTCTCTCGCAGATCCTCCCAACCGAACACACAATACCTATGTCCAGCAGAGGAAGGAGAAAGAATCCCTGATAAGACATATACAGTCACCCTGTCACCTATTCACACAGGGAAAGATTCCATAAGGACCAGTCTGTTGTACATACTTGTCTTTTCTACTGGTTGAAGACTAAAGTCTGTTTTGTATATTGTATTAATATGTAAATTGCTGGTCCAGACGGACCATGTTCCGAAGTTAAATAAAAAAAAAATAATTGAAAAAGTTGTAAATGTAGCGCTAAAGTGCTGATATAATCCTATAAATACCTAAAATTACGCTGTTTAGTTTATGATTGAAATATAAAACAATTCATTCAATGTACATATATGATTGCATACATAGAAAGAAAAAACAAGGCTTATAGGTAGAACTACAAAGTAGTGAATATTTGAACCATAAGTTTACTGTGGATAATCCTGTTACGGATGTGAAGTGGATCAAAAATAGTGACTGATTCGACTAGTTGATCTAATAGTGCTTATGGATGGCAGAAAAAAAGGGGTGCACACATGTGCAAAGACAAAAAAAAATTAAAATATAATCTTTAGTTATATAATCAAAAGTCTTTGAGTGAAATAAAGTACATTAAAATGGTTAACCTAGGGTGGACTACAGCAACAGCACTACGCTACTACTCATATTAAGACAAGCCTATATTGATCTTCCCAAATGTGAGTGTTTTTAATCCACTTTTAACATTAAAGTACATATTTTTAATGGTATTACACTATGCGAGTTCCCCTTTTTTCCTACTATGGTCCATCACATGTGAATGAGTTTTATTACGTGGAGTACTGATGCCCATTCTGTGTACATCACCATACCTTTACATCTATGTCTAAACAACATACGGAGTGAAGCCTTGTGGAGACCGTGGAATAGAGAACCGCCAGCCCTTTACTAATAAGCATATCACGACTTGCGAGGTGTACGCCTTCCCAAGTCTGAGATCTGGTAAGCCTTATTCATATAGGCGTTGATGCAATCAGATTATCACCGTTTCACCAAACGCACCTACCAGTATTGCTGGACGATCACCAGAATCTGTTCACCATTTTAATGGACTTTATTTAACTCAAAGACTTTTAAATTGTATAACTAAAGATTATATTTTAATTTTTTTTTCTTTGCACATGTGTGCACCCCTTTTTCCTGCCATCCATAAGCACTAGTTCACTTAGTTTTTGCTTTTAACACCTCTATTAGATCAACTATTCGAATCAGTCACTATTTTATTTTATTTTTTTAATTCGTTTTTATGGAAAAATTTCAAGGTACAAAACATAGTACAATATTATACAAGAAGGAAAAATATAACAGTACACATTATTATGATCAATGGTAGAAAGGTACATCCATTGGGTTGGTAGATTTGTTTTACATATTACAAAACTTATGAGTGGGGGGTGGTGTACCACCTCCTTTAAGAAAATATAGTGCTTCTTATGAAAAGTGAGAGTAGGAAAGGGAGGGGAGGTAAGTAGGATAGGAGATGGGTCACAACAATCATATAACATCATTACTTACATAGAGTTACATGCAACAGGACTGCAAATTTTTGGTACATAAACAAGGTCAAAAAATTGAGATGAAGATAATTGAGACATGAGCAACCAAGTATCTTTTATACCAGGTTGACCAAATGTTCCAGTGTTTATCCAGGAGATGACTTCTGCCATCTTTTTAGCTATCATAGATTCAAAGATATAGTTAGAGTGAGTGATTTCCAGAACTTCAGAAACATTTGGAACTTTATTGGTTTTTCAATTTCTGGTTATTAATGATCTAGCTGCTAATAGAATATGTGTGACTACTGTGCGATAGTAGGGGGGAAATTTCTCAATGCCAAGGTTTAGTAATGCTAATACTGGGTTTGGAGATAGGAGAATCCCTGTGATTCGTGAGATGCATTTGAATATACTATTCCAGAAGCTAATAAGGTGTTTGCATTTCCAGAATATGTGGAGTATATTTCCCACCTCTCCACATTCTCTCCAGCAAAGTGGAGAATTGGTGTGGTAGCATTTGGACAATCTATATGGGGTAAGATACCATCTTTGAGCAATTTTTAATGAGAGCTCCCAGTGGTTGACACATTTGGTCGCTCTGTAGATTGTTTTGAGTGCTGTTTTCCAGTGGGTTTCTGTAAAGGATTCTCCTATTTCTTGTTCCCATTTATGAAAGGGAGGGGGTTTAGTGAAGGTAGTCATATTCTGAAAAAGATTGTAGAAGAGAGATATACCTTTGGGAGAGATGGACGGCTTATTAAAGAATTGCCATACATCATCTTGAATGGGTATATGGTGAGTCTTTAGGGATTTCAAGAAGTGGGTAAGTTGGAGATATTTGTAGTGGTCGGTCGGAGGAATTGAATATTCCTTGGTTAATATGTCATATGTTTTAAGTGAGTTGCTGGCGCATAAATCCGAGATCAGGGAGATATCATGATCGGATCATTTTGAGTAGTTGGCGTGTGGGATTGTGTGATTTAAAGCTTCTAGTGGGATTGGAATGTATGATTTGTTAGAGGATGAAAAAATGTGGCCTCTTATAAAAAAAATGAAGAATTGGGCATGGGTAGGGATTTGTACCATCATCCAGGAATCAAGTGGTATAGAAACTGGGAGCCTAGTCCCCAACTAGGCTACTAAAAAAATGGGGGGCAAATTGGACTATCACGGTACAGTAAAAATGATATAACAAAGGAATATGTGAAAATTACAGAAGATTTTATTGATGCCGAAAGCCAATTAAAAAATACAACATAAAAACTCTACACAGTATGTTACCAAATGTGTATTCATAATGGTATGGTTGATCACAGATATGATTGTCCTCAACTAGTTTCGCGGGCTAGCCGCTTCATCTGGAGGTTATCTGTGATTAGATCAAAGAGACAGTAATGTATAATGGTTGGCAGATAAAAGCAAAAAGCATATCATACAGCATCAAGCTTAATAAATCTTCAGAAATTTAAAGAGGGGGAAGGGGCACGGCTGCTTACCCATGTTTTAACGGACATCAAGCGCAGAGTGCTACCACCTATTTAATGGCCTCCCGCGGCAACTCGGGGGTGCTACTGAGTATGATGATCGGAGTCTGAGTAGATCGGTACAAAAATGATTATGGTCAGAGCCGGTCATTTTACCAAATTGGTGAAGTGCAGGGACTGGAGTTGGTGTGCAGGCGAGTGAAAATCGTGAAACAAAATGAGGAGGGAGAGTGAAGAAAAGGGGGAGGGGGAAAGGGGAAAGAAGAGAAGACGGTGACGGGAAGATGTTTTGCCGATATACATAGTTTATGTGAAAACATAAGAAGTTAGTTAAAGGATAGATGCAGGTGAAGTGAGAAAAGGTAAATACATTGTGTGGGTAGTGGTAAAATGATGAAACATTGGAAAAGAAGTGTGGGAGACCGAATGAAGGAAGGGGGGGAAGGTGCAGTATGAGAGCGACCCCCCGAGAGGGGGGGGGATAAGGAAGAGGGAGGGGAGGGGGGGTGGGGTGCCAAGTGCACAATGTATGTGAAGACACAGAAAAGGCACACAAAAAAGACGGGTGAAATGAACAAATGGATACAATGTAGTGGCACAAAGAATAAATAGAAAGTGTAGGTGACAGTGAAGTTATGAAAAGAAAAGGGAAAAGAGAAACAGGGACATGTTCCCTTGGTCGTCGGGCTAGCGTGCACGCGCGTGTCAACATTCTATCCTTTAACTTCTTATGTTTTCACATAAACTATGTATATCGGCAAAACATCTTCCCGTCACCTTCTTCACTTCTTTCCCCTTTCCCCCCCTCCCCCTTTTCTTCACTCTCCCTCCTCATTCTGTTTCAGGAATTTCACTCACCTGCACACCAACTCCAGTCCCTGCACTTCACCAATTGGTAAAATGATTGGCCCTGACCATAATCATTTTTGTACCAATCTACTCAGACTCCGAGCATCATACTCAGTAGCACCCCCGAGTTGCCGCAGGAGGCCATTAAATAGGTGGTAGCTTGATGTCCGTTGGCAGTTCATATGTTGTCATCTGGTTTCTGGTTGTGCGATCCATCGGGTACTGGGTGGGGAAGGATTTAAAAAGGTAGGAAAAGAGAGGAGCAAAAAAAAAAAAAAAAAACGAACAGTCAACAAACAAAAAAAACTGATTTGTTAAGAAAGTAGATTCCTTTCGGGATCTGGTGGCAGGTGTACTGAGCATAATTTGCATAGGGGAGCTTTGTGGGTTGCGAGCTCCAGACTGAACTAGGAAACTAGTAGGTGTGAGTAGATAATTACATTCGAGGCATATTGGACTTGTTTGTTTTCTTTTTGTGTGACACGACTTGCCACCACTCTTGTGTGTTCATCTTGGGTGCTGTGGAAGACTCAGCAGGAGTGTGTTCCGGGAGGATGTCCCAGGCACGTAGTAAGGCTAGGCTCTTTTCCAGGTTAGTAACCACCAAGGATTTCCCCTCGTAGGTGATTGTGAGCTTTATCGGATAGCCCCAGCTGTACGTAATATTGTGGTTACGCAGAGCTTTGGTCACAGTGATTAACGATTTACGTTTCAGCATAGTGTACTGTGAGAGGTCCACAAAAACCTGGATATTGGAGTAATTTTCAGGGGGTTGCGGACATTTCCTGAAGGTGGACATAAATTGCTCCTTCACATTAAAAAAGTGCACCCGAATCAGAACATCTCTGGATATGCTGTCTGGGAGGTGGGCTGGTTTGGGAAGGCGGTGTATCCTATCGATCACCAGGTCTGATGGGGTCAGAGATGGCAGAAAAATGAATACAAGTTCCTGGGCATATTGCTGTAGTTGTGCTGGTTGGATGGTTTCAAGAACACCTCACCTTCACGTTGTTTCTACGTGACCTATCCTCAACGTCAGCGACCTTTGCTTTCAGCCAGGTTACTTCATCTGATTGGTCATTGTGAGAGTCTACCAAGGAGTTATACGATGCAGCATATTCCTCCATTTTTTTTTTCCAACATGATTCACTCTGCCCCCAGCTCTCCCACTTCAGCTTTAAAGTTTCTCATGCACTCCATCATATCAGCATGTAAAGAGCTGCACAGGGAGACCAGCATGTCCTTTAATGTCGTATCTGATATGGGCTGATTGGTAGTGGGGAAGGAGTTAATGATGTCAGCCAGCTCCCTCGTGTCTTCTAGTGAGTACTCTGCAGCACTAACCTTGTGGTTGTGGAGCCCGTCTGACATCCGGGGTCTTGATTTGGCTGGGCTGCCCTTCAGAGGAGTGGAGGCATCCGGAGAATGCTGCTGCGATCCCATCCTAGGGCTAAGGCTGGGTGTGTCAGAGTGGGAGCCGCAGCTCTTAGGGGGAAAGAAATCATTCAATTTCTTTGGGTGTTGTGGGTTCAGACGCTTCCTGGTCATCCTCCAAGGTAGTGTGGACCTTAAGCAGCTGGTGGTGTCACAGGGGTCGGTGGAAACCGCCTCGAATTTGCTCGCTTTCCATCGCTGGAGCGGAGCTAGCAGGTCAGGCGTCCATCTAACAGTACGGTAGCCACGCCCCCGATCAGAATCAGTCACTATTTTTGATCCACCATTTTTGATCCACTTCACATCCGTAACAGGATTATCCACAGTAAACTTATGGTTCAAATATTCACTACTTTGTAGTTCTATCTATAAGCCTTGTTTATTCTTCCTATGTATGCAATTATATATATATATATATTGTACAGGACGCCAAGGTTGGGTCCTGGACGGGTGCTATATAGCACCAGTATTTGGGCTGTGGTCCCTTTAAAGGAGTCGCAGCGTTGCTCAGGGGGTCACCCAAAATGGGTGAGGGGTTCCGGGAGTAGCCGAGCAGGAGAGGACTGACTCGCAGTCCTCTCTAAGTTAATAGTTATTTGGGACCCGGAATTTGGGAGGCTCTGAAGAGATATTCGGGTGGTAAAAGAGCCTCCCTCCCTGACCACAATGATTCAGCGCACAGGGGGTTAAGGGCCTCCAGGAAGACAGCTCATAAAACAGGAAGTAGGGAAGAGTTGTTGGTGAGGAGGAGTAGGTGATTACACCTGTTGGTTTTGAGCTGTGTGGATGTCTGGAGGCTGCTAAAAGAACCTGCTGCAAAAACTGTATGTGTTTTCCTTAACTTTGTTTTTTTGTGCTGAAGATAAGCTGTTTTTCTGTTATGCTGAAGATAAGCGGACTTTGTTTTTGGTACCTTTACCTGTGCGCTGAAGAAAGCCTTATTTTGATTTTTCTTTCAAATAAATGCCTTTTATTATAAAACTGACGGTTTATGCACTTAATCCCGTGGAGCTATTGTCCCCAAAGTTCACAATATATATATATATATATATATATATATATATATATATATATATATATATATATATATATATATATATATATATATATATATATATACATACATACATACATTGAATGAACTGTTTTATATTTCAATCATCAACTAAACAGCATCATTTTAGGTATTTATAGGATTATATAAGCACATCAGTACTTTAGCGCTACATTTACAACTCTTACTATTCTTGGTATATGTACTGGCCAAATCATACTCACCTCATTTAAAGTCCCTTTGGGCGATTTCCTTGTTTGTATGTATATATTGGGATAGAGGTGATCTATGGGTGACACTAGACCTTTCCCTTTTTTCCATTCCTGGATTATATCCCTTTTTTATGCATGCTAATATTCTGCCGGCTTTGGTAGCTGCAGCTTGACATTGTATGCTATTGCTCAATCTGTCACCTACTAGGACCCCCAGATCCTTCTCCATCCTTGATTGCCCCAGAGGTTCTCCCCCAAAGGTGCTTAAGAGGCATTGTACCCAAAGCCTCAATTATATTGCTGCTTTACTCACTCACACTTACAATTGGCTGACAAGACCAACGCTGCTGTGGTATTGGAGGCTGCGTTTCTAGGGTCTTACGAAGTGCTTCATAACTTATTATAACAGGGAGCCTCAGTGCCGCTTTACATCACTCAGTCAATGAAGGCGCTGATTAACCACTTCAGCCCCGGAAAATGTGGCTGCTGAATGACCAGGCCGTTTTTTTGAGATTTGGCACTTCAATTGCGTGGTCGTGCGGCGCTGTACCCAAAAAAAATTGATGTCCTTTTATTTCCACCAATAGAGCTTTCTTTTGGTGGTATTTGATCATTTCTGCGTTTTTTATTTTTTGCCCTATAAACAAAAAAAGAGTGACAATTTTGACAAAAACACACAATATTTTGTACATTTTGCTATAATAAAAATCCCCTTTTTTTAAAAGCAATGCAAATTTTTTCTCAGTTTAGGTTTATATGTATTCTTTTACATATGTTTGGTAATAAAAATCACAATAAGCGTATATTGATTGGTTTGCGCAAAAGTTATAGAATCTACAAAATAGGGGATAGATTTATAGCATTCTTATTATTATTCTTTTTTACTAGTAATGGCGGCGAGCTGCCATTTTTAATCGGGACTGCGACATTATGGCAGACACATCGGACACTTTTGACACATTTTTGGGACCATTGGCAATAATACAGCGATCAGTGCTATAAAAATGCACTGATTACTGTAAAAATTTCACTGGCAGGGAAGGGGTTAACACTAGGGGGCGATCAATGGGTTAACTGTGTTCCCTGTGTGTGTTTCTAACTGTAGGGGGAGGGGAATGACTAGAGGAAATGACAGGTCGTGATTCCTAGCTATTATGAACTCACGATCGGTCTCTCCTCACAGAACAGAACAGGGATTTGTGTGATTACACACACACACATCCCTGTTCTGCCTCTCGTGCCTGCAATCACTGTGCTGCTATAACTGGTAATTGCACAGTCATGCAATGCTGTACCCAAACTAAATTTGTGTCTTTTTCCCCCACACATTTTGGGCTTTCTTTTGGTGGTATTTGATGACCTCTGCGTTTTTTTTTTGTGACAAACAAAAAAAGACTGATAAAATAAAAAAAAATGATATTTTCTAATTTTTGTTATAAAAAAAATACAATAAGGCCAAAAAGCAATTAGCCACATATCTCGGGTAAAAAGAAAATTCAATAAGCGTATATTTATTGGTTTGCGCAAAAGTTATAGCGTCTACAAACTAGGGTACATTTTCTGGAATTTACGCAGCTTTTAGTTTGCGGCTGCCCATCTCATTACTTGAGGTGCTAAAATGGCAGAGCAGTACAACCCCCCCTCCCCCCAAATGACCCAATTTTGGAAAGTAGACACCTTAACCACTTCAGCCCCGGACCAATTGGCAGCCAAAGGACCAGGCCCCTTTTTGCGATTCGGCACTGCGTCGCTTTAACTGACAATTGCGCGGTCGTGCGACGTGGCTCCAAAACAAAATTGGCGTCCTTTTTTTCCCACAAATAGAGCTTTCTTTTGGTGGTATTTGATCGCCCCTGCGGTTTTTATTTTTTTTGCGCTATAAACAAAAATAGAGCGACAATTTTGAAAACAATGCAATATTGTTTGCTTTTTGCTATAATAAATATCCCCAAAAAATATATAAAAAAACATATTTTTTCCTCAGTTTAGGCCGATACGTATTCTTCTACATATTTTTGGTAAAAAAAAAAAAATCGCAATTAGCGATTATTGATTGGTTTGCGCAAAAGTTATAGCGTTTACAAAATAGGGGATAGTTTTATAGCATTTTTATTAATATTTTTTTTTTTACTAGTAATGGCGGCGATCAGCGATTTTTATTGTGACTGCGACATTACGGCGGACACATCGGACATTTTTGACACATTTTTGGGACCATTGTCATTTATACAGCAATCAATGCTATTTAAATGCATTGTTTCCTGTATAAATGACAGTTGTAGTGAAGGGGTTAACCACTAGGGGGAGGGGAGGGGTTATGGGCTGTGACGTGTGTGTTTTTTTTTACATTAGGGGGCGGGGCTGACGTCATTGATCGGCTTTCCCGATGACCGTGAACAGCCAATCAATGACAGGCAGAGTAGGAAGCGCGGGGAGAGGTTTGTTTACACAAACCTCTCCCCGTTCTTCAGCTCCGTAACCCGATCGCGGGACACCAGCGGCAATCGGGTCCGCTGGTCCCGCGGCCGGGGTCACGGAGCTCCCGACCGGGTCGCGAGCGAGCCAATGGCGGCGCGCGCGCGCGACCCACAGGCAGGCAAATGCACGATCACGTACAGGTACGTGCTTTTGCCTGCCCGTGCCATTCTGCTGACGTATATATGCAGTGGGCGGTCGGGAAGCGGTTAAAGTATTAGCTGAGAGGCTTGTTAAGCACATTGAATTTTTATTTTTTTGGTCACAAGTGATTGAAAAATTAAAATAAAAATGCCATGGGCATATGTGAAATTACACCTCAAAATACATTCTGCTGCTTCTCCTGTGTACAGGTATACCACATGTGTGGGACTTTGTCAGTCTAACCACGTACAGGCACCCTGAAAACCAAGAAAAGCATTCAGGCTAAGGGCGTAAAATGGTGATTTCACTCCTCACCCTCATTTTGGAAAGTAGACACCCCAAGCTATTAGCTGAGAGGCATGTTGAGTATTTTGCAGATCTCACTTTTTGTCACAAAGTTTTGAAAATTTAAAAAAAGAAAACAAATAGAATTAACTAATGGAAATAAAATGTATAGAAAAAATTACCTTTAGCAAAATAGGACTTTACCAGCACTGGCATCATACAGATTATTTAGAGTAAAATCAAAAAACTTTATTTACATATCATAAAAAAAACATTTTCTTATGTACACATCAATTTAATGACTTGCTAACTGGGCACATATACCCCCTTCCTGCCCTGGCCAATTTTCAGCTTTCAGCGATGTTGCACTTTGAATGACAAATGTGCGGTCATGCTACACTGTACTCATGACATTTTTTGTATTTTTTTACACAAATAGAGCTTCCTTTTGGTGGTATTTAATCACTACTGGGTTTTCATTTTTTGCTAAACAAACAAAAAAAGTCTAAAAATGTTGAAAGTTTTTATAGTTTATTAAATTTTGCAAAGAGGTAATTTTTCTCCTTCATTGATGTGCACTGATGAGGCTGCACTGATAGGCTGCAATGATGGGCACTGATATGGTGGCACTGATGGAAAAGTTTGGAGGTGTTCCGTGCAGATGGTTAGTATTGTGTTGTTGTGAGAGCTGCTGCCTCCACTGGGACACCTACCTAGGTAGGGTCTGTATGAAAGAATTCGTGAAATAGTGGGTATGGCACGGCTCTTTGATTGTGGTGGGTGTATATGTCAACAATTATTAAAAGTGCTAGTGGTTTGTGCTACTGTATACATCAATACAATCAATAAAAAAAAATTAAAATAAAAAGTAAATAGAAAAATAAAGTGGCTGTTCTATTAAAACACAAAAGTTAAAATCAATACGTTCAATTAAATAGATGCAAAACCAATCAAACTATGAAAAAATTAAGTAACTAGTATTCTATTAGACCAGAAAAAAAAAAAAAAAAGTAATTAATGCTTGGATTAAATGTACAGGTGCAAAATAGAGTGAACATAAAACTCTGTAGTGATAAATGGGCCAAGTTTTAAGCAATCAAATCTTAGTATCATAAATCATTCCATATATGTTGATAGGTGTAAAACAAAGATTCAAAAGTTAAAGTGACAGGTGCTGTTTTTTCTGTAAACAGATATATATTGGTGCTCCCCTTATGTTATTGCTCTCATCTCAATGGGGTTTTAAGCGTTCACAGCTATGCATATCCTTTAACCTCAAAGTTTGCTCCTTCATTTCAGTTATATGCAGAGTAAAATAGCGCAATATCATTTTAACTGTTTTCATTCCATTAAAAACTATTGAAAATGCACATTTGATTAAAAATCAATAGGCTTTAAAATGCAGGAAGTCTGGGATCCTCATGCATTCCACAAACCAAACAGGAAGTGACACAATGACGCTGGAAGCTCCGTCCTACACATGTTTCGCCAGCATGACATCATCGGGAGTAATATATATATATATATATATATATATATATATATATATATATATATATATATATATATATTCGGGCTGTTACTGATTAAAATAGTCGTGTTTGATTGATACATTTTTTTTAAATCGATTAATCGACTAATTTCGATTAATTATAACGCACATACAGATCCAAATACTTTTAGCTGATCTCCTTGCATTGCAACTCTGCATTAGTTAGTGGTAAATGTGGTATACACTATATACAATCAACCAACACTAGTTAGTTTCCACAATCCATGACTTAACTTCACAGTTCACACAAATACGTTTTAAATTCAAACTGTAGCACTGATGTAAGCTATTTTTTTTTCCACAGTAGCATGACAATCCCTCCACCTCTGGTCTAACTAACCACTCTCACCTTATGGCATGGACCCCTGTGCAAACAGGTGGTCATGCAAGCGGGTATCAAAAGGGTTAACACGGACCATAAACTTCTCTCACGTCTCCTTAGATCTCAGCAAGGATGCCAGGTCATGGGTAGAAAGAAAACATCGAAGTGCTCACCGCTTAAGTATAAGATTACATTTTTGTGTTCAAACACAAACTAATCACATAAAGATGATAAAAACACAGCATGTAAAGCCAACAATCGCTTTAGTTCCGTAGGGCAGCAGCGGGTGATGTCATGCATAGCTCCTCCCCTGTACGCTTTACGTTCAATCAGAACTTCAACGTCATCAGACTCCTCCCCCTTCCCTTCGTTAGCAGACGGAGGCATTTGGGGAAGGGGAGGAGTCCGGTGACGATGTCCATGACGTCACCGTCTCTCCGCTGAAACTCCCTGAAGACCTGGAAGCCGGCGGAGAGGTGAGTACCAATCAAAAGAATTTTGATAGATCAAAAAAAATTAACGATTAATCGAGGAATTAATCTTTAATTTCCACAGCCCTAATATATATATATATATATATATATATATATATATATATTGTGGAGATGCAACCCAGTGTCACAGGTGCATATGAGCAGTGTATTCCTGATTTTGGCAGGAATACTAATTGCACACCTGTGAGCTGGGTTCATAAACATCCCAGGAATAGAAGTCAGTGCTCAGACTTGGAGACAGCTCCACCCGGCAGACAGAGAGTCTGGCCTAGGAGGTCGAGAGGGTCCCAGTAGGAGACGGCTCAAGGAGAAAGAGGCAGGAGGTCTCGGAGTCTAAGACTGCAGGTGGCAGCCTGTGTGTACGTCTGTAGCAGGCAGATGTGGCCCGTGACCAACACAGCACAAAGCTGACAGGGAGGAAGCCAGGAGGCTATAGTTTGTTTATACAGTGATGGTGGAACCCCCTGCGAGGGAAGATTACTGTTTGAACTTTTTTGTTACCTTTAAATAAAAGTGGGCTGCCACACCTTAAAAACGCAGTCTGGAGTGGCACGTTTCTGGAAAACTGCATGCATACATACACATAATTGTATATATATATATATATATATATATATATATATATATATATATATACATACATACACACACACACACACACACACACACATACATACTGTACACTGTATATTCAATCCAAGCATTTATGGTTAATTTTATGGTCTAATAGAACACTAGTCACTTAAATTTATTCATATTTTATTGATTGATTTTGCATCTAATTGAACTGGTTGATTTTACCTTTTGTGTTTAACCGGCTCACTCCGATATACAGCGGCAGAATGGCACCAATCGCGAACCGATCAGTATTAGGGTGCAGGCCAATGATTTCTGGCCTGGACCTGCTGATCGGTTCTGGCGAACAAATTTCTTCCCCTGCCGGTAAGTGTAAACACAGGCAGGGGAAATAATGCCATCTCCCCTTGTGGAATCCTTTTCGGTTCCAGTGAGAGGAGAGAGGATATCCAACTGAGTTGCACCAACACTGCACTAACATCAGTACACGTAGGCACACATTTCACCCCCGGATCACCCCCCCCCAGAAAGGTTTAACCCCTTGATTGCCCCCCAGTTAGCCCTTTCACTCCCTGTCACGAGTGTCACTAATATAGTGTATAGATCTATATTCTGATCGCCATATTAGTATCACGGGTTAGCCAGTTAGTTACACCATTTATAGCGGCAGAGTACCCCCATATATTACAGAGTAAAGGTTTTAACCCCGATTGCCCCCTAGTTAACCCTTTCACCCCGTTACCAGTGATCACCAATTATCTGGGGGTGACACTGTTTTTTTTTTTTTTTAATAGCGTCAGGGTATCCGGCGTATATTACCCAATAAAGGTTTAACCCTCTGATCGCCCAATGGGTTTTAGCATCAGTTAGGGTCAGTGTCAGATTAGTGCCAGTAGCGCTAACACCCACGCACGCACCATACACCTCCCTTACTAGTATAGTGTCTGAACTCATCAATATATTTGATCTGATCAGATCTATACTAGTGTCCCCAGTAGTTTAGGGTTCCCAAAAATGCAGGGTTAGCGGGATCAGCCCAGATACCTGCTAGCACTTGCGTTTAGCCCCTCTGCCCAGCCCAGCCCACCCAAGTGCAGTATCAATCGATCATAGTCACTTTCAAAACACAACACACATAACTGCAGCGTTCGCAGAGTCAAGCCTGATCCCTGCAAACGCTAACAGTTTTCTTGGTAGCGACTGAAGCAGACTCTGACAATCAGGTGCTGTTTTTGCCTGTGAGTCGCACTAGTTGTACCTATAAATTTAGAGGCCAAAATGTCCAATCAGAGGTACACTAGTGAAGAGGCCTACACATTGCTGAGCATGACAGATGAGAGCAAAGGGGAAGCCGCCACACTGGCAGATTCAGGCTCAGTATACGAACTAGTAAACAGCGGCACCCTGACGGATAGCTCTGAAGACGGAGTTGTGGTCCCTGCTAAGGTCAGGCATACCTGACCCCGTTCTTCTGTTGTTGAGGTGCAAGAACCGCAGGGCTCTAGTATGGAGCAGAGAGCCAGTACTAGTGCCGCTCATCCTTCTGGTGAACTGGCAAGCGTGAGGTGCTGTGGTGAGTCCCATAAGTTCAGTTCAAGCTGGTGCAGTGGCTAGCACAAGTAGTGTGCCGCAGCCACCAAGAAGACAAAGACAGACCCATGAAGCCCATAGTGCCCTTCCTGCAGAATATGCCAACCATGATCGGGAGCCCACCACTTCTGCAGCACCCGTAATTCCCCCCCATTCACTGGCCAAAATTCCTGGGACCTGTGTGTTTCCCAGGAGACAGCCGGGGGTGACGCGAAGGGGCGTGACTCCCGTGGGAGTCTATTCCCGGAAGTGGGTGCAGATACCTGTATTATACAGGTATCTGCACCCCTTCCCCCCTGAAAGGTGCCAACTGTGGCACCGGGGGGGGGGGGGGAGGGTTCCGATGAGCAGAAGTTCCACTTTAGGGTGGAGCTCCGCTTTAATCAGCCACACATAGGGCTGTTGTGGATATTGGGGGGCTCTCGAAGCCCCCATGTCTGCCCTAGAGACTATTGGTATGTGCTGACATCCCGCCATTTTGAATGTAACCATAGGTTAAACCTATTTTGTATGTTTTAGGAAAGATGCATGTATATTCATTTGTATTATAGTAATGTTAAAAGGGGGGAAAACACTGTGCTAAAAGAGGAGTATCACAATGATATAGTGGAAATAAAGCAGCCGACACTCATAAAAACAAAGTGAGCAAAATGTGATGAAAAAATAGTGTAGCGCTGAATGGTGGAGTATAAGTGTGTGAATACAATTACACATGTAAAATAAGTGACAATGCACAATAAATATAAAATTAAGTAAAAAATGTGAACTTTGAAGTATAGAGTCCAAGACCAGGCTCAAATAAGATGGATTTTAGTCCAAAATATCTAAAGAAGTCCAAATGGGATGGTCCGTATAAATATGGGAAATAAATTGAACACTTTTCTTATGGAGTGGCCCAAGGAATGCGGCTGTAGGTATGGTACGAATAAACAGGTGCCTGTGGGTACATCAACGTTCACTGGTAAAATAGAAGTTGGGTACTCTTACCGGATAGGTTGGACACACATGTCATACTACAGTGGGTCAATAGGGCTTGATAACCTGATGAGGCCAGGTCAGGCCTAAAGAGAGTGGTCGGATGGGTCCTGTTCGGTCCTATTCTATCCGACTCCGAATCCCAAGGGGCGAATTCCAAATGGTGAATCCTGGTGTCACCACTTGTAGACTCCGAATAGGTGGGTGCTCCGACCCGGGGTGTATCCAAGGAAGCAGCAAAAGTGGGGGGCTCATGATGTGAGTATAGAATAAAAAGATAAAAAAGAGGCTCCGGATGGTGCAGATCAAAACAAACCAGTTGGTTTAATGGGGTGGTCAGATATAATGATAAATATATGACACAAGAATTAAAAAAGTGATCACAAAAATAAAATGGATGGTAGTATAAAAGCAATGTGGGGTACAGAGTATGCTGGCCCGACTAGTTTCGACCTCAGGGTCTTCGACAGGGGCATGCTGGTCGAAACTAGTCGGGCCAGCATACTCTGTACCCCACATTGCTTTTATACATGTGTGTCCAACCTATCCGGTAAGAGTACCCAACTTCTATTTTACCAGTGAACGTTGATGTACCCACAGGCACCTGTTTATTCGTACCATACCTACCGCTTCAAGGCCGCATCCCTTGGGCCACTCCATAAGAAAAAAGTGTTCCACTTATTTCCCATATTTATACGGACCATCCCATTTGGACTTCTTTAGATATTTTGGACTAAAATCCATCTTATTTGAGCCTGATCTTGGACTCTATACTTTAAAGTTCACATTTTTTACTTCATTTTATATTTATTTATTGTGCATTGTCACTTATTTTACATGTGTAATTGTATTCACACACTTATACTCCACCATTCAGCGCTACACTATTTTATAGTAATGTTGTTCTATTTACTTGATTTAGCTTGATACTCCATATATCATTACCCGCAGTAAGGAATATATCAGACGACTCACGTTGACCTTTGGAACTGGATCTAAAAATATCTCTAATGTCTAGGACATTCAACCTTGGGTGGGAGAAGCCTCTACCCGTCTCCCCATTCTTTCCTGGTTGAGGCCCTAAGCTTGATTTTCCTGCTGCCTGGACCAATACTTTGGCTGTACTGCCTATATCTCTGCCTGTACTGACTAGGGACAGTATTGCTGCATGGACGAGTACTGCTGTTGACCACGTCTCTGCCTGCCACCTGGATCAATGCTTTGGCTGTGCAGACAGTATCTCTGCCTGCTGCCTGTACTGACTATGGACAGCATTCCTGTCTGCTTCCTGGATGATTCCTTTTGCTGTCACTGACCATGTTCCTGCCTGCTGCCTTGACCGATGCTCTCCTCTGTGGACCACTGCACTACTAATACCACAGATAATATTCTGTTTACCTTTTGCTCAGCAGACGGTATTTTGGGGTGTAATTGGTATGTACATGCCATGTGAAAAGTAGGTGTAAACTCCATGCCAAATTGCTTATAGTAATATAAATCGATATAATTTTTAAATTAATATAGTGCTGCTCCCCTGGAAAGAGTGGTGTGCTCCTATTAATATATATTATAAGTGTTTTTTAGGGGGCGCTGGTGGTTGCAAATATCAATAAACTAACGTGATTAATATACTTGTTCAACACAATTTAACCATGAATAAATATGACCAATTATAACAAAGAAAAATGTGTGATACATAAGCAATATCTCAATTATAATAATCCAAAGATAATAATAATCCAAAAATAATGAGTCCTTGTGAAACACCCTGGTGACAACAAATAATAAAAAATGAGAGAAGAAGCCCATCAAATTAAAATGTGTCCAAGTATATAAATTCTTCAAACGTAGTTGTGATTCCAACACTAATGAATAACGATGTATCTTTTCAACATAAAAGGTGATTCCAGTAACAACCTATGTGATCCTTCATCACAGCCTAGGCATTCGACACCCAAATGTGACTGTATATAGGTTCTGCTTACCAGATTTTAATGACTACTTTAGTGAAAAAGATAGTCAAATATCGCCTGTGTAGGATTGTGCCTGCTCACATTAAGTTACCTGGAGATGAATAAGAACCTTCCTCCTCATCGATATATGTGGGATATGAAAAACAGATAGAGAACCTCCATAGCGTAACACAGTTGTATTAAAAAATTATTAGCCAAGTGGCTCCTTACTTCTAAAAGTGCCTACCCGGCACTGGGGCTGCTGGCTTAACAGAAACAAGTGATAAGTTAGGAAACCCTCACGCTCTCCTCCGTGAATGCCGTGCGTTCCACGCGCTCGAGCCGACAACCAGGGGAACCGGATTTCCTACGAAATGACGTGACCAGAAACTGCCTCCGACGTACGTTTCGTTACTTAACGTCTTCAGGGGGCGTGCCTGGTCACTATTCGTCACGTTATTTATAATCTTACTGTTTGATTTACCAATGGGCTAATTTAGATGCGCAGCCTCAGTGCCGTTCGACGGGAACATACTGCCATACATACAACTCATTATAATTACATTCCAATTTCCAATTAGTACAATTTAAAAAAAATATAATATAGCTTGTGGTACAATAAAAAATAAATAAAAACACAGAAACATAACTTTCTAAGGGGAATCAAGTTACCTTAATTGCTTTGTTTATACTGCCATATTTGTTCATGCCCTCTAGATGGCAGTGAAAATCCCTTTGGTTCAAGTCATATAAAGATCACAAACCTTAGGATTTTTTCCACATGTTTTCAACACCTATGAACGCAGAATCTCAATGCTTCATTCCCCTATTGTACAATATTTATGCCACTAGTTTTTTTACAAATACACAGTATTAAATTTTAATTGTAATACCTTATTCCTACTATGCCTCCTTTGGTGATCTAATTGTTGGGGTCCTTTCATATTTTACCCCAAACCCTTTTACTATACCCAAAACAATTTAATCATTAATTGATTAAAACTTCCCTATTTAACCCATTACTTTTCTATGCCCAGAGTAGTTTTTAGTCATTAGTCAGGATTAGATTCGATGTTCATGCCACACGGTTGCATAGTTCTCAATTTATATAACCACTTGGTTTCGTTTTTGGATATTTCCCTTTTCATGCGTTTTCCCCCTCCAATGTTTTGAAATCCTATCTATTCCATAGAAGGTACAAAGTGAGGGGTCACTATTATGATGCGATTTAAAGTGTCTTAGAAATGTATTCAAATTTTTAGTTCTTAGTTCGGCCTACGTATTGGAGTGAACACGGGCACTCCAAAACATAGGTTACGTGATCTAAATTGCATGTAATAAGTGGCTTAATTTAAAATTTTTCTCCAGTTACTAGGGATTGGAATTCTGCAATTTTCTTGGAGACTCCTGGTCTCCTAGTGATTCTACATGCTCTGCGTCTGGTACAGAAATGGAATCCTGAGCCATCCAAAAAAGTGGATTTTTTTTCTCTGGGGGGTCTGGTACATTCCGAGCTATTCTATTACTCAACCCCGGAGCCCGTCTATAAAGGAATCTGGGTTTAGAGGGAATAGAAGATAATAAATCCTTATCTTTTAACAATATTGGCCAATGTTTTTTTTAAATATTTTTGGATTACTATAATTGAGATATTGCTTATGTATCACTTTACACATTTTATAATTGGTCATATTTATTAATGGTTAAATTGTGTTGAACAAGTATCTTCATCACGTTAGTTTATTGATATTTGCAACCACCAGCGCCCCCTAAAAAAATACTTGCATATTAATAGGAGCACACCACTCTTTCCAGGGGAGCAGCACTATATTAATTTAAAAATTATAAAGATTTATATTAATATAATCAATTTGGCGCAAAGTTTACACCTACTTTTCAAAACTTACTACTTTTCAGTATCAAAAATATTAGGTTTTTTTGACACTCACTCAAACTCACGCAGACATGAATGTGCTTCATTTTATGAAAGAACGTCACATCAACCTAGAAGAAGTATTTCAACAAACACCCAGCCCCAATCTAGATTTAGAAAGGGGCTTTAAGCAATTACAATTTGATATGGAGAAGCAGATTAGGCTATGGTGGGACGTAGCTTCTTTTGAAATGTACATAGGCCAAAACCTCAAGGAGATTAAGGTGGGATGTTAGCCCTAATGATGGGATTGAAGATTTACAATTATTGGATAAATGGTACCAGTTTTTCAATGCCTGCGAGCAAAAATTGATGCAACTCATGGTGAGAAGGCGAAAGGCTAAATTTAAAGGAAAGGATGGAGCCATTCAAAACCAATAGTGTGTCATGAAGATCCTGCCAGAAACTTAAACCCGGGCCGTCCCGGCCCTCAGATTCCATTGCGCATGCGCGCCCGGGCGCGGGCACGTGCACAACCGCGCACAGGGAGACGGGCGCGCGCTCTAGTTAGCACCAGCCGGCCTATTTAAGCCTGACCTGTGCAGACGGTCTTTGCTGTCTGCTCTACAGCGTTGTGGTGTAATAAAACCTGATCCTGTTATATCTGTTCCTTGACCCGGCTTGCCATAGACTATCCAGCTTTCTGCCTGTACCCGACCCCGGCTTCCTATGACCATCCTCCTGCCTGATCCATTGTACCTTGCTCCCAGTTCAGATTCATTACCTGACTTCTTTGATGAACTCTGGTTCCCTGCAAAGTCTCTGTCCAGTTTGCAGTCTGATTCCTGTAACGAACCTGATCACCTGTTGGTCTCCAGCCCATTCAGTGGTTCTGTTTCCTGCTTCCAGTTCCTGTCAGCTCTGCTATCCGGTTTACCTGTGAGCCTGCTTCAGCTCTGCTATCCAGTTTACCTGTGAACCTGCTTGCCAAGCCGCTGTCCAGTTCCTGTCAGCTCTGCTATCCAGTTTACCTGTGAACCTGCTTGCCAAGCCGTTGTCCAGTTCCTGTCAGCTCTGCTATCCAGTTTACCTGTGAACCTGCTTGCCAAGCCGTTGTCCAGTTCCTGTCAGCTCTGCTATCCGGTTTACCTGTGAGCCTGCTTCAGCCCTGCTATCCAGTTTACCTGTGAGCCTGCTTCAGCTCTGCTATCCAGTTTACCTGTGAGCCTGCTTGCCAAAGATCCTGCCAGCTCTGCTATCCGGTTTACCTGTGAGCCTGCTTGCCAAAGTTCCTGCCAGCTCTGCTATCCAGTTTACCTGTGAGCCTGCTTCAGCTCTGCTATCCAGTTTACCTGTGAGCCTGCTTGCCAAGGACCCTGCCAGCTCTGCTATCCAGTTTACCTGTGAGCCTGTTTGCCAAAGACCCTGCCAGCTCTGCTATCCAGTTTACCTGTGAGCCTGCTTGCCAAAGATCCTGCCAGCTCTGCTATCCAGTTTACCCATGAGCCTGCTTGCCAAAGATCCTGCCAGCTCTGCTATCCGGTTTACCTGTGAGCCTGCTTGCCCAAGATCCTGCCAGCTCTGCTATCCAGTTTACCTGTGAGCCTGCTTGCCAAAGATCCTGCCAGCTCTGCTAACCTGCTTCCTGCTCACCGGTCTGTTGATCCTGCCAGGCACCCGTGCTCCTCCTCACTCCTGGCTCTCCTGTTCCCACGCCAGGGGACCAGGAGTGGGAGACGCAAGGGAGGCCTATCCCTGCAATCTCGGGCTCGCACCACCAGATACGTGACATAGAGAGAGCAAAAACATTACAACTTCACTTATCCAAATATGATAGTGAAATTAAAAATAAAAAAATACCAGAGGGATCCCAATGATTTTGAAGAAATCAAAGTTTATAAATGGCAAGACACTCTGCTTTCTGCTTCTTCACCGGAGACATCTGCAGAACAAGATGCTGGGGCCTCCAGTGCAAAAGCACAGGTGGCCAAAGCATCTAACATTTCTAGCACTCCCAAAAAAAATTATCCTAAACCTTCCAATAGTCAAAAAAATTATCCTCAAGTCAACTAATTTTTTTTGTTTAATAAATTTTTTATTGAAAAAAATAACAGTGTACAAGGGATACAGTAATTCCACACATATACAGTTTGAACAACATAGAACCTTGGTATGTCAATACAGCACACAACTATTGTGCAAATCACGTACGCGCTCTCGTTACTTAAAGGTGTGTCTCCGTGAGCGCATAAAACTGGCGCAAAGTAGGTGTCAAACAGGCCACCTATAAGGTTTGTTAAAACAATTTCCTATTCCCTCCACCCTATCCAGTGCCCACTTATAACAGATTTGGAACGTTGGATAACAGACCTCTAGACTATACCTATTACGATCATCATCGTAATCAATATCCACCTAGACCACCACAAGGGGCATTTAGAGGAAATTTTAGAGGGAGACCAGCTGTACACCAGAACCCCTATCAAGGGGGGAATGGAGAGGCTGGAAAGAGCCCTACCATATTCCACCCAATTCCCCTCATGTCCCCAAAGAACGCATAGAAAAAGAGGCAGAAGAGGAGGCGGGGGGAAAGAAAAAGAAAGAGGGACAAGTAAACCAGGGTATCTACAATCTAGCAGAGGTCAAATTTTCAGATAAAGAACTAGAAGTACTCAATCAGGGTCTAAAATTTGCACCAAATAAAGATGTAGACAAATTTGATTTATTCATTGATATTGAAAAATACATCAGAAAGTTAAATATCAAAAAACATTTTGCCAATGTCACTGATTCTCATTTGCCCACTACTGAAAATATGTTCGCACACAGTGGTTTGAAAAATAGTTTGGTTTTTAACTCCAAAAAGGGGCAAACCATCATATAGAAGTTTTTAGAAACATGGTGCAGGATGATGCCAGAGATTTAGAAATACAAAAAATGTACTTCTAACAAAAGGATTTGGGAAAGAATTAAATTGATAGAAGAAAACAAATAGTTGTCAGAACGGCAGATAAAGGGGGGCTGGTGGTACTTACTAAAGAATACTACTATGAAGAAATTCAAAGATTACTTGGTAACCAAGTGACCTATAAAAAACTTAAAGGGGACCCCACAGGAAAATTAAAAACAGAATTGTCCAGTTGGATAACAGAGGGATTGCATAAGAAAATTCTCAACCAGAAAGAAGCGGACTATCTGATGATACATGCTCCAAAAAATCCAGTACTATATATAGTGCCTAAAGTACATAAAAATAAGGAAAAACCGCCAGGCTGACCCATAATTAGTGGGATTGATTCCCTTTTTTCTCGACTTGGAGAATACCTTGATGGATAACGGTGGATGTTGAATACCTTTACACAAAATATTCAACATAAGGATGCCTTGGAAGCCCTTCATTGGGCGTTGGTGAGGGAGTCCAAACTTAAAAAAGCCCAGATAAATTATCTAATTAAAGGCCTTGAGTTGGCAATGGGTAACAACTATTTTTAGGCACAAGATGAATACTACAACCAGACTGGGGGCGTGGCTATGGGCGGAAGCTACGCCCCCCCAGTGTGGCTAATGTAGTGCTCAACAAATGGGAGTACGAAACCATCTTTAAAAACAGAAGTGCGTCGTTAACCTTCGATAAAAGGTATATTGCAGACGTGATTCTGTTTTGGCAAGGTCGGAATATAGTTTTGAGGCATTCCTTTTTCAAATGAACATCAACCAGTATGGCCTTAAATTCACGGCTGAATATAGTTATGAAACTGTGAATTATTTGGACCTTACCATTACTAAGAATCAGAGATTGTATGATACTAAAACTTTTTTCAAAAAAACTGATAGGAATGGCTATGTGCCAACGCACAGTTGTCATCATCCTCAGTGGATAGGGGCAGTCCCAAAAGGACAATACATGAGACTCAGACGAAATTGTACAAACAATGAAAATTTTTTGGTCAAGCTGAGATACTCACTGAAAGGTTTGTGGAAAAAGGCTATCCATTGAACTCACTGACTAAGGTGTTGGAGCAAGTGTCTTCAATGGATAGACAATCCCTTCTGGTAAAAAAATCCAAACCAGAGTACAAGGGAAAAGTGGCCTTTGTATCGGGGGTTCAATAGACAACATAAACAAGTCGAAGCCATTTTTAAAAAACATTGGCCAATATTGTTAAAAGATAAGGATTTATTATCTTCTATTCCCTCTAAACCCAGATTCATTTATAAAAGGGCTCCGGGGTTGAGGAATAGAATAGCTCGGAATGTAGCAGACCCCCCAGAGAAAAGAAATCCACTTTTTTGTATGGCTCAGGATTCCATTTCTGTACCAGATGCAGAGCATGTAGAATCACTAGGAGACCAGGAGTCTCCAAGAAAATTGCAGAATTCCAATCCCTAGTAACTGGAGAAAAAAATTTAAATTAAGCCCCTTATTACATGCAATTCAGATCACGTAACCTAGGTTTGTGTCCCCGTGTTCACTCCAATACGTAGGCCGAACTACTAGACAACTAAAAATTTGAATAAATGAGCATTTGACCAATATAAAAAAAGGGTTTCCAAACCACAGTGTCTCCAGACACTTTAAATCGCATCATAATAGTAACCCCTCACTTTATACCTTCTATGGAATAGATAGGATTTCAAAACATTGGAGGGGAACACACATGAAAAGAGAAATATCCAAAAACTAAACCAAGTGGTTATATAAATTGAGAACTATGCACCCGTATGGCATGAACATCGAACTAGACTTAAATTGTTTCCTGACTAATGACTAAAAACGACCCTGGGCATAGAAAAGTAATGGGTTAAATTGGCGGAGTTTTCATCAATTAATGATTCAATTATTTTGGGTATAGTAAAAGGGTTTGGGGTAAAATATGAAAAGACCCCAACAATTAGAGCACCAAAGGGATAGTAGGAGTAAGGTATTACAATAAAAATTGAATACTGTGCATTTGTAAAAAAAAATAGTGGCATAAATATTGTACAATGGGGAATGAAGCATTGAGATTCTGCATTCACATAAGCGTTGAAAACATGTGAAAAAACCCTAAGTTTTGGGATCTTTATATGACTTGAACCAAAAGGGATTTTCACTGCCATCTAGAGGGCATAAACAAATATGGCGGTATAAACAAAGCAATTAAGGTGATTCGATTCCCCTTAGAAAGTTATGTTTCTGTGTTTTATTTAATTTTTATTGTACCACAAGCTATATTATATTTTTTTAAATTGTACTAATTGGAAATTGGAATGTAATTATGAGTTGTATGTATGGCGGTATGTGCCTGTCGAACGGCACTGAGGCTGCGCATCTAAATTAGTCCATTGCTAAATCAAACACCAAGACTATAAATAA
Organism: Lithobates sylvaticus; assembly: GCA_028564925.1. Taxonomy (NCBI): domain Eukaryota; kingdom Metazoa; phylum Chordata; class Amphibia; order Anura; family Ranidae; genus Lithobates; species Lithobates sylvaticus. The sequence goes on from CM053033.1 coordinate 148,335,827, forward strand.
CGTGACGAATAGTGACCAGGCACGCCCCCTGAAGACGTTAAGCAACTAAATGTACGTCGGAGGCAGTTCCTGGTCACGTCATTTCGTAGGAAATCCGGTTCCCCTGGTTGTCGGCTCGAGCGTGTGGAGCGCACACACCATCCACGGAGGCGAGGGTTTCCTAACTTATCGCTCGTTTCTGTTAAGCCAGCAGCCCCAATGCCGGGTAGGCACTTTTAGAAGTAAGGAGCCACTTGGCTAATATTTTTAAAGAACAAAGAAATAAAGTGTAGCGCTAAGCCTCTAGGTGAGTAACATGACAAAAATGTCAAACAACATATGTAAATAAATAAACATGTGCTATATAAACAGTAATAATACTGTGAGCTTGCATAAGTATGAATCTCATCAAGGTAAATCCATAAACAGATTTTCACGTGTCAGTGTCTATGAAAGAAATTTGAAATAGTGATTGAAAGCGATGAGAGTAGAAATGGAGAAAGTCCACAGTGTGATCAAAATGTCCTTATGATCTTTCAATCCACAGATAGAATGCTGTTGTGACTGTACCACTACCGGTATAATATGAGGCTTACCAGATGGTTTGAACTCAAACTAACATATGTTCGATGAGTCACAAACGCTTTGGGGTGTCCATAGTTAGACAAGGTGTGTCATTCTAAACGACGTCCCGAAACTTTTGAATATAGTGTCCCAAAACTTGAATATGGCGTCACCAGAGGTAAAACCGACTCATCCTCGCACCATGGTAGGTACCCTCAGCATTAGATCGGTCAAATAGAAGAAAAAAAAAAGAACCACATAGTGTAATCCCGTAAAAACCCTTAGGGAGGACTCCATTGCCGCCTATTTTATATCAAGCGCTTGAATACACTGCTTAAATGTAAGCGTGATACTTTATTTTAATAAATTACTGTTTTTTACGGGATTACACTATGTGGTTCTTTTTTTTTCTTCTTCTATTTCACCTATCTAATGCTGATGGTACCCACCATGGTGCGAGGCTGAGTCGGTTTTACCTCTGGTGACGCCATATTCAAAATATTCCTTTTGGGACGTCGTTTAGAATGACACACCTTGTCTAACTATAAACACCCCAAAGCGTTTGTGACTCATCGAACATATGTTCGTTTGAGTTCAAACCATCTGGTAAGCCTCAATTTATACCCGTGGTGGTACAATCACAACAGCATTCTATCTGTGGATTGAAAGATCATAAGGACATTTTGATTTTGATCACCCTGTGGACTTTCTCTATTTCTACTCTTAACACTTTCAATCACTATTTCAAATTTCTTTCATAGACACTGACATGTGATAATCTGTTTATGGATTTACCTTGATGAGATTCATACTTATGCAAGCACACAGTATTATTACTGTTTATATAGCACATCTTTATTTACATATGTTGTTTGACAGGGCAGTGTTTACCTCTTTCTAATATTTTTCTAATTTTTTTTTATTTTTTTAAATAAACTGTGTTACGCTATGGAGGCTTGCTATCTGTTTTTCATATCCCACATATATCAATGAGGAGGAAGGTTCTTATTCATCTCCAGGTCACTAAATGTGAGCAGGCACAATCCTGCACAGGCGATCTTTTTCACTAAAGTAGTCATTAAAATCTGGTAAGCAGAACCTATATAAAGTCACATTTGGGTGTCAATTGCCTAGGCTGTGGTGAAGGATCACATAGGATGTTACTGGAGTCACCTTTATGTTGAAAAGATACATCGTTATTCATTTGAATTGGAATCACAATTCTAAGAATTTATATACTGGGACACATTTTAATTTGTGGGACTTCTCTCATTTTTTATTATTTGTTGTCACCAGGGTGTTTCACAAGGACTCATTTTTGGATTATTATCTTTAAATTATTATAATTGAGATATTGCTTATGTATCACTTTACACATTTTTCTATGTTATAATTGGTCATATTTATTAATGGTTAAGTTGCGTTGAACAAGTATCTTAATCACGTTAGTTTATTGATATTTGCAACCACCAGCGCCCCCTAAAAAACACTTGCATGTACATGCTATGTGTTAGAAATATGAAGGACATTCTAAAATGTGATAGTTTGTCAGGAAATTAGATGTGTAATTTACGTCCCTAGAACACCTGATGGTGCTCCTTGGATGTTGGGCCTCTGTACGTGGCCAGGCTGCGTAAAAGTCTCATACATATGTACATGTGTAACATATATTCTGTCATTGGCCCATTCAGGACATGCATAGATTATAATTAGGGCTGTGGAAATTAAAGATGAATTCCTCGATTAATCTTTAATTTTTTTGATCAATCAAAATTCTTTTGATCGGTACTCGCCTCTCCGCCAGCCTCCGGGCCTTTAGGGAGTTCCGTCGGAGATCCGGTGACGTCACGGACATAGACGTCACCAGACTCCTCCCCCCTTCCCCAAGTGCCTCCGTCTGCTAATGAAGGAAAGGGGGAGGAGTCCGGTGACGTTGAAGTTCTGATTGAACGTAACGTGTAAGGGGGAGGAGCTAAGCATGACGTCACCCGCTGCTGCCCTACAGAACTAACACGATTGTCGGCTTTACATGCTGTGTTTTTATCATCTTTATGTGAGTGGTTTGTGTTTGAACACAAAAATTGAATCTTATACTTAAGCGGTGAGCACTTAGATCTTTTCTTTCTACCCATGACCTGGCGTCCTTGCTGAGATCTAAGGAGACGTGAGAGAAGTTTATGGTCCGTGTTAACCCTTTTTATACCCGCTTGCATGACCACCTGTTTGCACAGGGGTCCATGCCATAAGGTGAGAGTGGTTAGTTAGACCGAAAGGTGGAGGGATTGTCACGCTACTGTGGAAAAAAAAATTACTTACGTCAGTGTTACAGTTTGAATTTAAAACGTATTTGTGTGAACTAAGTCATGGATTGTGGAAACTAACTAGTGTCGGGTGATTGTATATAGTGTATACCACATTTACCACTGACTAATGCAGAGTTGCAATGCAAGGAGATCAGCTAAAAGTAGTTGGATCTGTACGTGCGTTATAATTAATTGAAATTAGTCGATTAAAAAAAAAATCAATCATTAAAAATCAAAAATTAATCGAACACGAAAATTTTAATCAGTAACAGCCCTAATTATAATGTAAGACTATTTGATTCAACCAAACATACAGGGGACTGGAGGGCGGGGGATGCGTCATGACGTAGCGGCATCCTAGGTGCGCTCTTGATCCCCAGACTTCCATGCTCTCCTAGCAACCTGACCGTCCCACCCACCCCGGCACGCCGAACACGCCGGCACGCTGACCCGCTAGACGCGGCTGGAGAGAGGAGAGGATGCCCGGCGGTATTTGGAGTGCGCCCGCTCCCCGCATGCTTTAGGAGACCCCCTCTGGTGCCGCCACTCTGTACGTATTTGGGGGATCCTTGGCCCCGAACTCCGGACGAAGAAGTGCTGCCCGGGGCCCAGAGAGGAGTCCCCCACTCAGCCGGGTCGCTATATTTTTGAACAGCGGTGGGATGGAGGAGCCACCTGGAGCCAGCAGCCAGTATTAGGAGTGGCGAGTGGCCCGTCAGGCCCATGATTGAATTGTCTCCCCGCTGTATTGCTGTCTTGGAGGAAGGTCTGATTGTCAGATGCAAGTGGCAGTTGTAGGGGGAAGATAAATGAACTGAACTAATGCTTGGGCCCCATAAGATAACAGTGGAAGGCAGGCTAAGAGAATAGTTTGCTGGACCCTCAGTTACAATAACAATAACACTATGGACACTTTTATTGCTACCATCACCTCATTCTAGATACTGAATTCACATTGACCCATATAATTAAAAAAATATATACATTGTGGTAAAGATTATAATGTATACCCCCCAGGACATAGGCGGAGGATTTAATGAATGAGTACTTCTATACGGTATATGAAGCTTGACGCTGTAATAAGAGGGCGTACCCTCTATTAATACATTGTGAGCGCAACTACCCCAATTGTCTGTGCCACCGCCATGGACCCCCCCCCCCCCCCCCCCCCACCTCCCTGCTCCAATCCTTCGCCCTTGTGGTAAAAGAAAGGAAGAATTTTAAGTGGATAACAAAACGGAGGGGTGATAATCGATTAAAAGCTAAACTGAGGTGCACTAGAGACACGGACCACCTGCACCCCCTATTCTAAACTATATATAGTGACTACCTTTGGGGGGAGATTTGTGACCATCAGGAGCAAAAAGAGCCTAAGGAAACACCTAAGCGGGACAGTTGGGCTTGCAAATGAAATGTAATGAGTGCAACTAATGAGGAAAGTTATGTAAAGAAATCTTTCTCTCTCCGGAGAACTGCTATTTGGTGCTATTTGGTGCTGCGGGGATCTACATTCTTTTTTTTGTTATTAACCCCCGTTTTTTTTTTTTTTGCCCCTGTGCCCCCGTATCCTGCACGGTTGTTGCTTCATTTCTCCCTTACTTCCGCCTTGATAGGCTGATAAGAGACATTTCAATAGGAGGTGTCAAGTGGTATAGCAAAAATGTCAACCTGACGGCTCAAATATATTGTAAGCTATGTGGATAGGCCCCAGAGGGCCCTCCGGTCTGCCTTAGTAGAGTTAGCAGTTGAAGTAGCCCGGTTAAAAAATATACAGTACCCTGATTATATCTCGTTGGGATTGCTCCTAATTTAAAGCCTCTTGAAGATAAGGGAGTAGAGGAGAGAAAGCAAAAAAGAGGTTTTGGGAGGGATAACGACGTGTCATACAAAGGATTGAAATTAATATGAGGGGTAAAGCAAGCAAAACTGTAAAAAATAATCCACCGGTCTCAAGCCCCGGAGGCATTCAGAGATACATGGCTACTAATACGAGTATGGTAGAGGAAGAGCAGGGGAGTCCGAAGTTAGGAGCCCCCCTCCGTTTAGGCTTAAATAGACAGAAGGTATCGGACGACAGTAAAGGAGGGAAAGTAAATGGAGCAAAGGCAGGGGGATTAAAGGGAGAGGAGAATAGCCTACAAGGTAATATTAAAACGCAAGGAAAAACACAGGTGAGGAGGGAAGAGCAGGGAGCGGAGAGAGGAAATTTTGAGGGAGAGAGAAGTATGCAGCCCTTACCCCCCCCCCCAAGAGGAAACACCACAAATAAAGGAGATGCTTGCAGAGATGTTCTCAAAAATGGAAACATCCCTGAAAGGAGAAATCGCAGCAGTAAGGGCAGACATTGGATTAATCCTAGGGAGGGTAGAAGAGATGGAGGACAGGTTAGAGTTCTATGACCAAAGGCTTGAAGAAATATCGGAACAGGTGATCTCCCTCCAGAGAGTAAACAGAACACTTCTATATAAATTAGAAGACCAAGAGAACGGACTCCCCGAGAGACGTAATAGTGAGGTTTCATTATGTGGAAGAGAAGGCCCAGATTATGAGCAGAATTAGAACACTCCCTGGAGTGACCTACGAGGGTGCAGAACTGCAGATCTACGCCGATTTGGCGGCAGAGACATTGAGAAGAAGATGGCGACTAAAACCCTTGACCACAGCATTGGTGGCAGCAGACATCTATCAATGGGGATTCCCAGCCTGCTTGATTGGAAAAAGGGATGGACGATCTGCAGTCCTGCGCTTTCCGGAGGACCTGAGAGCGGCTAGATATTCAACCCCCCCCACTACCGGGAGGGGGAGAAGAGGAGGGTATCTGGCCATCACAGAAGGAAGTAACAAGGAATAATGACAGACATAGAGGAGTGAGAGGGAGAGGGGGAGAAGTTAAATATTAGTTGCCAACGGCAATAAGGTGATAAATTATTGACGTAAAAGATAAAATGCGGGACAGGAGGTGGAGGGGCGGGGCGGGAGGGGGCACAAAAGGGGGGCGTGGAAGGGGCCTGGATGGCTATGGAGGAGAGCCCTATGGAAACTATGGATAGCAGGCGACAACAGGAAGAGGTCAGCCTGGCCCATAGATTAAACGAACAAAAGGGGGGGTTCTGTCCAGCCTTTCAGGGTGTGTCGTTTCAGAACGGGGGGAGGGAATTGGGGCGGGGGTTCTCCTTTTTTTTTTTTAGTACACATTTTGGGGGTCTCGCTCGCTAATTCCTACCACAGCACAAAAAACAGCCCTTGCTCCTACGAGATGCTCCCAGTAGACCCATTTCGAAAATAAGGTATGGTGGTGGTTAACTTAATCACATATAACGTAACACAAAAAAAAGTCACAAAGTAAATAATGAACTTCAATTCCTGGAAGCAAGCATAGTATGCCTCCAGGAGACACATATAACACACCTCCGGAATTAAATTAACTACGTTCCACTATCTGGTATGGTACTATGGAGATACTCCATCTCCTTACTCACGAGGTATAGCAATTGGCTTTAGTAGGACGCTAAAATTTGAGGTAGAGGAGTGTCTCGTGGACCCAGAGGGAAGATATTTATTTATAAAAGGAAAACTGTTTAACATGAAATGTACAATTGTGAATGTGTATGCCCCGAACAAGAACCCTGACAAATTTTTTAAGAATGTCCTAAAGCGACTAGAAGGTTTTTTAAGGAAGGTAAACTCATTGTAGCAGGGGATCTGAACTGGAGCATAGACCCAAAAGGTAGACACCTCAGTGGGGGGATCCCGATGTACAGAACAAAAGGCAAAAAAAAAAAATTGTTAAAGCATTAGCAAACTGGCAATTACAAGATGCATGGAGGATCACGCACTTGAAGGAGAGGGACTACACCTGTTTCTCCCAGGTCCACGGTTCCTTTTCCAGGATAATTCATTGATTCAGGATCAAGAGTCAATTAGCAAGATTGAGCAAGAATTGGAGACTTTTTTTACACTCAATGAGACGCCAGGGGTCGCCATCTCAACAGTATGGGAAACCCATAAAGTAGTTGTAAGGGTGATCCTAATAGGGATTGGAGCGGGGAAAAAAAAGTTAGGGAAAAAAGGAAAAAGGAGCTATATACGGAAATACACAAGCTAGAACAGAGAACAAGGCCCAAAGGGATACCGGAAAAACAGGAGCTGATAACCAAAAAGAGAGAACTAGAAGAATGCTTAGAACAAGAGGAAAGCGGCGCTCCACATTATAAACAAGGAAAGATACCAGTGGGGAAATAGAGCAGGCAAATGGCTGGCTAACAGGGTGAAGAAAAAAAAGAATAGGACTTTCATAGGGAAGGTCAGAGGTGCAAAAGGGGAGACATTAGTTTCTTCCCCGGATATAGCAAGTGCATTCCACGTATATTATAGTACTCTTTATAATATAAAACAAAGATAAAGAGAAGGGAAAACGGAGGGAATAAATAAGGGAATACCTACGGAACCTGGACTTCCTGAGGGGCGAAGAAGAGGAAATGGAGGCATTGGAGGCCCCCATATCGGTAGAAGAAGTAGAGAGAGCAATTAAAAATACCGCCTCAGGAGGAAGTCCAGGCCCCGATGGATACCCCATTACGTACTACAAAAAGTTTTCCAAACAGTTAGCGCCCAAATTATGCAACTACCTTAATGCGGTAGGGAAAGGAGAGCATTTTAGAGAGGAGACACTTTTGGCACATATTACTTTGATACTGAAAGAGGGAAAAGACCCCATGGCAGTGGAAAGCTATAGGCCAATTTCCTTATTAAACTCTGATATAAAGTTGTTCGCAAAAATAATTGCCGAGAGATTGAAGCCATATCTGCCAAAATGGATTCATAACGATCAAGTGGGGTTCACCCAGGGGAGGGAAGGAAGGGATAACTCATTGAAATCAATAATGTTGATTCAGGAAGCGATCAGGAGGGGTACCCCCACAGTCCTTATGTCAATTGATGCCGAAAAGGCCTTTGACAGGGTCGACTGGGGGTTCCTGTTTGAAACATTGAGATATATGGGACTAGGTGAGACGATGATGAGATGGATTGAATCCCTCTATTATCACCCGACAACTAGAATAAGAATCAATGGCACCCTGTCCTGTCCCCTTGACTTGTTTAACGGGACAAGACAGGGATGCCCACTCTCCCCACTCCTATTTATAATCACTTTAGAACCCTTACTGGCCGTGATGCGTAAAAATCTAGATATCCAAGGAATTCGGGTAGGAGAGAGTACAAGGTATCAGCATTTGTGGATGACTTGTTGCTATATATCTCCAGGCCCAGAATATCAATCCCCATGGTCATGAAGGAACTAAAACAATATGGTAAACTATCGAACTTTAAAGTAAATATGACTAAATCCGAGATATTAAATTTAACTGTACCAATAGAGGAGCAGAGGACTATACAAGCTAAACTTCCATTTAAATGGTGTAAGAAAGAACTTGGCTACCTGGGAATAAAACTGACAGCCCAACTAGGCGATCTGTTCGATCTTAACTATATCCCCCTTCTGAATAAAATTAAAGAGCAACTACGAGGGATGCAATACAAAGCCCTTGCCTGGATTGGAAAGATAAATGCAGTTAAAATGTTTATACTGCATATATTTATACATGCCAAATGATTCCAATCTCTCTCCCACAGACATACCTGAAGAAAATAAAGTCAATGATAATAAAGTTTATTTGGGCATGTAAACGGGCGCGTATTGCATTTGATATAATAGCCAGAAAAAAAAGGGGGGGTTAGCAGCACCTGACTATTAAAAATAATACGAGGCAATCGCGATCTCTAGAATAATAGACTGGTCCCATAATAATAAGAAGAGCTGGGTCGAGTTAGAAACTACTTTAAGTAGAACAAATACAGGGAAAATTATATGGATACCCCCACAGTACCGAGATTTAGGGCCAAGCACAAGCACTTTCACAAAACATTCACTAAAAATTTGGGATGTAGTAAGAGACACAAATGGGATTAGAATTCACCATTAATATCACTTTTAGATACACATACAGTACATATATTTTAGAAGGTGGTCCAATAAAGAGAATTTGAGATTGATAGACATTATGGAAGGGAATAGACTATACACTTATAATGAAATTATTCAAGAGTGGGGACAGAGAGCACTAGACAACTGGAGACACACCCAACTACAACACTTTGCACAGACACTGCCAAAACCTTTACGAGGAAAGAGAGAATTGAGACCCTTAGAAAAATTAATGGAGTCCCCCCACAGTCTAGAGAAAAGGATATCAAATACATACAAAATACTGTTACGAGAGACGGAGCACGAATACCCATCCTACCTAGAAAAATGGGAAAGAGAGATAGGTCCTTTAAGTACCGATGAACATAGGAACAAGATCATAAGGCTTGTCTACTCTGTGGCAAAAGACATACAAACAATGGAAATGTCTTACAAACTCTTAGCAAGGTGGTATGTAACCCCACAAAGAGCGAATGCCTACAGCGGAGACAATTCTCCAAATTGTTGGCGAGGTTGTGCTGCAGTGGGGACCTTCTAACACTTGTGGTTGGGAGTGCCCCAAAATACAAAAATACTGGGAGCAAATAATAGAAATTATCTTTAATATAACAGGAGTCAGGATTAAAAAACATCCATGGGCGTGCCTATTCCACGATACAGAGAAGGGAGGGAGACAATACGGGAGTAGCTTAATCCCTTATTTATTAAATTCAGCAAAGGCTTAATTCCCTGTCTATGGAAATCGCAGGAGATACCCTCCATGAAAGAGTGGATAGAGAAGGTAGAGAGGACAAGAACTATAGAAGAGTCGATACACAGGTCAGATGATCTAGAGGGGAAACATCAGAGGACATAGCAACAATGGTTGGAGTTCAGAAAAACGGAGAGATACTTAAAGATAACGGAAGGTAGTGCTGGTGGAAATGGGAAGGAGTGAGCGAGATGGGGTAAGAGTTTTTTTTATTTATTTTTTTAGAAAGGGGGGGGGGGGCGGGGAGAGGGAGGGTGGGGAAAAACAGAAATGAAATATATGCAAATGTGTTCGTTATGATTGTAAAGGATAAAATGTTTGGAGAAAATGAAAATAAAGAATATAAAAAAAACAAAGAAAACATGCAGTTTCTCCTTTTGACCACAAGATGGAGATAGGGGGATGCTGACCCTTGCTTCCTGAACACGAGGAGACAGAAAGGACACTGGGAAATCAGGGGGGGGGGGGGGGGGTTCAGGAAGTGCTGAGGTGATTGAAGAGAGAGAGACAGACTTCCATACAGCACTACAGAGAGAGTGCCGTCAGCATAAGAAGAAAGAGTGGAGGAGAGGTGACAGGACTGTGTGGTGAAACTCCATCTGAAAGAGCCACACTGTCTAGCGGCACCTGCTAGCCACGCTTTTCCGGAGACTACTGTGAGTGCTGACAGGTGGCTGGGGGGAGTCAGGAACAGTGACAACTACACGATTCGCCACTGTTCAGCCAGGCACTCTGCTCAGCAAACCCAGTGCCGCCCAGCGGAGACAACCCACACCGCTTAAGGGATCGCAATATCCATCCAGGTGTCCAGTCGATCGCTGTCCGGTCACCTTGCCAGTTTAGCTACCAGCCATCCGAGGCGATCCGATGCCTTAAAACATTGCAAGGAGCCTGAACCAGCATTGGGAATCTGTTGAGTCATCACACAGAGGATTGGTGAGCGGGTGTAAACCCAAACATCCTTAACACAGTATAGACACTGCATGCAGACACCCATTTCCCTTTCTAGTGTCAGAGGATGATTGTTTGGAGCTGCCACCTTTAGCCACTACCTAACGAAATATTCTAGATTATTACTGTCTCCATTTTGCTTGATTAAACCGACTCTCTTTACAAAGGGCCCCAACGTTTGTTAGCAGAAGATACTATTACTCTTCACCCCAGGACCTGTAACATTAAGGAACTGTGCTTACTGCACCCGTTAACCCATTTCTTTATATTTTTATGTTTTGTTACTTTCCATGGTGATTGTGGCCCAGAAGGAGCTCAGAAGTTGATAAACCTCTTCTCCCTCTTAGCACCCATGCAATGGACATGTAGATTATTGGGCTTTGTTTTCTATATTTACAGTTGCTAAATATTAGATGTTAATTTCTATTGTATTGATACTTTGCAGCAAGGTTTACCGTGCTGTAAGTTTCCATATTTTTTTCCGTCATAATATACTCAAACTTATTCATCACTACCAGGTTTGTCTGTTTCTGGTAACAATCCACAGCCAGTATATCAGTATTTTCTACTTGTATTCTTGAAAGTGTTTGTAGTGATTTTATATCTATCTAACCAGGTGTGCCAGAGGGAGTTGAGGCGGAAGACAGAGGACCCAAAATGTAACCAGCGGCTTCTCCGGGGGTGGCGCTACACGTGGGGGAACTCGTTCTGGGATCCTCTATTCTACTAACAAACCTCCAAGAAAACATCCCAGGGAGCGTCAAGATGGACCCTGCCGCTGCAACCCAGTGGTGTAAGGAGGAAATGAGAGTTAAATGTTGAAATCGACATCCCTGGTGTGGCCTGGACTGAGGAAAAGATCAGGCAAGCTATGAAGACACAGAAAGTGTGGGTGATGGACATCAAGCCCGATCAAGAGAACCCCCACACTTACGACTTAATAGAGTGAAGGAAAGGGATCCCCACTTGTTTCCAAAGGCAGAGCTTATGGTTGACCGGCAAGGTCAAAGCTCGTCTAATTAAGCTGCATGTGCCTGACATGAGTCCAGAAAGCTCAAGCCAAGCCACCCCAGCAGAGCAAGCCACCTTACCGGCATCAGTACCCATGATTGCCTTGGGAGATTTTGTGACAAAATGCCAAGAGGACATCACATTTTCAGGGGAAACACCCAATGCCCGCTGGGGAAGAGGAGTATGAAACTTGGATGGAGCAAGCCATGCAGACGCTGGAAGAATGGGATGTGCCAGAAGCCTATAAGAAACAGCGCATCAGTGAGAGTTTGATAGGAGCTGCTGCAGAAGCTATCAGAAATATCAAGTTCGGTCTATGACTACCTCGCCATGTTGCAGGAGGAGTTCGGACAAACAGAGAAGGCTGCAGACTTGACTTGCCAATTTGAGCATGCTCTCCAATGCCAGAGTGATGCTAAACCAAATTGTATTAAAGGGTATACAACCTTCAGCCATAGATCAAGCTAGAATGCAGCAGATCCTGAGATGTGCTGTACGCTCCTATCCGGTCTGGATCCAGCTAAAGACTTCAGCCAATGTCATATCATTAAAATATCCTGAACTCATTAGGGTAATGAGGAAGAGGCTAGGTTTGAGGGCAGGAAAACTGCAACCAGACAGCATCTGTGTCCCTAGCGGATGTCGGGTCAGTAGGGGCAGAAGAGTCCAATTCGGAGATAGCCACTCTGAAATCACAGATGCCACCGATGATGGAAATTATGAATCTGTTAGCAGACAAAATCAACAGATTGTCTGCTGGAAGTACTCTGGGGTCCAGCCAATATTCAACCCCTGCCATTGCCTCTAGCCCAAAACCAGTGAATCAAGAGGTTCATTTCAACTGTGGAGGAATGTGATTGTTCAAGTCCACCCAAGTCTGAAAGCCAATGCCACAAACCAGCGGGAAACTTCAGAAGGCCCCGGTAAAGGAGCCAACCGGGTGCCCATCCTCAGCAGTTAGCTCCAAAGTTAAAGACGCAAAGAAACCACAGTGGAAGCCCAAACCCTTTCAGAGGGCTCCCATTGCTGTTTCTGAGCAACCAGACAACCCGCTCCCATTAACCTTGGGTGACCGACTTCAAAAAGTCAATGCACACCAGCCCTCTGGGGCCCCACCGAGACACAAACAAAACCGGAAGAGCCTCAAGAAAGGGGCAAAACTACAGACAACAGTACAGCTCCTCCTGGTAAATTCCCTGAATAACTAGTGGGACCTTCTCCCATCGTGTCCATCCAAGTGGAAGGCATCTACACAAAGGCCCTTCTGGACTCGGGGGTGCAAGTGACCCTGCTATATTGAGAATTGTTACCACAGGCACCTCAAACACTTGCTCCTGCAGAAATTGGAGGAATTAGAAGTATGGGGCCTTGGAACCCAGAATTTCCCGTCGACTTTTGACTCCTCTGTGGCCGGACAAACAAAAACATTTGATACCCTAGCTGTTGTATGCCCTCGCCCATCAGGAGCCATCTGATCATAGGAACTAGCACTGCTCTCTCCTTTTGTATCGAAGTCCGACACCCCAACCAAGGGCATACACCCTATGCTGAGACAAGTGTATCAGCTTCTAAAAAAGAAAAGACTCTGACAGCTCATGGGAATACCTGTACCAACTGGGTTTGATTGTAATTTTCCATTGTGCAATACTGTATATTCTATGTGTAATTTATAGATATAGATATATATAAAACAATCCAAGGGGTGAGGTGCACATCAGTCACAGTTGGTTGTGCTTAGCAATCAAGCCTTCCGACAGGCATCGATATAGAAAAAATTCAGAAGTTGGGATTGCTGCACAAACACTTATTTATTAGAAAAAGTTAATCAAAAAGACATCAACATGACGTCATGTATTAAATGTGCTTAAATTATACCCAAATGTGTACTGCAAAAAGTGTTTGAAGGAAATAATCAAGTAGCGCTCGTGAAAACCATAAAAAAAAAAATATATAAAAATTGTATAAACTGAAATACACAAATATATAACACCACGTGAAATAATGTTAAAGTGAAATGATGTTAAATAAAAAGTCCATTGATATGTGTAGCAAAAATAAAAATCAATCTTCAAAAGAAATATATCCAATAAAAATAAATCTTCACAAAAATCTTTCAATCTTCCACCACACCGACGTGCCTGTGATCCCTCTCCCAATAGGACCGCACTCACCAGATGATGTTGCCTCCCACTCTCGTGGTTGGCAAAAGAGCAGTTTAACCACACCTGGGTCAATGATACGATCACTCCAAACCATATACCTCCATATGTGAAAACAAGAAATGAACAGTGCTCCACATAGCGTGATTCTATTTATAAAACTGTTTATTAAAAATATATATCACACCCACACTTCAATGGTTCAACTCACATGTTTAAAAGTGAAACTCAGCAAAACACAGCAAATATTTCACAGAAAACTGCAACGAAGGATGGCTCGGCGGTGCACAAATGGTCACATAGGATCCAAAATATATCGCATCAGCTCTCACCCACTTTCCAAATGCTGTTCCAAGTACCAATAGACCTTGAATAAACTCCGGTCAGCGATTGTAGAAAAAAAGGTGACAAGCGGCTCTGATCACTGCACTCAGGAACGCCAGAAATTCAAATGGATTTTAGTGTCCGTATAGCCACGCCCCGACATGTTTCGTCATATCGACTTCTTCCTAGGGACGATGTCATGTATGCCTGATTTTAGGATGTCATGTTGATGTCTTTTTGATGAACTTTTTCTAATAAATGTTTGTGCAGCAACCCCATCTTCTGATCTCTCTCTCTCTCTCTCTCTCTCTCTCTCTCTCTCTCTCCCTCTCTCTCTCTCTCTCTCTCAGTGGCGTCACTGCTTTTTAAACTTATTCTACTGTCTACTACTCAACTTTCTGCCTATAAAGTCCAAGGGGATCATTCTGGTGCATTGCACAATATATATATATATATATATATATATATATATTTGTATATATATATATGTATATGTTGGCAGTTCCCTACACCTCTCCTTGAAACACATTTCTAACTATTTTTGGGTAGAAGATACCCACTATATACCTTCTCCAGGTTTCCAGGGAACTGTTGTTTTCTATATCATGGCCTAATATACCCCCTTCCCCACACTCTTTTTTTCACTATGGCGTCATAGCAAGGAGATTAATGGGTTACGATTATGTCACAACTACATCAGGACTTTGAAATGAAAGAATTTATTCAGGAATTGTTTGTTTTCTCTAATCTGAGTCAAATTTTGGAGAAAAAAATTTCTCCACTGGCACATTAAATCATTTGAGGACTAATCCCAAAGAGGAAATTGATCCCTTCAGACTTTGTCCAAAATTTTTCCTTCATTTGAAATTATGGACCCCCACATTTAAAACTGCATGGGAAGATAATCTCAAACTTTGTTCCAAAACCACGATGTCACTGTTAATTCAAGAATATCACAAACGTATTTCTGTTTTGGATGTCAACATTTACCAAAAACAAAACCAGATGACTTCTTTACAAACCCACAAATCTTTTTCAGATTTTGAGGCCAAGCTAAAAGGTCACCTGGAGAAATTCAATAATGACATCCTTGTTAAAAAGGATAATACATTTCAACATGATCATAGTATTTAACCACTTAAAGCGGAGTTCCGCTTAAAAAAAAATGTAAAAAGTCAGCAGCTACAAACTTTTAATAAATCAGACACTTACCTGTCCCAGGGTTCAGCGATGCGGGGGAACGAAGCCCCGCTCGTCTTCCCCCTACTCTCTGCAGCATCGGCATTGTCACTGTGGGCGCCCGGCTGTGGCTTCACAGCCGAGCACGCAGTGCGCAAGAGCGAGCTGCGCTGCATGCCGTGACTGGCCGGGCAATCATCTGGAACCTGTGACTTGTCCCAGATGATTGCCAAGAGGGGAGGGGGGGGGAGAGGTTAACTTGCTTCTGGATGCTCCCCCCCCCCCCCAGAAAAATAACATGCCAAATGTAACATGTCAGAGGGTCACCTTCCCTTAAAGCCGAGGTTCCATTTTTGAGATTTTCTCTTTGAGATTTTTCACCCTAGAGAATAAAATGGCGGTCGTTGCAATACTTTGTCACACCGTATTTGCGCAGCGGTGGATGAAGCATACTACCATAATGTTATTTCTAAGAATACATGGGAATTTATTAGAACTAGTTTTCCTATTGTGGCCACATTCTATGCCCTCCCGAAGCTGCATAAAAATTAAACCAACCCTGGCAGACGAAATATCTGGCTGTGGCAAAATCTGAGTCATGTAGTGGACAACCACCTCAAACCGTTTTGAATGTGCATGCCATCATATGTGTGTGACACAATTAATTTGTTCCAAATTATTAAGGACATTCTTGTGGGTAATGACACACAACTTGTGGCTATAGCCTTCTATATGGTATAGAATTATTCCTGTGCTACCATGAAAAAGGGGAAGGGAAATGGGGAAAGGGGGGGAGGGAAAGAGAGGGGATGGAAGGGGGGGGAACTGCTGCAGACACCGAATGTAGGTCAGACCATACCTACTAAAAATAAATGATAAAAGGAGTTATGTTGCGCTGTTCCCAGAGGGATATAAGAAACTCCTGCTAAAGGTAGCAGTATAAAGGTAAGTATCTGCTGCTAAATAGCAGTGTATAAATGAGACACCTAGGTGGGAGACTGTCTCCAGCAAAGTCTATTCCCATTGGTATTACTCCAATAATAGTCCAATCTCGGGACTGTGCTGCTAAAGGTAGCAGTCCAAAAGAAAAGTGTATATACAGTATAAAATATATAAAATATATTTATATATAAAAAACGTGATAGCAATAAAATAAGGTGCAGAAGAATATAAAAATGTGCAAACGAGCAGTATATCACAGTGCGTGAAAATAATTGCAAAGGTGCTAATGTGAAAGTGCACAAAATGATGGGTGCAAAGTGTACGGTAAAGTGCAAATAATGAGATTGATGCAATCACACTAAGGATGTGTGATAGGTGATATGAAAATAATAATCCAATTGTGCTGGTAGCAGTACAGTGCAGAATGCGAGAATGTGTTGCTTTGGGCATTTGTATAGTGACTTTATTGCAATGATATAGAGTTTAGATTAGTAACAGCATATGTCTACAAAGGCCTCTTCCCCCTCCATTGATATGTAAATAAACCAGATAGCCAGGTTCAGAGGAAGTTGGTTTATGGCAGGAAGTGGGTGGGAGGGGCATAGAGAGGGTTTGAAAGAGACATGTGTTTTGGGACAGAGGGACAGTTGTGTTTTGGAAGGACAAAAGGAGAAGATGGCTTCCAAGGAGCTGGAGAACGTTGGAGACGCTTTTGTGAGTTGGACTTTGAACAAGGAACTATGAAGGACATCTTATCCCCTAAGTTGAGTAACTGTTTAATTTACTTAAAGTGTACATATTATACATGCTTATATGTGAAGCTATAAGTTGTGTTGTATTGTATTGTTCATCCTACAGTTTGTATGTGCAGATTTTTCCTTGTTTAGTAAAGCATTGATACACTTCAGAAGTCTAAGCTTCCTTGGTTTTACCACAAGAACTTGTTAGATAAACAAAAGCAATACATATGGGGGCTCGGCCGTGACTGTGCTATAGTTCAATTGAAGCAGAGCTGTTTTTTCTGTAGTGTGTAGCTTGTGCTAGGTAAAATGCTGTGTAAGCTGTTTAGGAAAGGAAAGGCTGCAGAGGGTCCTGGTGACCAGAAGGAAGTGTGCAGCTTACCTATCTGGGCCAGAGACAATGAGTGGGAGCCTCTTGCTAAAGAATTTGGGAAGTATGCTTCTCCCTTGAAGCTGACCTGGGGTGATAAAGTCTCAGATAATTTTGGAGATTTTAGCCTTAAGGGGTTGGATTTGAGTAAAAAAGAGAAGAAGACAGTGTCCAAATTCGGATGGTATTTTCTTCACACATTTTACACTGAATCACATAGAAGGGAGAAGGCAGAGGCAGAAGTTAAGGTATTAAAAGACCAGCTAGCAGTTGCTTCAGAGTGTAAACGTTCAACTGCTAGTCGGGCTGATGATTTGCAAGAGCGGTGTGCAGCCCTCATGACCAAATCAATTAATGCCTTAAAGTGGAAGTAAACCCCCCTATCGTTTTCAGCCAAGGAAGCTGCCATCTTTGCCTCTGTTTAATCTTCAACTGCCACAGTGCTGCACATGTGATCCGTTATGACACCAGCCATTGGATGGTTTGACTGTTTGGTTGAGAGCACAGCCAATGTGCAGTTAGCATTCACGGCATGCCTTTTTTTTTTAGACTGTTAAATCGATGGGTTTACTTCCGCTTTAAGGAAAAGGAAGGGCCGTAAACCTGTTAGTAAAGCCAGGGTACGTGCTATTGTCACATCCCAAAATTGGGATTGTAAGGATGTGCTCTCCTCAAATGATAGTGAGGATGAGGAGATAGAGTTTGATGTTTCGCATGATGATCTGCTAGTGCGAAAGAAAAAGTATGCCAGACCTCTCATTACTAAGCATAGGAAACGGCAACATGATAGAGAGGATATGGCAGATGGGGAGGTGCATTATCGCAACCCCAGAGATGTTGAATTTGAAGAAGTACGGGAGTTTACACAAACTGAACTCCATGAGCTGCCAAAACAATACAAACAAAGGTCTGGGGAGCCTCTAGTGAGTTGGCTCCTACGCTTATGGGATGAAGGGGCGGACAGTGTTGTTTTGTTAGGTAAGGAAGCAGTGACTATGGGAGTGTTAACCCATGATCAACAATTGCGTCAGGCAATGCGAAAAGCCCGAGAGTTTAGCATGAATTTTCCACTGTTAGACCTCGTGAGAGATGGAATAGTCCGAGTATACTCTAGTCCTACTGACCTGGAAAATACCTACTCCTGGAGATCAATAGCAGATGGTATTTCCAGGTTACGTGAGATGGGCTGTATAACCGGATTAAATACGTTTCCAGAATGGATGGGTCCAGATATGGAACCCTTTACGTCTGCTCTGCGCTCTAAGCTGATGAAGTCTGCGCCATTTAATCTTAGGGCTCCCTTATTGTCCTTGTTGGGAGGCCTGGGATTAAACAGCAAGATTCATGAAGCTACAACCCTTTTAAGCCAGTTGGGGGGGCTAGAGGAGACTAAAACAAAACCTGTCAGGGCAGTAGATAAGGTCAAGGCCAGACAGGAAGAATACAAGCAGAAAAGAACAAAGAAGAAAGGGAATGGGGTAGAGAAGACAGGAGGTGAAGAGAAAACCAGGCTAGTTATTTCTAGGAAAGAAATGTGGGTGGACCTATTAAAGGCAGGAGTACCTAAAGATGAGATAGATGGCATTTCTACTGCAGAAATGCTGAAGAGGTGGAAAGATTTAGTAGGTAAAACTGTCTGGGTTAGAAACACTACTCCTAGTGAAGATAACATCAGCCTAGACTTAAGCCCCATACACACGGTCGGAAAATCCGACCACCAAATCCATCGGATTTGGTCCGACGGATTTAGTCCGACACTGGTGTTGCATAAACACGGTCGGACAAAGTTGTCGGAAAATCCGATCATTCTGAACGTGGTGACGTTTGTTGCCTACGACGGGACTACGTAGAGGCTAGTAGCCAATAGCTTTGGTCTTGTAATGTGATCTGAGCATGCGTAGCACTTTGTCCGTCGGAATTCGCTACACACGATCGGATTTGGTGTGATCGGACTTTGTTGTCAAAAAATCTATCCAGCAGGAGATAGGACTTTGTCCGTCGGACAATCCGATGGAAACTGTCCGATGGTGCCTACACACGATCGGAATTTCCGACAACATTGTCCGATAGGACAGAATCCATCGGAAAATCCGACCGTGTGTATGGGGCTTTAGAGGAAACAGAACAGACACCTCCTGTTAGCCCCAAACCAATTCCAAAAACTGAACGTGAACACAAACCCAAATCCCTTTATCCTGGGGAGGAGTTAGAGAGAATCAGAAAAGGGGATTGGGAGGTTCCTTATCCTTTATGAAGGTAAGGTGAGTCTCCTGTAATAGCCGTGAGGGCAGTGACAGCAGGAGACCAACGCCCATATGCACCTGTCACTGTATGGTGGGGAAAGTCATCTTCTCCTACACATGTAATGGCTTTAGTTGATAGCGGAGCCGAAGTTACACTTTTGCAAGGAAATCCTTCCCATCACAAAGGAGAATTGATTTATGTAGAAGGTTTGGGAGGGCAAACTACACCAGCAGTTAGGATACGGGTGAAATTGGCTATTGGCAAAGGATCAGGATTTATGACAAATGTTTTGGTTTCAGAGTTACCCGAAAATATTCTTGGGATGGATGTACTTCAAGGTCAGTCCATTCAGACTGAAAGAGGTACATTCACATTCGGGTATCCTGATAAAGCATATCTGGTAAGGGCGGTGAAGGCTGTGGTCAGAGGTCATGCAAAATGGACCCCTGTCTACATTCCTCCACCAGAGAAGCCAGTCTGTCTCAAGCAGTACAGACTTCCTGGAGGCCACAAAGAAATTGGGGAGACTATTCAAGAACTGTTGAGAGTAGGGATCCTTAGACCTGCTGTAAGTCCTTTCTCATCTCCGGTGTTCCCAGCAAAAAAGCCTGATGGGACAAATAGAATGACTGTGGATTACAGAGGTCTAAACAAAGTGGCACCTCCATTGAAGTCAGCTGTACCAGATATGATCTCAATTGTTGAAAAAATTGCTAAAGATGCAGGAGAATATCATGCTGTGATAGACCTGGCTAATGTTTCTTTTCGATTTTAATAGACCCAGAGTGTCAAGACCAGTTTGCTATGGTGTGGGACGGCCGCCAGTACACTTTCACTGTCCTTCCGCAAGGCTATCTTCATTCTCCAACGATTTGTCATGGACTGATTGCCCGAGATTTAAGCACCCTGAATTTGAAAGTCGCTGTGTTTCACTACATTGATGACATCATGATCTCTGGAACAAAAGAAGATGTAACTGAAGCACTGCACCTGCTGATACATCACATGGAGAACAGAGGGTGGGCTATCAACAGAGACAAAGTCCAAGGACCTACCACAGAGGTGAAATTCCTAGGAATGATGTGGACTGGGCAACAGAGGAAAATTCCAGAGACAGTTGTGCAAACTATCCAGGCGCTGTTGCCCCCTACTACCAAAAAGGAGGCACAGAAGTTCATTGGAGTTGTGGGGTTCTGGAGATTGTTCATCCCACATCTTGGACTGATTCTGAGGCCTATATATAATGTCACCCGGAAAAAGACTGAGTTCTCATGGGGTTCAGAGCAGCGGACTGCATTCCTGGCTGCTAAAGAAGCTATTTTGCAGCATCAGGGATTAGGACCCGTGAGACAAGGAGTACCATTTCAGCTGGATGTAGTGGAGCAGAATGGTACCATATCTTGGAGTCTGTGGCAGCCAAATGAAAAGAAAGGACTAAGAGCAATACCCATTGGATTTTGGTCCAAACAACTGACAGGGGCACAGAAGAGATACACGCCTCTAGAGAAGTACCTGTTTGGGGCCTACACAGCACTTCAACATGTAGAGACCATTACAGGAAAGGACACAGTCACCATCCATACTGCATTGCCAATAGCAGGATGGGTGAGAGATAATTGACTGATCACTAGGGCAGCTGTAGCCCAGAACCAGACTCTGATGAAATGGAAGTGGTACCTTCAAGAAAGAGGGGGTATTGCAGCTGGGGATGTTAGAGACATTTCAAAACAGTTGGCAGGGCTTGTTACTTTTACCAGCACCTGGCCAGAAGAAGAAATTCCTGTGTTGCAGTCATCCCCCATTCAAGAGGCTCCACCCTTTGAGTCTCTGTCAGAAGACATGAAGCAGTCAGCATGGTTCACTGACGGTTCAGCCATAGTCGCCTCGTCTGGGCGTAAATGGACAGCAGCAGCCTACAACCCAAGTACAGACACAGTCCTGCAGGAGACCGGAATTGGAGGGTTCAGCCAGTATGCAGAGTTGAAAGCTGTAGTGATGACTCTTCAGGAGGATCCTTCTTCCCATGTCACTATCTACACTGACAGCTGGGCGGTTTTTAAAGGACTGACAACTTGGATGCCCACGTGGAAGTCCAATGAATGGATGATTCATGGAAAGGTGGTGTGGGGAGGCAAGGAAGTCTGGGACTACATCTGGAAGGAAGCTCACTCACGCACCATAAAAGTGGGGCATGTTGATGCACATGTGCCCCTAGTCCCAGACTTTGAGAACTATAACAGAGTTGCAGATGAAATCGCCAAAGTGAAGGCAGTTGTGCCAATTGATCCTGTCTTGATGAACTTGGCCAACTGGGCCCACAAGCAATCTGGACATTTGGGGCAGAAAGCAACATATGAATGGGCACAGCAGAGAGGCTGGCCTATATCCATGGACATGATAAAGACTGTAATAGGGAACTGTACAGTGTGTGGAGAAGTGCGACAATGGCCATTACAAAAGTACTCCACCGGGTCGATTAAGAGGGGTGAGAGGCCTGCAGAGATATGGCAGATTGACTTCATCGGTCCCCTGCCCCGGGGAAACAATGGACTGAGATATTGTTGCACTGCAGTGGACACCTATTCAGGACTTATGCTTGTTCATCCTTGCAAACGTGCAGATCAAGTCGCAATGCTTCAACTGCTACAGAAACTTGTCGTTGCTTATGGTTGTCCCAAGCAAGTCCAAAGTGATAACGGCTCACACTTCACCGGATCAACAGTACAGCAGTGGGCCAAAGATTCTGGAGTGTACTGGTTGTGCCACGTCCCATACCATCCACAGGCAGCTAGTTTGATTGAAAGATACAACGGGCTATTGAAGGACCAGATACGCAAACTTACACCCACACATACACTAAGGGGGTGGGATCGGGTCCTCACACACGCAGTCATGTTGTTAAATTCTAGGCCAATAGCCAAAAGAACACCATATGAGAGGATGGTAGGGGCTTGGGCACAGATTCCACAGCTGGAGTGCAGAGTTCAGTATTTATGTAAGGTTCCTGAAAAAACAGGGCTTAACAGATACCATGTTACTGCTTCCCATGACATAGAAACCAAGAGTGACGTATCTGAAGCTGAAGCCTATCTAGGAATGAGAGGGAATCTGGCAGGAAGGTTTGAAGTTATATTTGCATTGGCAGATGAGCTTCAAGACAGTGGCTGGGACTCTGACTGGTTAGTGGATACTTCTCAGCAAGAGTGGAAAGTGAGGCTACATAACATAAAACCTTCCAAAATAAACAGCAGTGATCTTCTGGGAAATATCAGTATATTTCCTCTCCTCCCTATTGATGTTCTTTGGGAGGGTCAGAAGTGGGTACAGGCAGGGGGCAAAGTGTTAGTCAGATATCCAGGCAAAAAGCCATTTAGAGGAGAGATCGTAGCTGAAGGGCCTGGATCTACTGTTTATGTATTATTAGAGGGAACAGATAATCCGCTTTGTTTTCAACTCCACAGGCTGTCTCCGATTTGATCCATAGGAAGACCAGAGAAAAGTGATTACAAGATGGAAAGAATGAGGGAAGATCGCAAGAGCTGTGGAGAGCAAGGCCTTTGATGTACTACATGCCTGGACTTGTTTCTACAGAACTTTAGAATGGACTTTCTAATGAACTTTTTAAGTTAAAAGACTGAAACATCTTCTCAATGACAGAAATTGGAGGTGTTGCATTCAAGGAAAATTAATGTTTAGAATGAGTTTTATTAGTAATGAAGTGATTTTCTATATGGAGTCTGAAAGAAAGAAAAAATCTAGGGCGGAATGTGTTGCGTTTGTTAAAATATGATTTTTTTTTAAACATCAGACCTAACATTACATGGGAGAAATTACAAGTTTAGTTGATCAGATTCTCTGGTTTGAGTAGAATTCTCAAACAAACGCGGTTTTCATACAATGGTGTTTAGATAGCATTCTTTCATTCAAATTGACAGTTTGAAGAGGCTATTGTCTCGTCAGCTACAGTAAACAGGCTGAGAGTGTCCCTCAGACTGAAAAGAATGACTGTTATATTGATGACAGGATTTTGTTTGAGGAGACAATGGTTAGCTAGCCCATTGTCTCATCAGCTACAGTAAACAGATTTGGAGGGTCTCTCAACCTGAAAAGAATGACTGTTAGTCGGTTGTTATGGAAACAAGTCTATAAACATTAACTTTGGTCAACAAACTGGGATATAAAATGGAGGAGTAGAGACACAGAGGGAGAGTGGAACACATCATGCTGTAACATCAGGACACACATCATCATGCTTTGATGATCAGAAGAAGCCGCTCATGATACAAGAACAGAACCTGGTCTTCAAGAAGAAATATTGCCAATTGGAGATCATGAACATTCAGTAACAGAAGTTAAGTAACCCTTTTAAATGTATTTGTACTGTTAGACTTTAGGCTGTTCTATTTTCTAGGCATTTTGCTTGTTATAGATATCTGTCAGTCTTGTATTGTATTCCTAAGATTGTAATAGTTTTGTACAGCAGCTTTGTATAGTAAAAAGCACATTTACACACTGTAGAAGTCTCAGCTTCCTTGTTATACCACAGAGTAACCTTGCTAGATAGACGAAAGCAATACAGAGAATTAAGCACTAAGAACAATAAGGTGCAGATATGGAGATGTTAAACGGTCTGTGCAGATTGTACAGTGCAAACATCTAACACAGTAATAGCGTATACATAGGTGCAAATTTGCTCCATGCAAGTCCATAAAATGCAAAACAAATGCAGTTGAGAGTCTATTGTGCGATTTTTCTTCTTCCAGTGAAAGCGCATACAGGTGTGCAAAATATGCAGATATTGGGCATGTGCTTATAATAGTGGGGGTGTCTCTAGCAGTGGGGATGTCTCCTCTTCGTGTGGATTTACACTCAGGTAGGTAGTGGACCCTTACCTTGCGGTAAAGGGTTAACCGCAAATGAACTGGAAATGTCAGCTTCCTCTCCCCTCGGTCACTGTGCCTGGATGGATGGATCTCCTATCCCTGGGTCCCTAGGTCCAGATGGTATTTTCCTTTTAATCTCATGGCAGATGCGGGGATGGATAAAGAAAAGGGGGATGCATATAGTGTAGTATGTTTAAAGCATTCAGGCGTTTATTATTAAGTAAAAAGAGCGGTACTCACAAACAATAAATAACAAAGTTCTTATCTTATACGAGCGCCGAGCTCGTTGCCTCCTTCAGTATGTTGTGCCTTTCCTGTCCTTTACGCGTGACGTCACATCACGTGACTTCATCAGAGTATCCTCTGATGAAGTCAAGTGATGTGACGTCACGCGTAAGGACAGGAAAGGCACAACATACATGCAATACTTCTACTGAATAATTAAAATAAAAAATATATACTGTATTTACTTCTGTTACTTTTATTGGCTCAGTGGTGCACACCTCAATTAAAGTCCCAGGGCGATATTTTCTTCTTTTCTCTGCAAATTTTAGGGATGGAGGTGTGTTACTGGTGACACCAGACCTTACCCAATTATAATTTTGAATTTTGGGTGGAAGACACCCATACAGCCCTAAGCTGGTCGGCTGTCACCTCTGCCAATACATGTACTATACTTGTAATTTATGTCATTAGAGTGTACTAGTTTATACACCATTCAATCTGGGGCTCATACCCCTACCCATCTGATGTGTTGCTTCTTGCTATTGGCAGCTTTGTTTGTTTCACTTTGGGAGCTGCGATGAGTATAAAGGGGGATTTCTTGTCCCCTGCTGCCCCTTCGTGCGGGTGGGGCCACCTACACATCGGTGCCATGTGCATGCGTCAGCCGTTCAATGTCTGCGATTTTGCGCCGTTGTTACGGCTGTACGAATTGTACCATCTAGGAGGACCTATAGGAGTGCTTGTGCACCTTCCTGTCATCCACACATGACGTTGGGGGCTGAGCCTTCTGAGCCCTTCCTGGATAGAACTTGGAGGTTTAGCACTGCATGGATTCATTTGCAGCTCTTCTTTCACTAAATACACATGCCTGTAGATGCCTCTTGCTGGAACCTACCACCCATGCAATTATACACTTATCTCACTCAGGTATACCCAATTGTTTTTTTTTTACATGGTTCCCTTCAAGTGCTCACCTGCAGCCTGTCTTTGATCACACGGGCTTTTCTCTATATTTGCAACTTACTTTTTTCTTATCTCTTTTTAGCTCACCTTCCTTACTTCCACCTATGCTAGTTTCTGGCGTCTCTTTATCACATCTCCCTATAGTCCATTGTCCATGCCATTTATGGCTTTAGTCTTATACTTACATATAGATTTGTCCATGTCATTACTCTTGTACTTTATATACTACTCCAGACTATCTGACATACACCTTTATGTTTACAGTCAATACTTACCTTGGACACATTGAGATCAATAGGGATACACAATTTCAATCCATGCAATGCTTTCCCTCCAATCTGCCCTGTACGGGGTTTCTTCCGGCTCCGCCTCCTCAGCTCCCTGGGGAGACACCTGCTGCTGCTGCTGTCTGGAGGCTTCACACCCGTTGGCTCGGCTATATGTAGTGGTAAGTATGGGGCCTCCATTTATTAGGCCACTCTTACCCTCTACCCTTAAATACCAGTATCATGCCATATACCAAAACTATACCTTTTCACCTTGGGTACAATTCATACACATCTACCCCTGAAGAGCGAGCGAGGACTCGCGAAACATGTCGGGTACACCTGATGTCTGTATGCTATGTGATTGTTCATACACAAATGTACCATTACTTTTATTTTTACGAATTTTACTCTACCCGGTTATATGTACTTTGCATAAAGTGGCTTTCTCTGATGACATTAATGCATGTAATACTTCTACTAAATAATTAAAATAAAAAAATATATACTGTATTTACTCCTGTTTCTTTTATTGGCTCAGTGGTGCACACCTCAATTAAAGTCCCAGGGCGATATTTTCTTTTTCTCTGCTTGTTTTGCATTTTATGGACTTGCATGGAGCAAATTTGCACCTATGTATACGCTATTACTGTGTTAGATGTTTGCACTGTACAATCTGCACAGACCGTTTAGCATCTCCATATCTGCACCTTATTGTTCTTAGTGCTTAATTCTCGCATTCTGCACTGTACTGCTACCAGCACAATTGGATTATTATTTTCATATCACCTATCACACATCCTTAGTGTGATTGCATCAATCTCATTATTTGCACTTTAACGTACAGTTTGCACCCATCCTTTTGTGCACTTTCACATTAGCACCTTTGCGATTATTTTCACGCACTGTAATATACTGCTCGTTTGCACATTTTTATATTCTTCTGCACCTTATTTTATTGCTATCACGTTTTTTATATATAAATATATTTTATATATTTTATTCTTTTTCTAATTTGTGGTTTTAGGTGCTATTAGCTATTTTAAGCATTTGCACTTATTTGACATTAATTTATTTTATGACAGTAGTAATTTATACACTGTGTATACACATTCCTTTTGACTGCTACCTTTAGCAGCACAGTCTATTAGCTAATTCAAGCAATTGCACTTTATTTTCAATATTCATTTTTTGTGACCGTAGTAATTAATGCACTGTATATACACTTTTCTTTTGGACTGCTACCTTTAGCAGGACAGTCCTGAGATTGGACTATTATTGGAGTAATACCACCGGTAATAGACTTTGCTGGAGACACTCTCCCACCTAGGTGTCTCATTTATACACTATTTAGCAGCAGATACTTACCTTTATACTGCTACCTTTAGCAGGAGTTTCTTATATCCCCCTGGGAACAGCGCAACATCACTCCTTTTACCATTTATAGCCTTCTATAGTACAATCCCCCATGACAGGGGCCTTGCAGTGGTACATCATGTACTTTCTCAATCTACACAATATGAGCACCAATACAATGAATTTGTTTTGAGGCCTCTTTAACATACAGTGGAACCTTGGATTACAAACATAATCCGTTCCAGGAAAATGCTTGTAATCCAAATCACCTGCATATCAAAGCAAGTTTCCCCATAGAAGTCAATGGCAACAAAGATAATTAGTTCCGTATTGACTTCTATTACATGAAATACTGCGTGTTGCCAGCGGTGGGGGGGGGCGCCGGAGAGGGCACAGCTCAGAAAGCCTCGGAAATTGAGTATTTCCGAGTATTTCCGAACAGCTCCGAACCGCTCTGAGTGTCCCCGGCGCCCCCTGCACCTCTGGCTAAATGTGGTACTGCACTGCCCATTAGCTTGAATTTTGCTCGTTTTGCGAGACAACACTCGCAAACCGAGTCAGTATAAAAAAAAAAAAAAAAAAAACAAGCATTTTGAATAATGAGCAAAATTTTTTTTTTAAATATTCACTTTTTAATTTTACTGTATAGACATACATAAACACAGTCGCATGTTAAAAACATCCTAGTCCTTTATCTATGCTCTATCCATTTATTCTCACTACCCCTGAAAACCCTCCCACCGAAAAAAAAAAAAAAAAAAAAAAAACCCCGTCCCTCCTTCCTTCCTCAATCCCTTACACCTTTATCAATTCCTCCAGGTCCCCGACTCCCTGAACTCTCGCCATTTCCCCCATATATTCCGAAATCTCTCTAATGAGTCTTCTATGTGGATAGTTTCTTCTATTATTCTTATTTCAGCCTTTGCAACCCAGTCCTTCATACTCAGAACTTCCTGGGACCTCCAAAGACTCTGGATTATGCTTTTGGCTGCATTTAAAAGAAAGGCAAATAGGGTATTCTTATATTGAGGGGCCGTTTTCATTGTATCATGAAATAAACAATCCCAGGGATTCTTCTGAATCTGTTCTCCTGCGATTTGGTAGGTTGCTACCAAGATTCCCTCCCAATAGGGTTGGATCTTTGTACATTCCCACCAGAGGTGTGCAAAGGTTCCCGAGGCATTGCATCACCTCCAACAAGTTGGGGGTCCCTCTGCCCCGATCCTGTGCGCCCTCTGGGGGGGGTCACATACCATCTCACCAGGAGTTTATAACACATTTCAACTATCTTTGTATCTCCTGAGTACGTATTCTCAGGATTTTCCTTCTATGTTCCTCGTCTCTGAGCGGGCCTATCTCCTCTTCCCATTTCCCCAAATATAGGGGACATTTTGGTTTTGTTTCTTTAATTAGTATCCTATACATTTTGGATATACTTTGATTTAAACTAAGGGGAGAGCAAAAAAAAATTCTTTATTGTCCTCATGTGTCTTTTTCCCCATAGCGGTTGTGGCAGTGATTGTGTAAAATGCTGTAGTTGAGTGTACCTCCATTTATCTAGTGTCATATTTCCCCATTTTTGTGTGATTTCCTTATACGTGAAAATCCTATTTCCTTTTACATCTTGTAATAGTATTTCTTCTTTTTTTTGCCCATCTAGTGAAATATATGTGTTCCTCTTTCCCTGGCTTAAAATAATTTGTGCCCAGTATCGATAATAGTGGTGAATTATGATCCCAATGGTGCACTCTTCCCAAACCATCCCAAATTTTAAAGGGGTTTCTAGTTAGTGGATTTGTACTGTTAGCCAATTCTCGGTGCTGTCGTGGTATCCAAACCATCTTTCCTAAGTCTACCTTACTTTGTGAAATCTTCATATTTACCCAGCTGCTCCCCTCTTTATTATGAATCCACTCTACCATCCGAGAAATACAGATCGCCTGATAGTATTTCTCGAAATCTGAGGCTGCTAATCCTCCCGACCTTTTAGCTTTCGCCAGTATTGCATATGCGATTCTGGGCCGTTTATGTGCCCAGATATATTTGAATATCATTGATCTTAGTTTCTTAAAATATTCTTGAGGTACTGTTGTTGGAATCATTTGGAAAAAGTCAATCTTGGTAGGATATTAATTTTTAAAGCATTAATTCTTCCGGTCGATGAGAGGGGCTTATGTCTCAGGTTCTCTAAATGTTCTTTAGTCTTATTGATCGCTGGTATATAATTAGCCTTATACATAGTCCCTACGGATGCAGTCAGTTTTATTCCCAGATACCCCAATCCCTCCTTACACCATACAAAGGGGAATTTAGGTTGGATCGCCCGCTGTTCCTCCCTTGAGAGATGGTAATATTCAAAATCTCAGATTTAGACATATTTATTTTAAAGTTAGTCAGTTTTCCGTATCTAGTTAAAGTGGATATAAACCCGAAATCTTTTATTTTTTATTTTTTATGTCATAATGTAGAGTATAAGATTTCCTATGATTTGAGCCCATTCTTGCCACAAACAGTTAATCCAGCTCTGAGCAATCCTCTTATTGTTCAGTGAGATAAATCATGACAGAGAAAAAAACTTTGTCAAATCCTCCTCCTTGCTTTGAGTGACAGGTGATTTACAAATATTGTGCACTAGCCTCAGATACATGCATTATTTTTTAATTCCCTCCCACTCCTTTTTTCTGCTGCTCTGCCAGGATTGGATGTTGCACACCTCAGCATGCTGAAGTCATGTGGTTACTTTCCTGTCTTTTCACTGGATGTTAGTGATCATAGCAGAAGTTCAGTGTAAGAAATACACAGGATAAAATGCATATTGACAAGGGGAGTGTAGAGGTGGGCGGGGAGTCTACTGACATCACGACTCCACCCACCGAGCTCCAAACAGACCCACCCACAGAATCTGCAGTTTTTCGGGTCTCATAGCAGACAGAGGGGAGACATTTGACAGGTAAAGATACGTGCAGGGGGCATGTATACCCTTATAGATAACCCCATATGGCAGTAGTTTAGAAAGGATGACATTGGGTTTACATCCACTTTAACTCATCTAATATAACTGGAATGCTTGTTAACCACGTTACTCGTAAACCAAGGTTCCACTATAATGTCTTTTCTTTCAACGGTTCCCACTTCCTGCAGGGTGTGGCTATGGGGACTTTCTGCACACCCCCCTATGCCAACCTGTATCTGGGGTGGGAATGTTCACTGCTGGCCAATGACACGTTATCTGTATATGTGAGCCATGTTTTTGCATGGCATTGCTACATCAATGACGTGTTTATGTGTTATGGGATGGACCCGACACTCTCCATGAATTTATGACAGGCATCAACAAAAATTAATTTAATTTACACTTCATGATGTCACATCGTTTGAGTGAGATCACCTTTTTGGATGTCCTCATTCAGAAACAAACCAATTGTAGCTTGTCTAGCGAGCTCTAACACAAACCTACAGCGGGGAACTCGCTATTACATGCTTCGAGTTTAGCCAATATTTGAGGGCTAGATGCAATTGTTCTGAAATGTTAGATTCCAGAAGGAGGCTGACATTCTGAGCACTAGGCTCTTGGAAAGTTGCTATTCCCGGGCCTCTCTCAAGAGAGCATATAATAAAGCACTCAAGCTACCCCATCGCGACTTGCTTTTCTCCCAAAAAAAACCCCAAAAGGTGATAATACCACCTGAATCATCACCACATATTCCAGGCAACACAAACAAATTAGGTACATTCTAAACAAATGTTGGCATTAACTCACTATGAATTAAGCACTGGCTCCCTTTGTATCCGATATGCCAGCTGTTGCCTACAGGAGGGCTTGCTCTTTTGGCGACAGACTGACATCAAACGAGTTCAAATTAACTAGATGAGATATATGTAAAACTCTGGGCACTTTTTCATGTGGAGGTTGTACATATTGTGAATACATTGATAAACGTAGGAATATAAAATTGCCCAATGGATGCATTTTTCATCCAAAGCACTATGTCTATTGTAGGACCCCCAGCATAGTATATCTACTCTCTTGTGATTGTGGATGTTACTATGTCAGGAAGACATTGAGTTTCGGAAACTTATTTATCAGCACATTCTTAGTAAATGCAAACGAGATCCATCCGTACCCATTGGCCGCCATATGGCTCTTGTTCATGCAAACTCACTTACCAAAGTACAATTTCTAGCACTGGATCGCATCCATCTAGATCGAAGAGGAGGTGATCTTAATAAACATCTATTGCAATGTGGATTTTTGACCTACAGGGGACCTCATCTCCTGGGTTAAACGAGGCATTCAATCTCAAGCCCCTATCTCCCAGGCTTTACATCAGGAGGTTGTGAACTTATCGACTGTCCCTAAATATCCCAAATAAAAAAAAAATATATGTTTTTCCTCAGTTAGGGCCGATATGTATTCTTCTACATATTTTTGGTAAAAGAAAAAAGAAAGAAAAAAAGAAAAAAATTGCAATAAGCGGATATTGATTGGGTTGTGCAAAAGTTACAGCACAAAATAGGTTATTGCTTTATGGCATTTTTATAATTTTTTTTTTTTTTTTTACTAGTAATGGCGGTGAGCTGCAATTTTGATTGTGACTGACATTGCTGCGGACAGATGAGACACTTTTGACAATATTTTGGGACCATTGACAATTATAAAGCGATCAGTGCTATACACTGATTACTATATAAATGTCACTGTCAGGGAAGGAGTTGATACTAGGGGGCAATCAAGGGGTTAAATGTGTTACCTAGGGAGTGATTCTAACTGTGGGGGATGGGACTGACTAGGGTAGGAGACCGATCAGTGTTCCTATATACTAGGAACACACTCTGTCTCCTCTCCCCTGACAGGATGTGGATCTGTGCGTTTACACACACAGATCCACATTCCTGCTCTGTAACGAGCGATCGCGGGTGCCTGGCGGACATCGTGGCCGCCGGGCACGCGCATCGGGTCCTCTGTGACATATTGAGGCATCATTATCATATGACGCAAGCCCAGGATGGGAGATCCCATTTTCGGACGTCATATAACAATGGGTGGGATGTGAAGTGGTTAAAGGTAAAGAACTTTTATATTTTTTCGTTGACTGGGAGGCTTTGTCTATCTGCCTTCCATGTCTACCCCATGCCAATTTAGTTTACTTTTTAACTACAACTATTGTATTATTATTTCCTTTTGGTTGCAGACGGTTGTATACATATACTTCTTGCTGGTGTAGTCCAAGGGATGCTTCTTGTGGATGCATACCTGTATGCTTCGCGGTTGCTCCGTGTCTGTTCACACGGTGGGCTTGTGCAGGTTTGCTCAGCCACTCTGAGAATATGCTTTTATCCATTAGTTTTCCCTGCAACTACATGTCTTTTTCTTTTGGTTTTTATGCCAGTATATTATCTGATATGATTATACCTCCTCAAATTACTCAAGTAAATTATTAGTCCTGCTCACATAATGTACTGCAATGTGACTATAAGTAATTTTGTTTATATTTCAGAAAACACAATCGCCCAGAATTTAAACTCCCTGAAGGAGGAATATACATTAACAATTCCAAAACATGTTGGGTGCTATAGGATACCTTTTGTACTGACCACAGCATGACTCTAGCAGCTCGTGGGAATACCTGTACCAACTGGGTTTGATTGCAATTTTTCAATGTGCAATATATTCAATGTACAGGGGGTCCCCGACTAACGAACGCCCGACCTACGAACATCTACTTACGAACCAGGCGCTTCAGGGACCCTCTGCCATTTTTCGCGGACATCGGCCATTTCTGCGCATGCGCGGCCAGACGGAACCTCGGAAAACATTGGAAATGTCCGTAATTTGCCGCGCATGCGCAGAACGGCATTCGACAGAACATCGGAAATGTCTAATTGTCGTTCTGCGCATGCGCGGCCGACTTACGAGCATTTCCGAATTACAAACAGGAGGAGGACAGTCCCTAATGTGTTCGTAACCCCCTGTATGTGTGTGTATATATATATATATATATATATATATATATATATATATATATATATGTGTTTGCCGGTCTTGATTATGCTTTGTGTTAAAGTGACGTCACTGCCTTTTAAACTTATTCTACTGTCTACTACTCAACTTTCTGCCTATAAAGTCCAAGGGGATTATTCTGGTGCATTGCACATTTCTTCTCTAGTTCAAGAACAGAGAACAAGCTGAAGGAGTGGGAAAGATTTGGCGATTGGACAGAAGTGAGAAGATTCTACAGCCCGGAGAGGTGGCACGTCTACAAGCTTCAGTCAAACTCAATTGGTAACAAACAAGCCCCTTTGTTGTCCTTGAAGCGGACTACTAGGGAAGAGGACACAGGAGTGGAGGTAATCCCAGAAGTGATATCAACTAGGACTCTGCAACGGAGTCGTGAGAAGATCCCTGTCAGCGTCCGGAATGTTACGACCTCGCTGTTGAAACTGCGGGCCCGAATGCTGTTAGGACAAGTGAGTCCAGCCACCCCAGTCTCACCATCTGATTTGGAGAAGGGAGAGAAGGACAGAATCTCCATAGTACAGTTTTACCCACAAAACACACCACTACCACCTGAGTGGAAAGAAAAGGGTCAAAGCCCAGCTCCTGAGATGGTACGATATGTTTTCGAACCATAAGTTTGATGTGGGATGTGTGAAAAGTGCCCAGCACTGGATTAGCCCTCAGGAAGACAAGCCATTCAGGGAAAGAGTCAGGCGGATCCCAATGGGTGATCTGGAGGATCTCCATGAACAACTAGCAGAGCTAAAGAGAGCAGGCATCATTCGAGAGTCATGGCCTCCCATAATTGTGGTGCGGAAGAAGAATGGTTGCCTGATATTGTACATCGATTACCGTACACTAAACTGGAGAACTATGCCTGATCAGTACATCACTCTGAGAATAGAAGATGCCTTGCCGAGTCTGTCGGGGGCAAAATGGTTCAGTGTACTAGACTTAAAAAGTGGGTATTGTGATGGAACGTCCCTGCACTCGGCTTGACGGCTTCCGCCAGTATGCCGCTTCCTAAGTCCTGGAACATGAGTCCAATGGATCTGGCTATAGGAACCCCCAAGAACTAGACAACACCAGTCTTGGAGTACATCAGGAATCACTTTTATTTGAGATGTCACACAAATATATACAGCCGGATGACTAAAACCTAACCTAATTAGCACGCGCTAATTATCTAATCATTGACCCAGACTAGTTGACTGAGAGAAGACTTTTCAATACACATTACCATAAACATCAACAAAGGGGTAATTAGCACTACAACATTGTGTCCCAACAGTATGATTCAGTCTATTGCTGATATGGCATATACATATCCAGAGTCTGTGTCTTGGGGGACCAGCATTGACTTGAATCCAAGTAAAACCAGCTCAGCGGTCCCCAGGCATACAGCTCAAAGAGCACCGTTCCCCCAAATGCCAGGGCCCATAATCGCAAGGCAAGAGGCTCGCATTCAGTCCCCTCCAACAGCCTATGTCCTGGCTAGGTCTGTCACAGGTACTATCAAATCCCCATGCACCTTGAAGACAGGGAAAAAACTGTTTATCAGCCCAGTAGGGTTCTTAGAGTTTGACAGGATGCCTCAAGGTCTGTCTGGTGCCCTAGCAACATTCCAGAGACTGATGGAAAGGCAGTAGGGGACATGAACCTAATCCAAGTGTTGGTGTATCTAGACAATATTATCATCATCTTCAGAAAAAATCTCAAAGAACATTAAGCGCGTCTGGAGAAGGTTCTGAGGAGACTCCATGATGAGGGGTTGAAGCTTTCCCTGGAAAAATGACAGTTTTACCAGCCTTCAGTTAATTACCTCGGCCATGTTGTCTCTGCTGAAGGAGTGGCTACTGGCCCCCAGAAATTGGAAGCTGTCACATCCTGGCCAAGACCTACCAATGTGACAGAGCTTAGCTCATTCCTGGGGTTTTGTTCATACTACAGGAGATTCGTTGAGGGATTTCCTAGAATAGCATGCCCCTTAATGAATTACAGAAGAACGGGGATTAGGGCGATAACCCAGAGCTAACAAAGCCGGTCAAACACAATGGAGGGCCCAGGAAGCCTCGGGAGTCAATCCAAGAACATTGGACTGACCCGTGTGAGCAAGCCTTCCATCAGCTGAAGTAGAGCTTAATGACTGCTCCCATCCTAGCCTATGCTGACCCAACTAAACGGTATGAACTGCACGTTGATGCCACTGAAGACAGGATAGGTGGTGTGTTGTATCAAGAACACGATGGACACCTGCGGCCTGTTGCCTATGTAAGCAGAAGTCTTATACCTGCTGAGAAGCACTACCCCACCCATAAGTTGGAATTATTGGCTCTGAAGTGGCCTGTGGTGGATAAGCTGAAGGACTACTTGTATGGTGCACAGGGTGGATATAAATCAAATGTTTTTTGTAAATCTAAAGAAAATCAGATTTTTGTGATTTTTATCATCAAATTAATTTTAATAAAATGCTTTTGAGGTAAAAATCTATCCAAGGATAGTTTTCTATTTAAGATACATTAATAATGTAGTTTATTCAGCATGAAATTGAGCTTAGTTATGTAGCATGAGGCTGTATATTCTGCAATAGTTACATTTTTGGTAAACTCGTTCAATGAAGCTCAAGCTCTGCAAGCTGAGATAACATGCACTTCATTGATGCATTCACACAATTTCACAGTAACCATGAGATAAAACAAAGTTCAGGAATATTCCTTTATCCCATTGTTCTGAAAATGTATGTACACTACAAACTGTATGATTGAATTGGTTCCGATATCGTTGTTTTACTAACCTGACAGCTTATTATTCTAAATAGGAAACTTTAATCTTTGCAAACAGAATGAAAGATTCTAACTACCAGCAAAATAAAATCCTTACAAGAGCACCTGTCATTTCAGATCCATCATGGCAGTGCCTATTAGCAGGCATCCACTCACCTGCTGCCGCCACGTCCCTCACCTTGTTGTGCCACTGCTGCATCACCAGCAGTCCTATTAAAGCGAATGGGACTGTCAGTGAATCAACAGCGGGTCAGAGGAGGATCTGCTGTGGGACAGAGATGATAGCTGCTCTTTAAAAATTATGATTTAAATCGAGTTGATTTAAATCAAGCCTTTTTACTAGTGATTCAAATCATGATTTAAATTGTGATTTAATTAGATTGGATTTAAATCAAATCCATCCTGATGATGCAGACTTCATAATTAAAGCCGACAACAACCCGCTCGCATATATCCTTACCACAGCAAAGCTAAATGCCACTGGGCACAGGTAGTTGGCCGCCTTATCAGGATTCCATTTCAGCTTAAAGTACCATCCAGGGGTTGGGAACAGGGATGCTGCTGATGCCCCATCGAGGAGACCCTATGACACAGGTGCTTCCTCTGAAGAGTGGACTCAACTTACACCAGAAGGGATACAAACCTTTTGTCAAGGAGAAAAAGCCAAGGGAAAGGAAAGTCAGATTCTGGTGGTAGGGGACTCAATTCTTAGAAGGACAGAGAGGGCAATCTGTCACAAAGACCTGAAGCGCAGAACTTTATGTTGTCTACCGGGCGCTCGGGTTCAGCACCTCACAGATCTGGTGGATAGATTACTGGGAGGGGCTGGGGTAGACCCGGCTGTCATGGTGCTCGTTGGCACCAATGACAAAGTCAGAGGAAGATTGAGTGTCCTAAAAAACTCTAAACTGAGGAAAAGGACTTCCAAGGTAGTATTCTCAGAAATACTACCAGTACCTCGAGGCACACCAAAAAGGCAGAGGGAGATTAGAGAAGTAATCAAGTGGCTGAGGAGCTGGTGTAGAAAGTAGGGGTTGGGGTTCCTGGAGAACTGGGCTGACTTCTCAGTCGGTTACCAGCTCTTTAGCAGGGACGGACTGCACCTAAATGGGGAAAGTGCAGATCGGCTGGGAGTGAAGATGGCCAAAAAGTTAGAGGGGCTTTTAAACTAGGCGACAGGGAGGAGGGCCCAGAGGTAGAGATAATCAGTGTGGAGCAAATTACAACATCACTAATGGAGCAAGGGAGGAGAGGGGATATGATTTCAATGTACAAATACCATACTGGTGACCCTACAATAGAGAGCTATAAAGGGAGGAAACTAAGGGGAAAGTAATACTGGGCCTATGCTATAGGCCCCCTAACGAGAGGGAGGAGGGGAGGCGGACCTCCTATCATAATTTGGATTAGCGGAAAGGAAGGGAAGTGTCATTATAATGGGGGATTTTAATTATCCAGACATAGACTGGGCAGAAAGAACCGTGCATTCATCAAAAGCTTGCCATTTCCTAAATCTCTTGCAGGACAATTTCATGGGTTAGATGGTAAATGCACCTTCTGCAATACAGACCTGATCACGGATGTGGAAATACGGGGCAATTTAGGAAACAGCGATCACATGGCAATTTGTTTCAGTATAATTTACACAAATAGGAAACATAAGGGGGAATACAAAGACCCTGAATTTCAAGAGAGCCAACTTCCCTAAACTATGATCGTTGCTAGAAGATACTAAATGGGATAAAATGTTAGGAACAAAGAACACGGAGGAAAAATGGGTATGCTTTCAGAGCATATTAAATAAGGGTGATTCCAATGGGAAATAAAATAGCTAATAAAAGTCGTGCGTGGCTTAACTCCAAAGTAAAAATTTAAATAAAAGCAAAGGAGAAGGCCTTCAAAAAATACAAGGCTGAGGGATCATCATAAGCATTCCAACTTTACAAAGAATACAACAAGAAATGTAAGCATGCAATCAGGGTGGCTAAGATAGAACACAAAAGGCACATAGCAGAGGAGAGTAAAAAAAACACTGCTTGTCCCAGACGCTGGTAAACAGCCATTGGCCAGCTGTTTACCCACGTGATTGGCTGTTATGTTTTCATAGCCGATCACTTAATGTCAACAAACCGCGGTAACAAGATGTTACCGGGTTCTCCTCCTCACACACAATCGGTGTGTGAGGAGGAGAACCCGGTAACATCTCGTACACACCAACATACACTGATGCCCCCCCCTCAATAAAGAGGACCTTTCACCACCCATCATAGTACCTGTCACCACCCATCATAGTACCTGTCACTCACAGTCCATCAGAGTACCTGTCACTCACAGTCCATCAAAGTACCCGAGTACCTGTTGCAGTCCATCAGAGTACCCGAGTACCTGTCACAGTCCATCAGAGTACCCGAGTACCTGTCACAGTCCATCAGAGTACCCGAGTACCTGTCACAGTCCATCAGAGTACCCGAGTACCTGTCACAGTCCATCAGAGTACCCGAGTACCTGTCACAGTCCATCCGAGTACCCCAGTACCTGTCACAGTCCATGCGAGTACCCCAGTGCCTGTCACAGTCCATCTGAGTACCCCAGTACCTATTTGCAGCCCATGCCTCATAGAATATACATTGGGGTGTTTGCTTTCTAAAATGGGGTAATTTTTGTGGGTAATTCCCCTGTCCTGGTGCTCCAGGACCTTCAAAAGTGTAATAGGTAGGAATGAAATGAGATGTGTAATTTATGCTCCTAGAATGCCTGAAGGTACTACTTCAATGTTGGTCCTCTGTATGTGGCCAGGCTGTGTAAAAGTCTCACACATGTGGTATCGCTACATACTCGGAAAAAAAAGCAGAATGTATTTTGGGGTGTAATTTTTGCTATATACATGCTACGTGTTAGAAATAATCTTATAAATGGACAACTTTGTGTAAAAAGAAAAAATGCGTTTTCATTTTTTTTCCACATTTTCCAAAAACTTCTGGAAAAAAATGAACCGTTCAAAAGACTTTATTATGCCTCATAGATTATACTTTGGGGTGTTTGCTTTCCAAAATAGGGTAATTTTGTGGGAAATTCCATTGTCCTGGTGCTTCAGGGCCTTCAAAATTGTAATAGGTGGTTGAGAAATGATTGCTCGTAGAACGCCTGAAGGTGCTACTTCAATGTTGGTGCTCTGTATGTGGCCAGGCTGTGTAAAAGTTTCACATATGTGGTATCACCATACTCAGGAAGAGTAGCAGAATGTATTTTGGGGTGTAATTTGATGTATGCATATGCTGTGTGTGAGAAATAACCTGATATGACAATTTTGTAAAAAAAAAAAAAAAAAAAATCTTAATTTTGCAAAGAGGGAAAAAATTACAACTTAAAAAAAAAAAAAAAACGCACCATGCTACTTAATACCTTGGAATGTCTACTTTCTAAAAAGGGGTCATTTGGGGGGTATTTGTACTTTCCTGACTTGTTAGTGTCTCAAGAAATGAGATACACCTGATGTACTGAAGGCCTGATCAGATGTGATCAATTTTCAGTGATTGGCACCATAGTTTGTAGATTCTAACTTTCACAAAGACCAAATAATATACCCTAATTTGGGTATAAAGCTCTATTTGTTTGAAAAAAAGGATGCAAGTTTCATATGGATACAGTGTTGCATGAATAATTGTCATTCAAACTGTGAGAGCGCTGAAAGCTTAAAATTGGTCTGGACAGGAAGGGGGTGTAAGTGCACTGTATTGAGGTGGTTAAAGTGGGGTCCACCCCCCCCCCACTCTAAATGGCTGTTGCTAGGGGGTCCCTCAGTCTGCCTCCTTCAGTGCTTGGGCTCTTGGCGTCACTTCCCCTTGGCGCAGGAAGGGCTCCACTCTGCCCCCCTCTTGTCAATCATCTGGGACACGTGACAGGTCACAAATGATTGTGCGGTCAATCACGGCACGGGCCGGCGCTCGCGCATGCGGAGAGGGTGCCCGGCTTCGATCTCCTGCATCGCTGGACCCTGGGACAGGTAAGTGTCCGATTATTAAAAGTCAGCAGCTGTAGTATTTGTAGCTGATGACTTATAATTATTTTTTTTAATGGAAACCCCCTCTAAGTACTTAAATAGTAAGAAAGGGAGGTCAGATCATATTGATCCCATAAAGAATGATGAAGGGAATCTGGTTACTAAGGATGGAGAGATGGTGAAGGTATTGGATTTATTCTTCTCCTCAGTCTTTATGAGGGAAACGGGGGCTTTACTAACCAAAACTGAAATGTTCATCCTCATGACGCATCACAGGAAGCACCCTCATGGCTAACAGAGGATAGAATTAGACTTGGAAAACTGAACATTAATAAATCACCGGGACCAGATGGCTTGCATCAGAGGGTACTTAAGGAACTCGGTCAAGGAGACCATTGTTCCTATTTTTTACAAACTGTCTACTAACTGGAATGGTACCAGCAGATTGGAGAAAAGCCAATGTAGCTCCAATATTTAAAAAAGGGCCAAGATACATCCCTGGGAATTACAGACCAGTTAGCCTAACATCAATAGTATGCAAGCTCTTGGAGGGGATGATAAGGGACTATATAAAAGATTTTAGTAATGAAAACGGTATCAATAGCAGTAATCGGCATGAATTAATTTAGAATAGTTCTTGCCAATCCAACCTATTAACCTTCTATGAGGGGGTGAGCTGCCATCTAGATAAAAGAAGGCTCAAAGACGTGGTGTATCTGGATTTTGCAAAGGCCTTTGATACAGTTCCCCATAAACATTTACTGTACAAACCAAGGTCTGTCGGCAAGGACCATAGGGTGAGTACATTGCAAACTGGCTACAGGGGCGAGTTCAGAGGGTAGTGATAAATGGGGAGTACTCAGAATGGTCAGGTGTAGATAGTGGGGTCCCCCAGGGTTATGTCCTGGGACCAATCCTATTAAATTTATTCATAAACGACCTGGAGGATGGGATAAACAGCTCAATCTCAGTATTTGCGGATGATACTAAGCTAAGCAGGGCAATCATTTTTCCACAGGATGTGGAAACCTTGCAAGAAGATCTGAACAAATTAATGTGGTGGGTAACTACTTGGCAAATGAGGTTTAATGTAGAAAAATGTAAGATAATGCATTTGGGTGGCAAAAATATGAATGCAATCTACTCACTAGGGGGGGAACCTCTGGGGAAATCTAGGAAGGAAAAGGACCTGGGGGTACTAGCAAATGATAGGCTCAGCAATGGCATGCAATGCCAAGCTGCTGAAATCAAAGCAAACAGAATATTGGCATGCATTAAAAAGGGGATTAACTCCAGAGATAAAAACGACAATTATCCCGCTCTACAAGACTATGGTCTGGCCGCACCTGGAGTATGCCATCCAGTTCTGGGCATCAGTCCTCAGGAAGGATGTGCTGGAACTGGAGAGAGTCCCGAGAAGGCCAAAAAAGCTAACATAAGGGACTGGAGGACCTTAGTTATGAGGAAAGGTTAAGAGCACTGAACTTATTCCCTCTGGAAAAGAGACGCTTGAGAAGGGATATGATTTCAATGTACGAATACCATACTGGTGACCCCACAATAGGGATAACATTTTTCCCTGAAAGGGAATTTAAAAAGACACGTGTCCATTCACTAAAATTAGAAGAGAATCGGTTTAACCTTAAACTGCTTAGAGGGTTTTTTACTGTAAGAGCGGTAAGGATGTGGAATTCTCCTCCACAGGCAGTGGTTTCAGCGGGGAGCATTGATAATTTCAAAAAACTATTAGATAGGCACCTGAACGACCACAACATGCAGGGATATACAATGTAATACTGACATAAAAGCACGCACACAGGTTGGACTTGATGGACTTGTGTCTTTTTTTAACATCAACTACTATGTAACTATGCAAGAAGAAAGCACAGGCCCGGGCACCGGAATTATCTGCTACCTTTATCAGAAGCGGTTCGTATACCTTATCAACCAAATCCACAGCCTATTCAAACCACCTCTCAGAAATCACCTCCAGTAACCAGGTCCCAATCCTTGCCACCAAACATGGATTCAGAAGACAGTGAGGATGAAGAAACGGGCATGGACTGGCTCTGCCAGTCTATTAGGTCAGAGACTGACACTATCCTTTCTCCCAGAAAAGCCGATATGGGAACCCTCAGGCCTAAGGCTCCGGAGTTCATTCCACAGATCCAACCCTTGACAAGCCAAGAAGACTTTATAATTTTCCCGACTGTAGAGGATATAGAAGCTCCCCAATTTTCTGTAGCATCAGAGGAAGAGGCTACAATACTTTAGGTGAAAGTTCTGAAGAAGCTATCCTCACATCTCAGAGAACGCACAACCTGCTGACCCTTCCCACTACAGATTTAGTGGAGGGCAACTCAAACTCACCCTCTGGCACATCTAGGTGGGCTATCCCAATATTGGTGGCTTGTGGGCAAGTTTCACTGTCTTTTTCACATTATCTCAGAATAGGAAACATTGTTTCCTTAGGTATATTATTTTTGGTGCATTTCTTACCCTGATATGAATTCTGCACAGGTTGTTGGAGATGAGCTGGTGATTGGGTGGGGGGGGGGGGTTTAAGTAGTGGGTATGTAGGGGTTTTAGGAATGTTAGTTGGTCTCAGTAGGAAGTGGATATTGCTTCTGTAACTGTAATGTTGGGTTCTCCAAGACCGTTTAAGGGGGCATTGGTCTTGTGGCTGCGCTACTATGTTTTGTCTTGCTCTTTAAAAAAAAAATGAACAGGTTAAGTGAGCACAAGCTAATATTCTTAATAAACGGTTAAACATGGTGTG
The DNA here is from genome assembly GCA_028564925.1 of Lithobates sylvaticus. NCBI lineage: Eukaryota > Metazoa > Chordata > Amphibia > Anura > Ranidae > Lithobates > Lithobates sylvaticus. The sequence goes on from CM053033.1 coordinate 148,378,583, forward strand.
CCCTATGTGAAAAAACACAATGCAGACCCTAAGCAGGTGTTATTTGGCATTGTAAGTCTATTTTATTAGACTTACATTTACAGGAAATATCTGTGAGAGACCTTCAGGAAATTGACTTTGAATTCCTGTGCCCTTATGATCTTAACCACCTCAAGACCGGACACTTTTGCTACTTTCCTGACGAGGACATTTTTCAGCTTTCAGCGCTGTCACACTTTGACTATTACTCACGCAACACTGTTTCCAGATAAAAAAAAATTTGAGGCAGCTGGAGCTTTGCTATACAAGGAAAAAAATTTTTATAAAAATACAGAACGTTTTGAAAAAAGCTTTTTATAGTTTGTTATAACATTTTGCAAATAATCTTTCTTCATAAATTTAGGCCAAAATGTATTATACATTTCTTTGGTACAAATAACAAAACCAGCGTATATTTAGTCTCTTGAAAGCTAGAGCCTACAATCTATGAGATATATATATATATATATATATATATATATATATATATATTTGAAAATTGATAAATCCTGGGTGTAATGACTGCCTATCTCATTTCTTAAGGTCCTAAGTGCAAATATCCCCCATATTACCCCTTTTTAGAAAAAGTATTTGTTGCATTTTCTTGTCACAATTTTTGGAAGAAATTTAAAATTATTATTTTCTTTTTTTACAAAGTAATTTTAACAAGTTATTTCTCACAAATACAGCATAAGGCTACTTCTAATTACACGCCAAAACACAATTTAGCTATGCCTTCCGAGTATGGGGACACTACATGTGTGAGACCTTTTTACAGCCTAGATTGCATAAAGGGGCCTAAAATTCAATGAGCACCTTTGGGCTTTCAAGGAGCCTAAATTATGCATCTAAATTCCTCACAACTTACAGGACCTACTACTGATGGCTTGGTGCCAGATACCACAGCATACCTTCAGAGGTCTAGTGGCATCCATCCCTGGATGGGTCAGAGCTACTCATTAAGTGGATGTTCATGAAGTTACGGCAGATCATGTATTTTGCAGTGTGTTAGCATACACTCGATTTGAGGAATTCCCATTTCTGTTCTCAACTTTAACATGAGCCTAGATCCGCTCTGACACTGCCCAAAAACATTCCGTCCATTCCTACGCCTTTGTTTTTTGAAAGGTGTTCATTTATAACATTTTCTGTTTTACTTATTAGAAAAAAAAACATTACAAGCATTACAAAACTATGCATCAAGCAACCAACATGACTACAAAAAGGCAACTAAATACCATAACAGTTTCATAGCTCAGATACCTTCCGGTAGAGGATAATAGAACATATACAGGTGATACTTGAAAAATTAGAATATTGTGCAAAAGTTAATTTCACTAATGCAACTTAAAAGGTGAAACTAATACATGAGATAGACTCATTACATGCAAAGCAAGATAGTTCAAGCCGTGATTTGTCATAATTGACAAACAACGTCAGAAGCGTCTTACCTGGGCTAAAGAAAAACAGACCGGGTCTGTTGCTCAGTGGTCCAAAGTCCTCTTTTCTGATGAGAGCAAATTTTGCATCTCATTTGGAAACCAATGACCCAGAGTATGGAAGAATGGAGAGGCACACACTGCAAGATGCATGAAGTCCAGTGTGAAGTTTCCAGTCTGTGTTGATTTGGAGAGCCGTGTCATCTGCTGGTGTTGGTCCACTGTGCTTCATTAAGTCCAGGGTCAACACAGCTGTCTACCAGGAGATTATGGAGCACTTCATGCTTCCTTCCGCGACAAGCTCTGAAGGGACCTGGCACCTGCCCACACTGCCAAAAGCACCAACACCTGGTTTAATGACCGTGGAATTACTGTGCTTGATTGGCCATAAAACTCGCCTGACCTGAACCCCATAGAGAATCTATGGGGCATTGCCAAGATAAAGATGAGAGGCATGAGACTGAACAATGCAGAAGAGCTGAAGGCCGCTATGGAAGCATCCTGGTCTTCCATAACACCTCAGCAGTGCCACAGGCTGATAGCTTCCATGCCATGCCGCATTGAGGTAGTAATTGCTGCAAAAGGGGCCCAAACCAAGTACTGAGTACATATGCATGCTTATACTTTTTAGAGGTCCGATCTTGTTCTGTACAATACTTGTTTTATTGATTGCATGTAATATTCAAATTTTCTGAGATTGTGGATTTGGGGTTTTCATGAGCTGTAAGCCATAATCTTCACAATTATGACAAATCACGGCTTGAACTTATTTTGACAGTGGAGGGTTTATCCCCTTATGAGATTATGAGATTTCAGAAAACTACTTGTAATTGCTTTAAACGTATTTGTGATGCCATGTCTGCCAGTCTACCTACCTGACCTTCTTTTCCTTTCCCCATACCCCTTTCTCTCCCTTCCCACTTCTCCCTCTTTTCTTATCTTTGCCCCTCTCTCTTAATTTTAAACGGTTGTCAATTGTGTATGTTTTGATTACTCAGTCAATTGTTAATATAAAGTTTTCTGACTGAAGGACTTACCTATAATCACAAATCTCAGGGCCCAATGTCTCTTACCTTCCGATTTGTTTTCCCTGTTTTTTTTTTTCAACTAACGCTGGCCCCTAACCATTATTTCAAGTGATGATTATACCTAATTATACCTAATGTACTTGTAAAGTCCTTGTGTGTGTCTTTCTTGACTGGTAAAACAATGACTTATTCTCTAAAGTGCTTTATTTTCTGTACCTGCGTTTCAATAAAGCATATTAAACAAAAAATAAATACAAAAATCACGGCTTGAACTATCTTGCTTTGCATGTAATGAGTCTATCTCATATATTAGTTTCACCTTTTAAGTTGCATTAGTGAAATAAATGAACTTTTGCACGATATTGTAATTTTTCGAGTAGCACCTGTACAGTACTTATCAGGAATGTCATTATTGGACTGCACAGAGCCCAAAAGATTTCCATTTGTTATATGTACAGTATAGAGAACAAAGATCAAACACACAAGCACACATCAAACACAAACATATAACACTCATACCCCTGCCTCCCCCCTTCCTCGCCATTGAGCATGAGAGCCAAGTCGCCCATAGCATGGTATCAACAAATCAATAGAGTAGGTGTATTGTGTCACATTTGCAGAGTTACGATTGTTGATAGCGGAACATGCTTCCAGAAGGAGTCTGCTATATCAAGCAATCGCTGCCAGATTTTGTAGAACTTATTAAAGCCCAACCCTTATAAATCAGCTTAAAAACAGGTAGGTCTTTATTTAACCATATGATCAAGTTGCTGTACTAAGGGCAGCATTTCTCTACCTTAAAAGGATTATCTTTTTGGCATAAAACAGTTACATACGTATTAGGGTTTGAGCATGTGACCGATGTACAAAGTCATTCAGAATAACCAACAATCCTACTTCCGGGGTATGGGGTACAGGTATATGGAGAATATTATCAAAAAAATAATTAATTATATATATATATATATATATATATATATATATATATATATAGACATACACATATACACACACATACACACTTCCAATAAGTTTATATGGAAGGGCAAGTCCAAAACATATGTGCAAGGTCAGCACCCATAGAACCACAGCGGGAAAAAGCTGCAGCAGAGTCAAATCCCATACAGGCTAATTTAGCAGGTGTATAATGCAGCTGGTGTTATTTTAAAATTATATAAATCTATCATTAGAACTGATGAGATCCTGAAAACAGGCTTCCGAGGCCTCCTCCCAAACCTCCTCAGAAAATTTGGGGAACACCACCGTCCACTTCCGTTGAACAAGTTGGAAGGGGTTGTTCCCAGCAGACTGGAAACGTGAGTAAACAGTCGTGACCAGTTTAGTGATGTTTGCATATGACAGTAATATCCCAAGTGCCAATTCTGAGAGCTCTGGGTTCAGACCTTTGAACTGTGCCCAAACAGCATGACATAACTACAGATACTTAAATTAATTTGTTAGCCACTGCGTACCAAGTCTCCAAATCCTCAAACAAAACAAGAAGACTATTTACAAAAATACGTGAGGTATGGCTAACCCCAAGTAGGGTCCACCACAAAGAGTCAGGGTGGCCCAAGAGCTCTCGGAAATTCAGATTCTGCCACAGGGGAGCATGAGGAAACAAGAGTAGTCAGGGATAATACTTTACCCCCTTCGTGCCAAGCCAACCAACTGACATCAATCGGAGAGCTACGTGAACAGTGTGCACCCGTGGATCTGTGAAGTTGATCGATTACAGAGGGTTTTGACCAAAAAAAAGGCGCATACTAGAGTGGTAGAGGGATTTGAGGAGGCCTCATGAAACCAGTCATCGATAAAGGTAAATTGTGATGCCAAGAAATAGTTCCTGAGATTTGGACAGGCCAATCCACCGTCAGATTTTGAAGCTTGGAGAGATGCTTTTGCTATACCTGGGTGTGCCCCCTGCCAAAAAAACATGGTCAGGAGAGAGTCTATTTTTTTAAACATTTTCTTTGGCAAGGTAACTAGAGATGCTCAAAAAACAGATTTAGGGAAGTATATCACTTTGAAGATATCCACACAGCCAATCAGATTGAGTGGCAAGTAAGCCCAGGTACGGAGCCTGGTTTCCATATGTGAAACAATTGGTGTTATATTAAGTGCTTTAAAAGAAGATAGATCAGAGTTAATTTGGATCCCTAAATAAGGAATGTGGACAAAATTTCCAGGTTGGATTGGAGAAAATAGTCAGAATTTAGCTTAGGGCCAATTGGAAAGGCTATAGATTTGTCCCAACTGAGGCCAAACTCCTCCACCACTCTCATTAGCAAGACAAATTAAGTCTCTGAACCATATCTGAAGTATATCAATGCATTGTCTGTATAAAGAGACATCTTCTCAGGTGACTCACCATAACTAATGCCCTCCCACCGCCCACGTCTGCCGCACAGCCAGAGCAAGGGGCTCAATAGCAAAAGCAGCGAGAGAGCAGCCTTGTCTCATACCTCTCTGTAAAGAGAATGCAGACGAGATATCTTTGATGGTGCATACCCTGGCCCTAGGATTGGTGTATAGCATACCCATTTAATTAATTGCAGTCCAAAACCCATACGATGCATGGTCTCCCGTAAGAAAGACCAGCTAACAGTTTCAAATGCTTTCAGTACAACCAACGAGAGCACCAAACCACTTTTATGATCAGCAGCTGCTCTATAAACACACACATACAGGCAACGAATATTATCATATGTGCTCTTTCCAGGCAAAAACCCTGTTTGGTCCGAGTGTAGAAGATGAAGTATAACCTTTTGTAGTCGCAGAGTCAAGAGCTTCGCAAGCACTTTCACGTCACTATTTAAAAGTTTGTCTTTATCCGGTTTGGGCAGCATCACAGTTAAGGCCTCAGCCATAGAAGCTGGATGCTCACTCTCCAATGCCACCCCGAATAGAGTATGTGGTTTCTTAGCCAGGTCATCAACATAGTGTTGGTACCATTCAGCATGTAGACCATCCAATCCAGGTGTCTTAATAGACAGAAGGGAATGGGTAGCTTCCATGACTTCCTCAATAGTCAAGGGCCTGTCTAACATGAGTCTGTGGGAGTCGTTTAGTGTAGGGAATTGGATAGATGTGAAGAACCCTTCAAAGTCAGCTTCAGGTGTTGATCAGAGTATACATTTCCGTAAAAGACCTAAATGTCTAAATGAGGAAACAGTCCTATCAGTTAATTGTATCAATTGTATCATTGATATCGAGCTATCATTATGTTCTGCACGGGAGAGGTAAGCCAGCAACTCCCCCCTTTTTTTTTTCACTGTGTTTAGGTAATCTATCTGAAAGATAAAGCTGTTGCTTACTTGTCAAATCTACCATATGGAGTTGAAGAGCTTTGTGAACCCCAACTGGAGCTCCATGTGATTCCGGGGTAGGATTTACTAGGCCTTCTAAAGACATCTCTAGGGCCTGCTCTGTGGCACAGTTAGTCTTCCTATGATGGGCTATATTGGAAATGTATAAACCCTGCATGGTCACCTTAAAGGAGTCCCATGTGGGGCCTGACGAAGAGGAATAGTCATTCGTCTCCCAGTAATTAGTCATGTCAGTACGAATGGCATCTTGAAAATCAGAAGTAGAGATCCAGAGAGGGCTAAGTCTCCATATCCGAAAAGATCGTCATGTCCTAATACCAGGTCAACTTGAAGGGCAGAGTGGTCAGATAGCGTTTGAGAAATGTAAGAGACGGACTGAATGTTAGGTAACAGGTCTGTGGTAGCGAACGCATAATCTAGCCTGGAAAGATCATGATATGATTCTGATTGACATGAATATACTCTGTCCATAGGGTACTTCTATCGCCATATATCTGCATAGCCAGAGGAAGCACACCACTGACCGAACAATTTTGATTCAGATTAACCACTTCAGCCCCAGAAGGATTTACCCCCCTAATGACCAGGCCATTTTTTTGCGATATGGCACTGCGTTATTTTAACTGAAAAAGTGCGAAAACAAAATTGATGTATTTTTTTTCCACAAATGGAGCTTTCTTTTGGTGGTATTTGATCACCTCTGTGATTTTTATTTTTTTTGCGCTATAAACAAAAAAAAATGAAAATTGAAAAAACTAAATTTTAACTTTTTGCTATATATCCAATATCACTTTAGGCCAATATGTATTCTACGTATTTTTGATTAAAAAAAAAAAAATTGCAATAAGCGTATATTGATTGGTTTGCACAAAAGTTTTAGCATCTACAAAATAGGGGATAGATTTATGGCGTTTTTATTATAATTTTTTTTTTTTTAGTAATAGCGGTGATCAGTGATTTTTAGCGGGACTGCGATATTGCAGCGGACAGATCAGACACTTTTTGGGACCAGTGACATTATTACAGTTATCAGAGCTAAAAATATCTACTGATCACAGTATAAATGACGCAGGAGGTGTTTCTAATTGTGGGGGGAGTGGACTGACTGGGGAGCACAGAGAGATAGCTGTTCCTGATCACTAGGAACAGCCGATCTCACTGTACTCCCCTGTCAGAACGAGCATCTGCTTTGTTTACACTGGCAGATCCCCGTTCTGCCTCTTTCCCGCGATCGGTGGTGCCCGGTGGACATGGCGCCCGCTGGTACCACATGCACAGACCGACGTACAGGTACGTTGGTTTGCGTAGCCGAGGCGCCTTGCCGCAGTATATGTGTGGAAGGCGGTCGGCAACTGGCTTCAAATCGGTCCAACAAAGGATCAAGCATCGGACTGAATTCCCCTAAAATAGTAGCTACAACAGGTAAATCAGACAAACGCTTAACTCAGTAAAAATTGCAGCCGTGACAGGGACATATACAGTGCCATCACCAATAGAAATGGCATGGCATACACCACACAGAGTAGGAGAATATATTGTCCTTTAGGATCAGAATTTACCTGATCACAGAAGGGGAAGCCCTTAAGAATTAGTACAGACACTCCCCAGGCATAGTTTGAATAGGTGGAATGATATCCATGCATAACCCAGTGTTTTTTTTTAGTGCAAGAACCTTAGACCCCCATTAAATGGGTTTCTTGTAAGCATTATATATGTGGTTTATGGGATTTAAGGAATTCAAATAAGGAATGTAGAGGTCACACTTCACTAAGTGTGCGCTATCAGTGCAAATTTTTTTTTTCCCAGAACTCTAATAGAGTTCTGGGGGTTAATTGTACAGGATTTACTTTGGCATCAGTCTGGCTGGGCTGTACTAAGGTTCCGCCTGGTCATAGGTGCAGTGAGGCACCCATGACAGGCTGAGAGCCAGGCCTGGTTGGACGTCTTTGGTACCAATCTTTCCCGGAGCGTCTGGCTCCGCTGCGTAGTCTGGGAAGGGGTATTTAAGGTGCTGAAGTCACGTGTTCAGGGTTCGGCTGCGGCTTTGATTCCTGGTGCTGGTCCGGGCAGCCCCGCAAGGGGTCCTGGTCCTAGGAATGTTTGCCGTCCCGCTAGCATAGTCAATCCGACCAGCCCCAGAGTGTCCCTCATGGTCTGGGGTAGGGATCCGTCTGTTCCCGAGCCTCGGAACTGGCTAGTCCGAGGCCCAGTACCTGAAGGAGGATTCAAGGGCATCCCGGTGTGCTCTCGGTATTGGAGGGACACGGCAACTCGTACAAGTGACCAGAGGAGGACTCTTCGGAGGAGGGCCAACAAGCTGGCTGCTCAGTAAGAGCCTGGGAGCTGAGTTGTATGGATACTAAAGAATCCAGATTTCACGCAGTATCGCCAAGAAAGCTGAGAGATCCAGGTACTGTGAGAAAGGTTCCTATTTATCTTCAGTTACAATTTAGTCTGTGGCAGAGACTTTGCAAAGTTTCCGGATCATATGTTGGCTGCTAGATCTCTGGCTAGAGGTTTATCCGGCAGTGAAGCACCCAGCTGTATGTGGCTACTCTCTGGGTTAATTAGAGACATTCAGTGTATGTCAGCAGTTCAAAGTGCCTGAGTTTCATCACCCGTGCCCTCTATTCCCATCAGAGACTGTGTTATGTTGGATGTTACCACTGCAAAATAAAAACCTTGAAAAGGACTTTTATGTGTCAGCATCTGAAGTCACTGGGTACTAATCCTCGGAACCCCTAGACAACAACCGACAAGCCACGAGGAGGTAACAGGTAAGCAAGGAATGTCAAGGTCGCCCCTCGGGGTTATGGCCGCTACAGGAAGCCCTTTTAAATTTGGAATTCAGTCCCCTAACATTCCAAGAAACGTGACAGTGGACATATTTGTGACGGACTAAGACGGTCAAGAAAAAAGGATGGGCACATGGTCCCGTGAGCCAGCCATAGGCCCCTTCACGGCTGCAAACCCAGAGGGAGAGGGAGGCGAAGAAAAGTTCAGACACACACATACATACCACAAGCACACCAACATAGCACAAAAAACACAATACGAACATTCATAGTGAAAACCAAAACGTTTGTACAACTGCCCAACGCCAAAAACAAGGAGCAGACTTTATCCCTAAACAATAATAATGCAGGGACATGGCCTATACAGCCACAGTTATAGAACGTATTGGATCAAATAGTCAAAGGTGTGATACCAGTAGCAGCCGAGTCTTACAAGACTAGGTCAAACTCCTCTTGACAGGGTACGACTGTAGTCACCCGAACCAGAAAACTGTGTCCAAAAGCTCAAAATTGAAATGGAGATCTTGCTTCCAAAGAGAACATTCAGTTCAGGACTATGGAGGGCATGTAGATGGTTGACCAGTCTGTCTCAGAGATTCAAACCAGGAAAGAGCATTTGTGGGGGTTTGGAAGAAATGCACCTGGCCTTGGTACACAACTCTCAGGGTTGCAGAGGACAACATGGAATATTGAATAGCTTTTTCCCTTAATTTCTGCTTAACATGCTGGTACTTTAGGGAGGGAGGTACCTTAGGGAGAGGCCTGCCAGGGACTCTATGGACGGTTCAATTACAAAACAGGCAGACAGACAGTCCCGGACAAATTCTTGTGTAAGCCAACTCTCCAAAAAATACAACAGATCAGACCCCTCAACCCGTTCAGAGAAACCCACCAGTCTGAGGTTGTTCCCACATAGGCGGTTTCCCAAGTCATCCACCTTGTCTTCTAGGGATTTAACCCTTTCCTGCCGAGCGTACGCACATCTGCGTACTCGGCTTTCGGGGGTTATACCGGGATGATGCCCGCAGCTGCAGGCATCATCCCGGTACCGTTGTTTAGAGCCGGCGATCGGCTTTCCGAGGATAACAACCGATGCGGCTAAAAGCCGCTCGGTTGTTATCCTGCTGCTCTTTCAAGGCCTCCCGTTCAATAGGGAGGTCCAATCCAACATCCGCCGCTTCCGGCGGCTAGCGACAGACTGGAATGAAGCCGGAAACAGCTACATTCCAGTCTCCTTGATGTAAACACGGAAGCGACGTCACTTCCTGTTAACTCGGCTGCCAATGGTGCCGTTTTAAAAAAAATATAGAGTATTCAGATACACAGTTTTCGGTGATCTGAATACTTTGAAGTGCAAAGGAGGGATTTGGGGTCTTTTAGACCCCCGATCCCTCCATAAAGAGTACCTGTCACCACCTATTACTGTCACAAGGGATGTTTATATTCCTTGTGACAGCAATAAAAGTGATCAAATTATAATTTTGTTTAAATAACACAATTTCATAAAATAAAAATAAATAAAATAAATAAGAAAAAAAAATTTCAAACCACCCCCGTCACCACGAGCTCGTGCAGCAAAGAAAACGCATACGGAAGTCGTGCCTGCATATGTAAATGGTGTTTAAATCACACATGTGAGATATCGCCGCGATCGTCAGAGCGAGAGCAATAATTCTAGCATTAGACCTCCTCTAACTCTAACCGTAAAAAAAAATGTAAGCGTCGCCTATGGAAATTTTTAGGTACCAAAGTTTGTCGCCATTCCACGAGTGCGTGCAATTATAAAGCATGACATGTTTGGTATCTATGTACTCGGCGTAACATCATCTTTTACATTATACAAAAAAATTGGGATGACTATACTGTTTTGTTTAAAATTCATCAAAGTGTCCCTTTTCCCAAAAAATTGCATTTAAAACACTGCTGCACAAATACTGTGTGACATAAAATATTGCAACCACCGCCATTTTATGCTCTAGATTCTCTGCTAAAAATGATTATATATATATATATATATATATATATATATATATATATATATATATATAAATAATGTTTGGGGGTTCTAAGTAATTTTCTAGCAAAAAATAGGGATTTTAACTTGTAAACACCAAATGTCAGAAATAGTCTTAGTCATGAAAGGGTTAATCTTGGTGCCACAGGTTTTAACCTCGGCAGGAGGGGGTTAACAGTGTCCTCCAAATCACTGATGCGCTGCTCAATAGCATAGACACGCTCCCAAATATTATGCATGTCCTGTATAAAACACAATATGGACAACAAAATACGGATATGGTGATATCAAGTTCCTCCACCTTCCCCATGAGAGCAGTTTATCTTGAAAGTTTTGAGGACATCCAGCAGGGTAGGTTCCGGGTCAGGGTCATCCTCCGGTCCATCCTCACTCAGAGAGGTCTGTGAGCAGCACCGGTGGGGCTGATGCGCCCAGAGAGAGTTCTGTTGTGGAGGCCTGGGAGGAATGGAGCACAGAGAAGTGGCGGCCATCTTGTCAGGAACGTGTGGCAATGCTCATCCTGGCCGGGGGTCTGTTTTATTCGCCTTCCCATCCACCAAACCATACGCCAGGAGTGCTGAACCTCCTTCTAAGGAGCCAGGAAGAATTTCAGCCAGGTCAAAGGACCGGACAGTTTGGACATTGAGGGGCACCACCATTACTCCCTTTTTGTCTCCATGTCCATATTATTACCTGAATGGGTTGTATACCATGTAGACTCTTTTCTACATTTTATACATACGTACACGCACAAGATTTTTTTTAGTATTTACTTGATTACCTAGCTAAACACTCACACTGTTACAGCTGTCAATCAGGTTGGACATTGAGGAACACCAAGTGGCACACCATTTGGCTCCCATGTTATGCTTGACCTGTGTGTGTTGCCCGGAGGGTATTCGCCGGTTCCTCCCCTTCAGCTTCCGAAATATCCCACGGCCACCCCTTGGGAAACTGGCTTTTGAGACTTTGGCTTAGCTTATCTGTATAGGATCTTTCTGCACAAGGTTCCCTACTATTTGCTTTATACTTACAATTAAGTTGCATATCTCCAATTTACATTTCTATCCTGTAGATACACGGCGTATACATCTACTCCTGAAGAAGCGAGCAGAGACTCGCGAAACGCGTCGAGTTTCAAGTTGCCGTGTAGTATTTTATATTATTGTAACCTATGTGAATGTGTTTTTTTAGGATTTTTTGTAGTATGTCATTACCAAGTGGTTTGACACCCTTGGTTATGTATCATACATACAATGAATGTTATACAATTTCAATAAATCTATAAAACCATGTTTACCTTATATACTTTTATTGACCCCTCTGTGCTCACCTCATTTAAAGTCCCACGGGATAAATAAGGATTGCACGGGATTATGCAAGCCCGAAGCTGCTAAGAAGAGCATCCTTTCACATGCCGCGTAAGGCCACGCCCCCTCGTATGCCTTCCTTAAAAAAAATTTGCAAAGCTCTACAGGGCCTATTTTTGGTGGACAGCTGGCAGTGTGGGCACATCTGATGGTGTCTTCTGTATCCCACAGTGGTGGTTCTTCCCCTGTCTATAGTACCTGCTGCAGTGGCTTTGGGGAGCAGCCACAGAGGGAGCTGCACTCTGGTCTTCCATCACCACATTCTAGACTGCACACTGATTTAAGAGACATGCTTTTATCTACTTTTGTTTGAGAGTGTAACCTTTACCTTTTTTTGATCTCTACAATAACCTCACTTACTACACTATGGTCAACTTGGCACCCCATTACATTAAAAAGAAATGCCCACTCTGAAAGAAAAAGTAGCACATGAACCACTTGTTGATCTGACAGATATTTTTGCCTTTGCTTCACATACAACTCAAACTAATGAAAAATTTTGTGAAAGCAATGAACAAGGTGAAGGTTTTCATCACAGATGTTTGCAAGAGTAACTGATGCCAAGATTAAGGAAGGCATTCTTCTTGGTCCACAGATAAGAATGGGTATGACCCTACAGATGAGCTCACCCTGTTTTGTGCATTAAATGCACTTAAAATGAGGGGAACTGGGGGGGTCACATGAAAATGCAAAAATAAAATACACAGAGCTTCTAACTTTTCCTTCTCTAGTAAGTTCTTTGTTGATGTTGTCCCCATAGGAGAGATTTCCCATGACATCCTTGCAAAAAGAAAAATGTATTTGATAAAAACGGGCTTTGATCTATCGAAACCAAGGTAGAAGCGGGGCGTGGCTTGACAACAGATGTACCTGGAAGCCGGAGCGTCGCCCTTCATCCGAGCATTTATCCAGCGGGCGGGTGATCTATTCCTTCCTCCGAGCAAAAACTATTCCTCACTGGGAGGTAGCCTGTGATACCAGCACCCGCTCTGCCTCGGACCACATGTGCCAAGATGGTGGCTTACAAGGGCCGGCCAATGAAAGATATAAAGAAGCAGCCCTGAAATTTTTCGGTAAGCCAGGACAGCGAGACCCTACTGCACTTCCTGACCCGATGGATGATAATAACAGCAACCATTCAGAGGCAGATGATACTGTACCCCTGGAGGATCCAATGGTTTCGCCGGGAGAATGGGATGCAGTGAATAGCCCTAATGACACATCGGCCAAGCGGCCTATTCAGAGTCCAGACCCAGACTGGCCGAAAAGCCACCTTAAGAGACATATTTTCTACTGTAACATCGTGCAGGTCATTCATTACAGAGCTCACATCCAAAATCAAAAGGGGTGAAAGTGGGAAAGTGGGATATTCCTCCGCCAGGATATGCAAAAGCTGCGGGATTGCACAGAAGCCCTGGAGGGTGATGCCTAGGCACCTTGGAGGACGAATGGGCGCCTTTACAGCGGGAGTTGCATTAACAGCAAGTTGTAACAGCTAAACATGCAGCTCACCTGGATAATTTCAAAAACAGGCTAAGGAGAAATGGCCATTGGCATTCCAGAGAAAACAGAAGGGAGAAATGCCGTAGTTTTTTTTAGAACTGGCTGCTACATATATTTGGGAAAGACACCTTCTCTCCCATGTTCTCGTGGTAAGGGACAGAATTCCAACACCAACACAGTGCCCGACCCCGCTAGGACACAGCGGGGTTCCGCTTTGTCCTAGCGGAAGCTCTGGGACGACGTCGCCTCAGAACGAGAGCCGCACCATCCCTCTGTCATTTTTTTGTTTTTCACGTCAGAAAACATTGAAGAGATTTTTTGTTCAACTTAACATTCATTTTTATCTCTTACGTTATGATCATCATTGTGGAGGTTTCGTTTTTATTGAAAAAGAGAAAAATATAAATATTCATCTGCGTTAAACACATATTCCCCTTACATATCTTTAACATCTTTATTAGATTCAAATCATCCTATTTTCCTCCCTCATCCCTCACCCTGCCCAACCCAACCCCCAGTGCCTCTCTCGTTAGTCCTCTAACTTTGTACTTATATGTTTACATATCTAAACTTTCCCTATTTAGTTATTATTTCGGCGTACCTCCAAGTCTGTTTAAAGTCCTGCTAACATTTCCATTTAGTCATAGCATCCTCTCCCTCTTCTTCCCCGTTATACCTAAGATTTTCCAAGTGGTATATCTCTCCCATCTTTCCTAGCCACTCTAAGTCCGTCGGTGGTTGATCTTGTTGCCACCTCCTAGGAATCAGTGCCTTTGCGGCGTTCAACATATGCGGGATTAAAGTCTTCACATATACTTTTATTGAGTCTGATGTATTGTGGAATAAACATATCCAAGGGTCTTCATTTATTTTAATGCCAGTGATTTCATTTATAAAGGTCCAAAATATTTTTCCAGTATTTCCTAATTTTTGGACACTCCCACCAGATATGGGCCATTGTACCCCGTTGACTGCACCCTCTCCAGCAATCTTGCGAGTTCCAGGGCTGGAATTTATTAATTCTATTAGGTGTAATGTACCATCTTGAAAGACATTTGTAATTTGTTTCCGCGGTTCTAGTGTCCGTCGCTGATCTATGTGTTAACTTCAATATTTTTTTAAAATTGTGCTTATACCCGTGTGTATCCAATTCATTTCCCCATTTTATGAAGAATGGGGGTACCTCTGGCCGACCCTCTGCGAGGAGCATTTTATATAGATGGGATGTATCTTTTTTTTTTTTTACCCCTTTTACTACGCATATTTTCTCCAAGGGTGTGTAATTATCCTTCGTTCTAATTGGGTGGGGGAGTTTCCCTACGAAGTTTGCCAGCTGGAGGTAGCGCCATTCGTTTAACTTTATATGTGCTAGATTTTGCTGTATATCTATCAGTGAATTTATTTCTCTATCAACTCGCCTAATTGTGTATTCTCTCCTATCCATTGTCCCCCCATTTCTCTTTTTTCCTGGTGGGAAGTAATCATTATTTTTTAGTGACATCAATGTAATTCCAACTATGTTGCTTGTGCACTAAATCCCAGATTTTGAAAACATGTCTAGTTATTTTTTTGTGTATTTACTCCCAAATCCCTATATTTCGGTGGGCTCCAAATCCCAACTCTTAAATTTACCTCGCTTATGTCATTTTGTAAGTGCACCCATTGTTTTTGACTTTCCTTCCGTGACCACTCTACAGCTCTTGACAGTATCACCGCGTAATAATACTTTTTTATGTCAGGGACACCTAGGCCCCCTTGATCTTTGTTTTGTTTCAAGATGTCTCGTGATATCCTAGGTTTCTTATTTTGCCACAGGAACCTGTTTATAATAGATTTTAGGGTTTGAAAATAGTAATCAGGAAGGGGGATTGGGATCATATGGAACTTATAGGTGATTTTAGGAAGAAGCAGCATTTTCACTGTATTTATTCGGCCTACCCACGAGAGGGGCCTATAGTGAATATTTTTGATTTCGTTTCTGATTTCATCTAATAACGGGATGAAGTTCTCGCTGTATAACTTTTCAATAGAGTTTGCTAGTTTGATCCCTAGATATTTTAGCCCCTTTTGTTTCCATGGGAACTGAAACTCTCTTTGTAGCACAAGAGCGTCTTTTTTCCCTATATTTATATTTAAGATTTCTGACTTATTGACATTTATTTTAAAGTTCGATAACTCTCCATATTTTTTTAAAACCTCAAGCAATTTTGGCATTGATGTCTTAGGTTCCGTCACGTAAAACAATAGATCGTCGGCAAACGCTGCTATTTTATGTTCGGTGTCTCCTACTTTAATTCCTTTTATGTTGTTATCCGATCAAATAGTTGCCAACAATGGTTCTAATGAAAGAACAAATAGCAGCGGGGACAGGGGGCAGCCCTGTCTTGTCCCATTGCTCATGGAAAAGGGGGACGAATGATCCCCATTGATTTTTATTGTTGCAGTCGGGTTTTCATAAAGAACTCCAATTCTCTGTAGCATTCTAGTACCTAAGCCTATATATTTTAAGGTTTCCATCATGAGCCCCCAGTCTACCCTGTCGAATGCCTTCTCGGTGTCTATCGACAGGAATAGACCTGGGGGCCCATCTGTTTTTAATTTTTGTAATAATAATAACGTTCTAATACCATTGTCCCGTCCTTCTCTAGAAGTGACAAAGCCTACCTGGTCTACATGAATCAGGCCCTTAAGATTTTTTAGCCTATTTGCGAGGATTTTAGCATATAGTTTTGTGTCAAAGTTAAGCAGGGATATCGGTCTAAAACTTGAACAACAGCTGTCGTCTTTCCCCTCTTTCAAAATAAGGGTTATTAGGGCTTTCTGTGCATCTCGACTTAGTCCGTATTCTGCTCCCAATCAATTAAAATATCTACAAAGTCTTGGCACCAGGATCTTACTAAATCTCTTGAGATACAGGATCGGGAATCCATCCGGTCCCGGACTTTTCCCAGACACTGTATCTGAAATAGCACTGAGGAGCTCGCTTTCGGAGATGGGGGCTTCCAGATCTATCCTATCTTCAGGGGATAATCGGGTAATTCCTGAGTTATTTAGGAATTCTGTTATTTATTTTTTTTCTATATCCGTGTTCCCTTTATTTACGTTATATAAGGTTTTATAATAGTGCTGGAAAACATCTGCAATGTCCTTGGCCTTGAAGACCAGGTCACCTTGTTTATTGCGAATTTTTTTGATGTAGTTCCTGGCTTTTTTCTTCTTTAAAGTTTTAGCTAAATGTTTTCCGATTTTGTTGCCCCAAAAGATATTTATCTTTCAAGATCGCATTAAAAACCCTTTTTGTATCTTATGTCAGTATATCTTTTAATTCTTCTCTTTTTATTATAAGGCGATGAAATATCTCCTGGTGATGACCCTCTGAGTTCTTATGGAGTTGCTCTAATCTAAATATTTCTTCAGTTACCTTTTTAATTTTATTTGTTCTTTCTTTTATTTTCCCTGAACCCATCGAGATAAAGATACCCCTTATATATGCCTTATGCGATTCCCATAGTATAGAATCTGATATATCCTTCGATTCGTTATTTTCAAAAAATTAAGTTAATTCTTCCTGTATTCTTTCGATATCTTGCTTTTCAGTAAGAAGCGCTTCATTTAATCGCCAATTAGAGAAAGATTTTGGTATCTTAATTTCTTCTATGGTCATCATAATTTTGCATGGTCTGAAAGGGTAGAAATCACTATATGGGATTCAGTAACCTTTGACAATGTATTATGATCTACAAATATGTAATCAATGCGTGTTTACGTCCCGTGCACGGGGGAGAAGAAGGTGTAGTCCCGTGTTTTTGGGTTCATAGTTCTCCAGACATCCACCAATTGATTTTGGTGGAGCAGCTTTTTCAGTTTTTTTAGAGGTACACCTTCCGTCTCCCGCGCACGGGACGTACTGTCTTCATCTGGGTTCATACACAGGTTCAAATCTCTTGCCATTATAACCATCCCTTGCCTAAAGTGGGTAAGAATGCGTATCATCTTCTTCATATATTCTGTTGGCTTTTTATTTGGTGAGTATAGGTTTCCTAGCGTGACTTGTGTTTCACCTATATATCCTCTTAAGAGGAGAAACCGCCCTTTTGGATCCACTAACCTCTCTTCTTCTCTAAACCGTAGTCCCTCGGAAAATCCTATCGCCACTCGTTTGGCTTTCCTAGTAGTTGAATCCGCATACACCCAGGTAGGGTACTTTTTAGAGTATAATTTTATGTTGGCTCCTTGGAAGAGATGGGTTTCCTGGAGGAACACTATATCTGCCTGGTGCGGTTTGAGCTCTTTTAATATTTTATGTCTTTTGGCAGGATTGTTTAACCATCGGACATTATATGTTAGAAACTTAATCTAGGACTTTTCCTTTTAATTATTAGAGAGAGGCACCCCCCCCCTTTTCTTTCCCTCCCCCTTTTTTCCTTTCCCACCCTCCCCTCCTTCCTATCCCTCCCTCTCCCCCCACTCCCTCCCTCCCTGCCATAGACACCCTCCCCCCCTCCCTTCTCCCCCTCACTCCCTCCCTGCCATAGACACCCCCCTCCCTTCTCCCCCTCACCCCTCCCAATCCCCCCTCCCTCCTCCCTTCTTGTGGTCAATACTGACCTCCCGACCATTGGCAGGTCAGAAATATTCCTCTCCGCCTCTGGGCTTCCTTCTCAGAGGTGGGGCTCAAACCTCTTTCCCCATTCCACACCTCTCCCCCCGCATACGCCGGGGGGGGGGGGTAGAATGGTCCCTCGGACAGAGAGGATCTCCGCCCAGGTCTCAGCAACTCCCCTCCTTCCCCCGTCCCTCCCTCCCACCACCATCACCCCGCCAAGATTGCAAAACCAATTCTACGGGCTAATGCCCTACCGTTGATCTCCCTCTTACAGCAAAAGAGAGAGGGGGAGAGAAAAAAAATAAAAGGGGGGGAAGCGAGAGACAGCAGGCTTTTCGGAGTGTCTCCCCCCGTTCCCCAACTTTTTACTTCAGGCCTTCCCTTTCCAACCATTCTGGGATTTCTATTACTTGTAGGTCCAGGTTTTTACAGAATTCAGTTAATTCTTCAGGGAATCTTAGCTTTGCCGATCTACCTTCTTTATATCCTATAAGGCAAGCCGGGAAGCCCCAACTATATTTTACATTATCTGTGCGCATTTGGTTTAACAGTGGTTTAAGCAACCGTCTCCTGGCCAATGTTTCCGGAGACAGGTCCAGAAAAATCTGAAGCTCTGCTCCCCCGAATTTTAGGGGGGGGTTTTCCTCTCAGATTAGACCATATCTCTGTTTTTTTTTCCATAGTTCTGGAATCTAACCAGAATATCTCTGGGGGAGTCTATTGGTATATGTTGGGGTTTCCTGACTCTGTGTATCCTCTCGATTTTTAAATCCCAATCTGGGCATTCATTCAATAGAGGATTAAATATTTCCTTTATAGTCTTTCTAAGATCTTCCCCGTTTACTTCTGGGAGAGATCGTATTCTTAAATTCTGCCTTCTGCTCTGGTTTTCCTGTTCCTCAAGTTTATACAGAGTCCTCCTTTGATTTATCTTAATCGTTTTAAGTTGGTCCTTGAGATCAGATATTTCATGTGTATGTTTGTCTGTGTTATTTTCCACCTCCTCTACTCGGGTCAACAGATGTGTTAAATCCGTTCGTAGTGCTACTATTTCACTTTTGATTGATTTTTCCATTTTCATCAGCATTTCTGCCAGCATTGTCTTAGTTAGCGGTTGGGTACTTTCCTTCTGTTCCTCCATCCCGCTACTGTCTATTTCACTCTCTATACTAGTATATCCTCCCGAAGCCTCAAGAAATTTTTCTTTTTTTTTATTCGCTTCTTTCTTTTTTCCCTGTTTCGTAGATTGTTTTTCCATGACTGGACTTTTGGGGCTCAATCCCTGAACCATATATTGTTTAATTGTACTTGTATTTACTCTTTCTTTCGGTGTTTTAGGTTCCGCTCCTTTGGTGGTTTTCCTTTTATATTAGTTTGTTTATTTAGAGCCTTCAGTTTCCCCAGTTTTATGGAATCTTGTAGAGTGAAAGGAGGGGAGAGAAAAAAAAACGGGAAAGGAAAAGAGAAAGGAACAGTAGCCCTCGGTAGTATACTGTGTGAGGATCACAATTACCTAGACTACAAGTCCGGTCTCCTCAGTGGCACTTCGCTGAGTGGAGTGTATAAGTCTAACACGTGATTCTCATAGTAGCTAAATGTCAGGATAATCTACAAGTAAGCGCTGCACGCCGAGTGCCTGTGCACATGTGCACTCCGGCGCATTCGCGGCTCGGCTGTCCGACGCACGCACATGCGCACTGGTGCACGCCTGAGCGTCCCTGGGCGTCATAGCATCACGTGACCACTCACACCGCCCATTTAAGGAAGTGCTTGAGACCAGTCCAGCGCTGGCTTGTCTTCAGCTTCCTGCCAAAGCTCTGTTCCTGCTTCCTGTTTGATCTGATTACCTGTTTTTGACCCGGATTTCGCCTTTGACCTTGCTGCCTTCTGCCCTTGACCTTTGGACTGTGTACTGGACTTACCTGCTTGATTGCCTCTGGCCCTTTTTGAACCTCTGCTTGTGACCCCGGATTCGCCTCTGTCTCCTGCCCAGTGATCTCTGCCTGTGACCCGATCCTGTTGATCTTCAGCCCAGTACCTGCACCAGTGTTTGGACTCTCCAGTATCTTCCTAATTCAGAACTCGGCTCCTGCTCCAGTTCCCATCCCCTGGTTGGGTAGCCTGTGCCTCTTTGTGCCATTCACCCCCTGTCTCACCTCCAGGGGGCGGACTGCGCTCAGTTGCAAGGGTGAACCACTCTCGGCATTTCGGCCTCGGTAAGTACTCTCCTGATACTAAATTGTTACAGGGATTAAAGATCTTTATGGGGCCACCTTGGCCCTGTTCCTGTTCGTGCTCCTCAGTGTACATATGTTAGAATATACATATCTCCAGAGCTGCTTACCAGCTATCGATCATTAGACCAAAATGTACTAAGAGAGCATAGAAGACAGAAAGACTTATAATTCAAGTATTGCAATTTTTCCATTTGTATTTCCGGTGTTTTTGCGTAACCTATTTTACTACATCCGGGGAGGGGGAATTTCATATTTTATCCAAGCACCAAAAAGAAAGATCAAGTAAAAAGAAAGAAACACTCAAAGACTTGAAAAGGGGGTGGGGGGGGTCCCGGTGGAGGGCAGATAGGAAAAAGAGTGAGGGATAAGGAAGACTCCCAAACAAGTGGGGTTTATCGTTCCCTTCTATCCCTCATTCTGCCCTTTGTGTATTTCTGGCCCCTTTCTTATGCGGACAAAACAGCACTTAAAACAAAAAAAAAAAAAAAAAAAAACAGATAGTCCCGGGGGATATAATTCACTCCACTATTTGTGACCCCTTTATAAAATAACTTTCCATATTCTGTTGCTCTCGTCGGGGAGGGTTTTAACCATATTTGCAAAGTTTCCAATCTCCAGGGGTATCTTCCTAACCCACCGCAGTATCCTACCCGTTTTGCTCAGGCTATATCCCATCCATTCCTCAGAAAGATGGGACGTAGCATTTACGTTGTTCAGTAGATACTTCTTTGTTCTTTAATAGTAGAGGCGACTTTACACTTTTCTTTTCTCCGGTTCCTCTTCCCTCCCTCTCCCCCCCCTCTCTCTTTGGGTAGCTGCAAATCTCCTTCCCCCTTCTCCTCAATCTAGTAGTGGTATTTGCTCTCTTGTTTTCCGCTATTGCTGCTGGTATGTTTGCGCCCAATATTTATCCAATCGCTTTAAAGTTATTCAGCAACAAAGTTTCTGGTAATGAATATTCACTTACCCCGTCCTGGAGAAGCCTTTTATTTTATTTTCTCCCCCTTCAATGGGGTCTTACCCTTCCACGCTGTTTTACTCACTATTTATATCTTGTCTGGCCATGGGTTGCACTTTCCCTTTCAAGCGAGGCGGCGCTTTACAGGTGACAGGGTGAGGGGTGGGAAGGTGAGGGTAGCTAGTGGGGGGGAGAGCAAGGACTCGCTCCCATCGGTCCGGCTGCTTCTGTGATGTTGTCCGTTGCGAGCATCTGTGTCCCCGCTCAGCCTAGCCAGATTGCGCGCTCCTCTCAGACGCTGGGCTTCATCCGCGTGTGTCACGCCGTCATTCACCCGGCGTGCACTTCCTCCGCTCCGTCATTCCCTAGGTCCAGCCCCTCCCTCTATGGTGCATCTCCGCTCTACGTCCTCACGTCCTGCCTCCCCATCCCCCACTTGTGTCCCCTCTGTCATTTGACCATGGGCGGGCGGCAAGCGGTTAAAATGCTCAATTATAAAGATCGGGACATCATTCTTTCTAAATCGAGATCCCTTGGAGATTCTCTTGTGATAGGAAATTCAAAAATCTCATTGTTCCCGTATTTTTTTTTTTTTAAACCCTACCTTGGTGTCACAGTGGCTAAACAGGGAGGAACGCTCTCTTTGCAAGGGGGATTCTAAACGCCATCGGGAGACCTGATCCGCTATCTACATTCTTATAATAACCTTTACTGACTTAGACTACAATACCTTACCCACGATACCCCTAGTCAAGTGCCTATTAACTTAATTTTCGGTTTCAACTTCTGTAGCACAAGCTCTATGTTTGGAACTATGGCGCACTTGTACAGGCCAAATATATACGCTCCCCAGTAGTAGGTCCCAAGTGGTTAATTACATCCCTCTTTTTCAATTGAGGAACCTGGTTGGTTCGTATGTTCTCATTCTTTTTTCCAATTTTGTTTTATGCCAATACGCAATCTAACAATTATTGGACACTGTCCTATATACTGACCTATATATACCATGGAGCAATGTTAAGACTTTTGCATCTATGTCTACGAGCTATGCGGCCCTTGCATAGTCATATCCAGGGACTTTGATTCTATGCTTTGCCATTGTCATGCCTATTTAGGGATTCAGGAAGAACCAACGATTCACTTCAACATATGTAATGCTATCTTATACCTCCTTTATTATGGCTAAAGAACATGTAGTTTTTAGCTGAAATGTGAGGGGCTTGGGCACAGGAGCGAAAAAGATGGTAGTATTACATGCAGCAAAACGAGTCGGCGCTTCAGTCCTTGCAGTGCTTGCAGGAGACTCACCTGTCTTCAGAACACGCTTCACCGTTTTCTACTCGTATGTTTCCCCATCATCACTCAGCCTTCTCTTCTTATTCCAGAGGTGTCAGTATACTGGTTACTCAAAATATTTAATTTTCCTATGTTGTTGACACACAGGGTAGTTATATATTTATTTTTAATCTGCATGATTGCAGGGCTGAAATGTATAATAGCAAACATTTACATTCCTCCTCCCTTCTCCACAGAGGTCCTTAAGATCCTGGCAAGTTTTCTGGCTCATCACCCTCATACTCCAGTGTTAGTAGTGGGGGACTTTAACAATTTTCTTGATGCTGGGCTGGATACATTTTCTGTCTCCTTCCAGAAACAGTTGCCAGGCCGTCCAACCCCTTTTGCCAGATTTCTGATGGAGATGGGACTACAGGATGTGTGGTGCATTAGGAAACCACAATCTAGAACATTCTCCGGTTACTTGGCCTCACACAGGGCTTATCTAGAATTGATCTCGGCCTTTGCAATGAGAAAATTCTCACTAATATATCTCAATCCCAGTATTAACTGCAATCTATATCTGACCACTCTCCCTTCTGGGCTCAGGTGGTGACCTCTAGCATCTCTAAAAAAACCTATTAAAAAATAAATCCTTTCTGGCTCGCTTTGTTTCCAGATCATGATCCTGTATCACATTCTCTTAATACTTTTATCTGTTTGAATAAGGATCCAGCGGCCTCTGGAATGGTTTTGGGGTGCCTTATGTGTGTTTTTATTTAAATTTTTAACTTTTTTTTTAATTCTTTATTTATTTAACAGTATATTAGGCGGTGATACATAAGGCACAGCAAGGTATGTTACAAGGATAGAACACATTGTATAAATCTTCACCCCTATTACACATACTCATAGGGGTATATTTCGTAATTTACCTTCTCTGGATCAATGCAGAGTGTATGCCTATCGGACAGGAGACCTCCGCACCCCGCCTGACCCCCGTATTTTTTTCCGACAAATGCTGTGTTTTAAGTTTTTAGGTGTGGAGTTGGAGCCGGCTCACACCGACCTTGGAGAGTCTACGTCCTACACCGCCGCTTCGGGTAGGATTAGGAATGGAAACAGAAAAGGAAAAGGATAGAAAAGGGAGAAATTAAAATGTGGGAAATAGACAAATCTGAGATGAGGTGAGAGCATAGAAGGTGAGTAGGAAAAGGAAAGGAAAAAAGAGAAATAAAAAAAAAAAATAATAATAATTGGGGGGATGAAAGAGCCTATCTCCCCGGCCAGTCACCTCCACCCCCGCCAGGAAGTTTTGCCATTATTCCCCTTCATGGGGGTCGGTTAATTAGCTGTCCATACTCCTCTGAGTAAATAAACTTGTGCCAAAAGTACAATTTTTTTGAGAATTTTTCATTTAAGCCTTTTTCGGTTGCCACCAACTCCTCCATTGCATGCATGTCTGCTACTTTTTTCAGCCATACTGCTACTGTCGGTGACTGGGTCTGTTTCCAATACAGCGGGATGCAGCTTTTTGCTGCCGTGAGCAGGAATGGTAGTATGGATTTCCTGTAGCTCTTGGTTGGTATGCTATGGTGATGCAGAAGGAAGAACTCAGGGGAGTCTGGCAACTCACGATCTGTGAATTTCTGGAAGATCCGTTGTACTTCTGTCCAGAAAGGCCGTATCAACTAGCAAGACCCGAAAACATGCAAGAGTGTTCCAACTTCCTCTCCACATCTCCAGAATAGGTCTGTGGACCTAGGGAAATTTTGTGCATCTTAACTGGTGTGAAGTACCAGCGAGATAGCACTTTGTATTCCGCTTCTTGGTGTCTTGCACATATGGAAGTCTTGTTAGCAGAAAGTATGATCCGATCCACCTGTTTATCCGTAAATTTTAGCCCTAGATCATGTTCCCATCTGTATGTAAGGTGGTCTGGCATCTGGCTGTGGGGTTGGTATGTTAAAGAGATTGCGCGTCTCATTGGTGTCTGATCAAAGCACAGTGTCTCAAAAGGTTGTTAATTGCCTCTTGAATGCCGCTGGTGGTGGCAAGGAGCCAATGTAATGAGCAAGATGGACTTTCTGCCAAAAGGAGAGTCCTTGCAGTCCTTGCAACGCCGGATCCTCCATGATTTGTTGTCTAGTTTTCCACCTCCCATTTATGAGAAAATGTATAGCCTGGGATCTCTCAGTCAACTGCAGCTCTAAGAATCTAGGATTCCTTAGTCCCAGAGTAAAAGCCGGGTTACCCACTATAGGGGTAAGAGGAGAGGGGATCGGTGCGACATCCAGGTCTCCGAAAGCCCTCTAGGCGGTCCGGATTGTCACACCTACCGTAGGGTGGCACATTATCTGTTTCGGTAACGGTTGCTGGCACCAAGGGTATTGTTCCAACCGGACCCCCACCAAGGAGTTCTCCATTTGTACCCATTGTTTCAAGGCTCCATGTCTGGTCCAATCTAATACGCGGGTTAGGTGACAAGCTGTGTGGTATAAATTGGCGTCTGGGAGAGCAATGCCACCCTTCAATTTTGGGAGTCGAAGCATTGTTTGTGCTAGTCGTGGGGTTTTACCGGCCCAGATGAATTGGGTTATCACTCCATTTGTCATTTTCAAGAAGGTCTTAGGGATTTGTATTGGGAGTGCTTGAAAATGATATAGAAGTCTGGGCATAATATTCAATTTTATTATACTGCTGCGTCCAAACCAGGTAAATAGACCCTGTTGCCATTCCTTCAAATCTTTTTTTATCGCGGCCAAGAGCGGGGGGTAATTGAGAGAGAAGATGTCTTCTATCTTACTGGGTAGCGGGATTCCCAGGTATTTAATATGTGAAGTGGCCCATTTAAAGGGGAAGTCCGAACGGAGTAATGAAATTAGAGGGCGATAGGTCAACATCTAAAGCTTCCGGTTTCTGGTAATTGATACGATAGTGTGACAACCCCTCATAAATCTTCAGTATTTTAAGTAGATTTGGAATTGACACTAGGGGCTTGGTCAGAAAGAAGAGGAGATCATCTGCGAAGGCTGCTACTTTCGGGGATAGATTGGCGTCTAGTCCCAGGCCCTCAATATCTGGGTTATTTCTAATAGTTTGCAAAAAGGGTTTGAGGGTAAGGACAAAAATCATTGGTGACAAAGGACACCCCTGTGTTAGGGCAGCGGCCCGGCGCTCGCGCATGCGCACTAGCGCACGCCTGTGTGATATGGCGCACAATTAGCGTCCCCTGGGCGCCTATAAAAGCTGCCTGACGCACAGGCACTTTGCTGGTCTGTCTTCCCAGCTTAGTGCCTGTGTTACCCTGTGCCCCTGTGAAAATACCTGATCTGTTCCTTGTGTTTTGACCCCTGGCTTGCTATAACGGACTTGCTGCTTCTCCTGTGTTTGACCCCCTGGCTTGCTAACGGACTACGCTACTTCTCCTGTGTTTGACCCCTGGCTTGCTCAAACGGACTTTGCTAACCTCTCCTGTGTTTGACCCCTGGCCTGCTCAACAGACTTTGCCAACCTCTCCTGTGTTTGACCCCCGGCCTGCATCCTGGACTTACTTAGCATCTTGCTGCTCAGTGACCGGTGTTAGACCCTCAGCCGGGTGTTTGGGCTCCTGCCTCTCCTTTCTGCCATCTGCCGGTCTGCCCGGGCCAGGCTTGCATCTCCTCCAGGCTCCACACCGGTTCCGCCTACTTGACGGAGGTGACCTGTGCCTCCTGGTGCAGTTTGCTCCCTGTCCCATCACCAGGGGGCAGATTGCGCCGGGTCGTAAGGGTGAACCGCTCTCGGCATCTCGGTCTTGGTAAGTACGTCTCTAATACCCTGTCTCGTTCCATTCGATATTTCAAATGTGTCAGATAGGTGCCCGTTGACCTTAACCTAATATTTAATAGGGATATTGGTCTATAATTTTGACAGTGTAATGCGTCTTTCCCTTCTTTAGGAAGGACAGAAATGTGTGCTCTCAATGTGTCTCTGGGAAAGACCGTCCCCCTCCCCTGCAGCATTGTATGCTGATAAGAAGTGTGGGGTCAGTAAATCTCCGAAAGTCCTGTAGTATAGGAGGGAGAACCCGTCTGGGCCCGGTGCTTTGCCTAACTTCATTTGGGCCAGTGCCAATGATACTTCATCTGATGAGATTGGCTTATCTAATTCGCTCAGGTCATCTTCTGGAATCTGTGGGAGGCCTGATTTCCGTATATAGTCCTGAATTGCCTATTTTTCAGTAGCTCTATCTGTTTCTGACTGCGGAGATGGGAGATTATATAGGTCTTTATAGTAATCCCGGAAAAGAGCGCCTATTTCTTCTGTAGTGTGGATTTTCTTGCGTGTGGCGTTCAGCATTTCTGGGATGAACGTGCAAGCTTTCTGGCTTCTCAAGGCCCTTGCCAACATCTTTCCAAATTTGTTGCTATGTTCATAAAATGAACGTCGGCATTTAGAGATCGCCTCCTTAGCCTTGACCAGCACCAAGGATCGGAGCTGGTTTCACAAGGCGGTTAACTCCACTAGGGCTTGGGATGCCAGAGATTGTTTATGGGCAGATTCCAGGGTTCTGATCTTTCCCAAAAGGTTTACAATCTGCCGGGCTCTGTCCTTCTTTATGCGGGACCCTATTTTGATCAACAGACCTCTTACGCAGCTTTTGTGGGCTTCTCACACCATGGTAGGATGTACCTCCGCACTGATATTGGTAGAAAAGTATTGTCTAAGTTCTCTCGACACCTCTGTCACTACTTCTGGTGTCTGTATCAGCGTGTCATTGAGTCTCCACTGCATTGTTTCATAGTAGGCTGGAGAAGATCCACCTCTATGAAGACTGGTGCATTATCTGAAAACGTGATAGAGCCAACTGAGGCTGAGGCGACCCTGGATAAGAGCGATTGTGGCACCATGAA
Organism: Lithobates sylvaticus; assembly: GCA_028564925.1. NCBI lineage: Eukaryota > Metazoa > Chordata > Amphibia > Anura > Ranidae > Lithobates > Lithobates sylvaticus. The sequence continues at coordinate 148,406,050 of CM053033.1, forward strand.
CATATTAATTCTGGTATATGAATCATGGGGGTGTGAGTAGAATGTATAGTCCCTGTGGTTGGGGTGAAGGACACGCCACACATCTATCAAGTGGAATGAATATAGATTTCTCTTGAGTCGTCGCAATGCCGCATAGGAAAGCTGGGATGTGTTTCTGGATGAGTCTATAGACGGGTCCATAGAGAAATTCAGGTCTCCCCCAAGAGTATTTCCCCGTCCGCGAAGTCTCCCAATTTGGTCATAATTCGTTCTAGGAAGGCTATCTGGTTCGAGTTGGGGAGGTATAAGTTTACCAAGGTCACCAGGGTTGCTCCAAGAGTCCCTTTTACAAAGAGCGCTCTTCCCTCTGCATCATCCCAACGCTCCTTTACAACCCAAGGGGTATTAGGACGTATAAGAATGCTCACCCCTTTTGACTTGGAATCAGAGGAACACCCGTGGTACACCTCTGGGAAGAAGCGGTCATGGAGTCTCTGTATTTTTTTTTTGTGGAAATGTGTCTCTTGAAGGAAACACACGTATGCTTTCGTATGTTTTAAATTGGCGAGCACGGTGGAACGCTTCTCTGGGGTATTCAGCCCCTTCACATTGATGGACACCAATCGGACAGGCTTTGTTTTATTAGTCGACATGGCTGAGACTGGTTCCCAGGGAGCCGAGGAGAAAAAAAAAAAGAAGTAGGGAAAGAGGGTGCTAGTTGGAGGGTCACAAGGAACTAGAAATCAGGAAAGAAAGGGGACAAGGACAGAGAGTAGTGGTAGATAAGATAATGAGAATCTAATACGCCTCTAATACGCACAACCCTAGGTGGGGAAAGTAGTTGGAGGCTCCTTATCCCGACCCGTGTAATACGATACCCAGAGCCAGATATGTCTGTTTGCTGGGTCTCATCACTCCGGATCAGAGGTGATGCAGAGCCACGCCCGCCCCAGCGTCACCTAAACAGTAACCCAGACCCAGAATGATATGCTTACATTGTCTGGCTCTGAATTTGAATGTAGAACCATTAGAACAGTAAAAATAGAAACAAAAAACTATCTTTTTTTTCTTTTAGCTCAATACATCCTGGTTTAACCAGGCTAAAACCTTTAACAAAAGAAAGGAGGAAAAGCATAAAACAGATTAAGATGAACCATCTCGAACACAGTGCACATAAACATATACCAAACCCCTGGTCCCCTTTATGTTGCCCCAGGCCCTCTGGTCCCGGAGCGGGAAGGCGACAGACACCGGGGAGCAGGGGGAAGGGAGGAGCCCCCCCACCACCCCAACAAGACCGCCAAACCATCCCATGTCCCCCCACCCAACGGGCACAGGATAGGTTAATCTAACCCCACCGGACCTGCAAGATACCCTTGCTGAAGAGGGGTACACATCCCGATCTTGGATGCGTTCTACTAGGTTCCTCCCCCCTTAATCCACATGTCTATCTGCCACAGGAGGGGGGCCCAGACAAAAGCAGGCGGAGTTGCCACAACACAAAGGTCTCCCGGTGATGAAGGATGGGGGGGAGTGGCCGAGGATGGAGGGGAGAGAAGGGCGGGATAGTGGTAAGAGGAAAAGGAAGGAGGGGAGAAGACCCAGGCAAGGATGAATGGAAAGGGGAAGGAGGCGGGCCAGAGTGGTGGGGAGGACAGTACAGGGAGAGATGGTGGATGGCAGATCTAACGCGCCTCTCACTGTTGGCTCTATCTGGATTGCGTGTTTTCGGGCTTCCTTCCAACCACCTATTGCTAAAGAAGCCTTGTTACACCTGTCATACTGTACTAGATGAGGGCAGGGCCCATGTATTGCAATAATCTTAGATAGTTCACGCGCTCCAAGACCTTTATCCATCACATGTAGTACCTGCTTCACTCAGCTGCCGTCACCCCCAACCCCCGCGAACATCCCCAGTCCAGTAGGCTTGTGTCCAGCAATAGGCACATCCCGTCTTCCTGCCACCCCCCCAGTCAGGACCCACAGGACATCGGGAAGCATAATATCTGGGTAGTTCCCAGAGAGCATGTGCTTGGGGTGGATAGATTACGTTGAGTCTCTTCCTGGTTAGGACCTGGGGAAAAAAAGGGGGGGATCCCCCACCCCTCCATATGTATTAAGCGGGCTCCCCTCCCCCTGTTCAACCCTCAGTCGGCATGATCGTATATGGCAGGGTACTTATCCAGCAGTGCACTATGTTCATGTGTCAGTTGTGTGGAAAAATTATGAGGCACATATCGTCTGCCCGGTTCACTTTGGCACTGCATATACCGCTAGAGAGGGAGAGGAGGGGGGGAGAAGGAGCCGCTCGTAGTCACCCGCCGCACAGCCAGCGGATTCTCCCCTATATCTCTAGGCAGGCTGTCGGGGGGGGGGGGGGCAACGATGGGGACATTCAACAATGCGGGTCATGTGCGGGCCCGGAAAAAAAAGATGAAAAGTCACTCACTGTTCTTTTTCTTAGGGATCACATTTCAGGGTCCTGGGCGGTTGCTGATAGCTGATCTCCTCTTCTCCATCTAGATGACCAACGTGGCAGGCCTGCTCCAGGTGCTCGAGGTGTGCAGCCAGTCAGGCAGGGAAAAAGGAGCCATATCCAAAAAGGAGAATAGATCCGGAAGGTCTACATGGCGCCGCAGGGTGAAGGATGAACTTCCCCTATGAATCGTCAGCTGCAGCGGAAAGCCCCAGCGGTATGGCAGCCCTGTCCTCCTCAGCTTCTCAAGTAGTGGCTTTAGCATGGTCTGGCATTGCAGTGTTGCCCTCGAGACATCCAGGAAGATAGTAATAAGAGCTCCATCGAAATCTGATCTCTGGATCGAGCTGCCCGGAGCACCAGTTCCTTCTGAGAGTAATGGTGGAGACGGCATATTACATCTCAAGGGCGGTCTGGGTCTTGTGACCTGGGTCCCAGCGTGCAGTGTACCCTGTCCCACTCCAGTGTGGCAGGAGAGTTTGGGCTCAGGACTCTTTGGCGGATCACCAGTATCGACTCCAGGAGGTTCTCCTGTCCCGTCGCCTCAGGTAATCCTTGGATATGGAGATTGTTTCATCGGCTGCTGTTTTTCGAAATCTTCAGCCTGAAGCTGCAGCTCGCCAAGCATTCCTGAAAGGCCACTTGTCCCCGGTGGGGGTGCTAGAAGTGAGGGTATCCCCTCCAGCGAGTTTGGAACCTGGCTCCGAGAAGCAGCCATGGATGTGGCAGGAGAGACTACCGGCCCGCTTCCCTCACGTGTTGCAGCTAGACTTGCCGACGCTGGAGCCGTTTGTCGGCGAAATCTACTGATCGAAGCCGCTGAGTTAGCTCTAGTTGATCCCCTGTGTTGCCTTCTCCTCCTGTATGGCATTGCAGGTTGAAAGACTTGTTAGGATGGTTCAATAGCCGTTTTAGGCGAATCGGGAGTCGGGAGCTCTAGCCATGAGCTTCTTCACTCCGCCATGTCCATGTCAGGAGAACAGACCTTCCAGACGATCTGGCTGCGTTCCTGCACACATGCGCAGCGGAACGGTGCTTCAGCGCATTCGCGGCCCGGCGCGCGCACGTCTGTGCGCACGTCTAGCGTCCCCTTGGCGCCTATAAAAGCCGCTCTGGCGCACAGGCACCTTGCTGGTTTGTCTCTTCAGCTCCTGTACCTGTGATCCTGTTTCCTGCATCTGCTTGACCCGTTGTGACCCGGATTGTTCTTGACTTTGCTGCCTATCTCCTGGACCTTGACCCCCTGGCTTGTTATACGGACTCCGCTTCTCTACCGTGTTTTACCCTCTGCCTGTTACCCGGACCTGCCTCCTGTCTCCTTGCCTGACCCACTGCTTGTGACCCGGACTTGCCTTGTGTCTCCCAAAGACACCTCTCCTCAGCCTGTGCCGATATATAGCGACTGCCTGTGTTTGACCCCTGGCCTGGCTCTTGAGTACCTGTCTGCTGCACCTGTCTGCCTGCCTTGTAACCTGGACTTGCCTTGTGTCTCTCAAAGACACCCCTTCTCAGCCTGTGCTAACACATAGTGACTGCCTGTGTTTGACCCTCAGCCTGGTTCTTGTGCACCTGTCTACAGCACCTGTTTGCCCGTCTGCCTACCTGGGCTCAGTCTTCACTCCCACTGGACCTTCATGCAAGCTCCACCTACCAAACGGGGGTGACCTGTGCCTCTTGGTGCCATTTGCTCCCTGTACCACCTCCAGGGGGGCAAACTGCGCTGGGTCGCAAGGGTGAACCGCTCTCGGCATCTCGGCCTCGGTAAGGACATTCCTGACAGTCCAAGCCACGCCCCCTTAAGTGTGTTTTTAAGGGGACAATTTATTAAAATCATTTCCTCTATAAAGTCCAAGATAAAATCATGGGAAAACTTTGTACTGCAAGAGGTCAAGAAAGCTGAAGTGGCATTCATTGACACTCCTTCTGAGCATAACAAAAGAGTAATGCTCAGAAGCAAGAGCTGAAAACAAGAGATTTTTCCAGCAACAAAAAATTTGAGGAAGGGGAAAATACTGGGCATATGCTAGCTATGTTATCAAAATCGCAAAAAGGCTTATCTATTATTCCAGCTGTCGCCACTGATTCAGGGAGAACTGTTTATACCCATACCGGTATACTTAAGACATGTCGCGCCTTTTACGCTGATTTATATTTTTCCAAAGTTTCACCAACACAGGAAGATAGTATGTTCTTAGCCAATAGCAAGATACCCAAACTCTCTCAGACAGATAAAAGGATGCCGAATGCTCCCCTGACCAGTGATGAATTGGCTAGCTATCTCTCCAACTGGAAGTCCCTGGGAGAAGATGGGCTTCCCGCGGAGGTGTATAAAAAGCCGATATACTGTTGCCACATCTAAAAATTGTCTTTGTAGACACAATGGAATAGGGATGTCTCCCTCCGTCTATGAATGAAGCAGTGGTTGTTCCCTTTCTTACACCCAGCAAGGACGGCATTCTTGCTGATTCATATAGGCCAATTTCATTATTAACGTCAGATGTCAAATTTCTGGCCAGAGTTCTAGCCATGCGTTTAGCAAAGGTTATTTCCAAAATTATTCATAAAAAACAATCAGGCTTTATCCCTGCAAGATCAACAGCACTAAATATTAGTTGTTCTTAAACCTTCAGGTTCCAGTGGATAACCCGAGTATCTGAGCTATTCTCTCTCTAAACACTGCCAAAGACTTTGATAGCATGGAATGGCCATATTTATGGGAGATCTTGAGATGCTTTGGCCTGGGTACATGTTTTATAAAATGGGTGCAACTTCTATACTCAATTCCTACTGCAAGGCTTAGGAAAAAAAAATCGTGAATTAACAGATCCTTTCCAGTTGCACAGAGGCACAAGACAGGTGTGCCAGACACATAACAGGTTTAATTAGGGGATCTAGGGAAGACAAAATCTACTTATATGCATACAGCACTTTTTTATTATACCGAAACTTCCCTTACTAATGTCATGCCTTTGACCAAACATTTTGGTTCCCTCTGCGGATTTTCTATAAATTGGAGAAAATTGGTTCTCCTACCATTAGAAGAATTGAGTTAGCCCTTAGAAGAAAGTGCTAGCTCACTACAAATCGTGACTCAATTTAAGTATTTAAAGTGGGGTTTCCCCCAAAAATTTAAAAATAGCTGTATAATTATTGTAAAAAAAGGTTTTTAACTCACCTCTAAATGCCTGTTGCTAGGGGGTCCCTAGTAGTCTGCCTCCTTCCGTGCCCGGGCACTGACATCACTTACCCTCGGCGCAGTCAGTCATCTGGGACATGCCACAGGTCCCAGATGACTGTGCGGCGTATCACGGCGCGCGGCCTAGCTCGCGCATGCGCAGTAGGTGCCCGGCTGTGAAGCCACAGCCGGGTTCCCACAGTAAAAATGCCGGCGCCGCGAGCGGAACGGGGAATGAGTGGGGGCTTCGTTCCCCTGCATCGCTGGACCCTGGGACAGGTAAGTGTCCGATTATTAAAAGTCAGCAGCTGCAGTATTTGTAGCTGCTGACTTTTAAAAAACATTTTTAAGGGGCACCCAACTTTAAGGGTTCAGGTCACCTCAGACCCCCTCTAAATATCGCAAAACGTACTTTACTTTTTAAAATTCCAAGCCAAATGCAACACATGGTGTAAACGTCCGCTTTCAGTGATAGGCAGAGTTAATCTGATTCAAATGGTGTGGTCCACACAGCTACTATACATTATAGACAATTCCCTGGAGGTGCATTGTACGTATGGAAACCTTTTTTCACGCACTTATATAAAAGAAAAAGGTCGCTAGGATACGTCTTTCTACGCTACAATATAGCAAAGACCAAGGGGGCCTAGCGGTACCTAATCCCAAACTATGCATTATGGCCTCTCAGCTCCAACATCTTGGAGGCTGGGGTTGTCCTGACACCTCAGACCCGATTTGTAACATACTTTTTGCTGAATCCTCCACATATACAGCATTGTCCCATTTAGAAATGGGGCTCTCATCCTCACCACTTAAGGGGCCCACAATAACTCTTATAAAGAAGCTCTGGACAGAGGTTAAAAGTAGCATGAAAATATCAGGCTTTCTTCAAGCAACGCCCTTGTGGCATAATCCAGAATTAGAACTAGAGGAAAACGTAAGTATGGAAAGTTGCAGGTATACGTTATTTCTCCAAATTATACACTCAAAACACGGTAAAATCTTTTACTGAATTACAGTTAGAATAATATGCCCTACCAAGACAGCAGTTCTATTAAGTATTTACAAATATGCCATGCCCTACAAACGCAGGCACAGGTTTCTACCCGAACACTATCAGATCATCCCTTGTTGCGGCATGCATTTACTGAACCTTGTAAGACGGGTATGATCTCCCTGATTTAATTATCACTGCTATTCACTACACATGATATGATGATACAGCCTTGCCATGTAGGAAAGGATCAGGAAGAGATTTAGGGCATATCAGTGAGGAAATGTGGGAACTAGGTTTGCAAAATGTACCTATTATTTCTGTGTCACCGTCGTATAAACTATCACAGTTATTTTTACTGCACAGAGCTTATCGTACCGCTGGGGAAGGAGGAATTCTCCTATATGCCCTAAATGCTCTATTGAAGAGGGAACACTTATTCACCTACTGTGGAGATGCCCCAAATTATTTTGTTATTGGAAGGATGTGACGGATACCATTACTGCGATATTTATGATTAATGTCCCACAGGACCCTTTGGTTTTCTTATTGGGTACGGTGGATGAGGAGATCTTCCCTCCCCTGGCTCATATAGCTGTAACTAGACTCTTATATATTGCATGGAAACGAATAGCGCAATTCTGGCTTTCCCTACACGCCCCTACTACAAAAATATGGATAGAACAGGTTAACTCTATATTGATAAAGGAACGATTGACATATCAGCATAGGAACGCTACCCAAAAGTTCTCTTCTATATGGTTCTATATGGCAGGTGTGGCTTGACACCCCAGAACTCACTCCACTGCATTTAGTCTTGGAAAGACTACTGCATGCATGAGTGCCTTGGCATATATTTACCCTCTGAATAGATTAGCATGACAGAGAATTCTAGTTTCGCTCAATTGCATATAGTATATTGGCAATACTAAGTTTACCAGTTGCTCAAAGGATGCCTGTTTTTGTCTACTGATTCCCTTAAAGAATAGAGACAATGTGTACCATAGTTGATATACCAGCTTTTGATCTCACTCTCAATAGGAGAGGGGGTACCTTATGATGGTAATACTTTTAGGTTTATAGTTTAGATTTTTCTTTATGCATATTCCAAAGTGCCATATGTCTGAGTTGTGTTTACAATGAACCCTGTATAACTTAGGAATGTTATATTATTTGTTACTACGAAATGCAAAGTATTATGTCTAAGGCCCCATGCACACGAGACGCTGTTAAACGCGCGTTCAGAGGCAGTTGGACACTTTTTTAACTGTCCCTGAACGCATGCAATGTTATCTATGTGTCCATGTACACAGTCTTGTTTTTTTTCCCATTTTTATGCAGTTACCTTGTTTTTCCAGAAGCAAAAAAAATGGGTTCAGACACTTTGCTTTTCCACGTTTCAGACGCAAAACGTGGCTAAACGCGGCACCCGCGTTTGTGTTTATAAGCGTTTTTAAAGGAACACAATTTTTTGGACCAGAAAACTCAAATATGATGGTAAACCATAAAAAAATACCAAAAAAATAATTTGTTTAAAATGTCGTAATTACTTTAGCTAGTTCATAGAGCATATATACTCACTGATGTAATGCCATAAAAAACTCAATTTTTTTAGGTGGCTTAGACAATGAGGAATGCCTCCACTTCTTTGCCCCAACTCTTCATCCAATTTCTAATCTAATCAGTGACTCCATCTAGTCTGACCAAAGCATAGCAATGTCTTTCACAAAGAAAAACCTGCATACCAATGTCTAATCAGCCCCAACCCCCACCATGTTTGTGAAATATCCAACGGACATTCGCTGTGCCATCAATGGATGGGTCCAATATCGACAAGCTCTCGCGCAATTTGCGACGATGTTGCCGCCTCCTCAAGAGCAACATCAGGAGCATTTCCTGATATATATTCAATATGGGATCCATTTCCAAAAAAAAAAAAACACACAGAAAGAGGCAAATGCAAGTGTACAACTGCGCTCTCTGCTGCTGCTCACTCTGATCAAAATGGCAGAATTAGTTAATACATGCTTTCTGAGGTTGGGGGGGGGGGGGGGGGGGTCTATATGATGTTATCTTTACAAACGCTTATAGACGCAAACGCGGCAAAACGCGGCAAAACGCGCGTTTTTAAATGCAGGTTTCTGCTTTTTAAAACATGCGTTCAGCAGAGTTTGCATCTGCGTCTCATGTGCATGGGGCCTAATCATTTATTTTGTGGTTTATAGTATAGTTTTCTATGTCAAACTTTTGGCACAATAAATATTTTTCTGAATAAACCTAGGTAAAAGGCTATATATTTGACACATTTCATATAAGTTCAGTAAAATTAAACTAGGTAACTTCATAATGTTTGTGTAAACCTTAATGAAATAAAATAAAATATTGGGTTATGTTCCAACTATGTAACTTTAGGCTGGATTGCCTTAATCATTCTAGGCTTTGTGCTCTTTTCACTTGATACTTACTAATAGTGGTAATACAGCTGACCAATCTTTGAGGCTATTTCTCCAATTTGCCATCGTTTGAGGCCATATCGGTTGTCAAGGACTTGTCTGTAAACAGATATAAAAAAAAAAAAAAAGAAAGAAGGATTAACAACAACAGGTGGAGGAGGCATGCAGATAGTGTAAACAGTAAAGATATTGTATTTGTGCAAAGTGTTGTGTGTCCCAAGTACAATTATGGCATTAGTAAAAGGTTATTCTTCAGAAACCTGAGCATCAAATTATTCCAACAAAAAAAACAGGTATTCCTGCAAGCAAAATTATAAAATTTATTATTTTTTTAACACAGAAGTAATCACTTAACCCTATAGGAGGTAACAGGTTTACAAAATCTAGTATTTAGGAGGAGTTTGGAAACGCTACTTTGGTTTATATGCCAAATCCAAACCCCACTGAAGTTAATAGCAAAGGATTCTCAAACAAATGGCATTGGGAAGGTGGGGCACTGACCTAAGGAACATGTACAAAATCAAAAATTAGGAAATTTGACTTGCCAGTAAATTCCATATCTTGGAATACAGAAAGTCCTAGACTGTCGGCTATATGCCACTATGTGTGATTTGACACTGGCTTTGCTGGTAACTTCCCCTGTGCACTCTCCTTTAACCCAATTCACTCTGCAGTACTCCAGTTTTGTAGCAAACAATATGGAGAAACAGAGGACAACAGGGGAAGGACCTGTACTGTATCCCAAAAAATAGAATTTACTGTTAAGTCAAAATACCCATTATCCTATGTACAGGACGCCGTGGCTGGGTCCTGGAAGTGGGTTTAAAACAAGACAGGAAGTTGTAGATGGGTGTGGAGGAGTGTAGAGGAGATGGTGGATGGTGTTGTGTTTGGTTTGCAGCAACAAAAGTGGACAGCAGTGTCCTGCCTGGAAGCCTCCTAGCAGGGGAAGTTACCTGCAACAGAAACCAAGGACTGTTTGATTGCGATAGCAATTCTGGACTTTGCAAGTCGGTGAGACTGAAATCTCTCTTTTGTTTTTGCTGCTGTAAAGCTATTTAAGTTCAATAAACCTCCTTTTGAGTGAAAAGCCTGTGTCCTGCGATCTAGCTGGTCCCCCGAACTTTACACCGAATTGGTATAAACCTAGCAAACAGTAGCAAACAGGCCCACAAAAGAAGAGTCAATGAATTGGAAACACTCAAATGACAGCTTAACCCCCTTCATGCCGACCGTATGCAAATATGCAGCATCGGCTTGAAGGGGTTGTATGGAGGTGATGCATGCAGCTGCTCTCATCAACCCAGTATGTTTTTTTTTTTTTTTTTTAGAGCAAACGGTCGGTTTTCTTTGGATAACAAATTAAGTGGCTAGCAGCTGCTCGGCTGTCTACCCATGGAGTGGGAGGGGACGTCCCCCCCTCCTGTCACCTTCTGCAGCTCGCCCTGGGCTCTCCCATCCCACCGGGAGGCCTGAGCGACCAGCCGGTGCGTCTGTCAACTGGTCGGAGACCCGAACGAAGCCGTTCTGCTTCGATCGGGCCTCGGATCTAGTAACCCGGAAGCATTTTTTTCAATTATTTTCTTTATTTAAATAAAGTAGTACACGTACAAGGGCATACACAAAAATCTGGGAATATACAATAAAGAAAATTAATAATCTTTAACAGTAAATTTACAACTCATTTACACTTTACTTTATAAAAAAAAACCTGTATCGGTTTGAGTCATCTAGTTTGGATAGCTCTACTCCCCACAAGGTTCTCTCTGCATCTCCCCGACCCCCGGACCCGTACCACTCATCAAACATGTTTAACTTGTATTACAAAATCAAGAAACACCACCACACCCATGAAACCGCCCCCCCCCCCCCCCAAAAAAAAAACAAAAAAAAAAATTTTTTTATCCAAATGGAGTCATTCCATGGAGATCCTTCCTGAGTCTGCCTATCACTTTGATGTGTTTATAATCATAGAATAAAAAGTGGTATTACTTCTAATCTTCTTCTAGGAGTGTACTTCCTTCCTCCGAGGCCATAAAAGTGTTCCAGAGTCGCCAGGTCTTAGAGTATTTCTCTCCTTGAGATCGTGCTGAAAGGACCAAATCTTCCAGTTTGCTAATCTCTTTCACTTTGCGAAGCCACATTCCTATTGTCGGGGGTAATTCCGACTTCCACCTTCATGGAACACACGCCTTCGCAGCATCTAGGAGGTGACAAATTATAGATTCCTTGTATACCTTTTCTGGTATATGAGAAACATGAAGGAGAAAGAGAGCTGTGGTCTGTAAAACTTTGAACAATCCGTCTAACTTCTGTCCAGAAGTTTTCTAATTTAGGACACTCCCAAAAAATGTGTAACAGAGTACCTTTATCCCTCTGGCATCTCCAACATCGATCTGAGAGGTCGGGGTACATTTTTTTCAGTCTATCTGATGTTCTATACCAGCGTATCAGAATTTTAAAGTTTGTTTCTTGTGTTTTCACGCAGATCGACGATTCATGCGTGAGACTAAAGATTTGTTGTATTTGTGTTGTATTGAAATTTTCTCCCAGCTCTTGTTCCCATTCACTAATGCATCTCAGGGAATCTATTTCCACTGTCACCATTAGTAAGCCATAATTAACTGATAACACGTGGGGCATTACTCCCGTTGCCGAGCATAATTTCTCGAAAGTAGTGAGGGGTCTATTAAACCCCTCCGGGGCTGGGAGTGTATTAAGAAAGTGGATAATTTGGAGCGCGCTCCAAAATCTCAATCTATATGTCTCCTCTTTATCCATCAACTCCGATATGGTTCGCCATTCTCCCTCCTTTATATAACTAGAGACTTGTGTAAGACTCATATCTATTAAATACTTAAAAGCCCTGTCTTCTAACCCCAGTGGGAAGAGAGGGTTTTCTAATATGGGATATAGAGGAGAAGTCTCTGGCGTTATACCCATGGTTGGAAATAACTTAGCACAAATTTTAATCGTATTCCCTATTAAAGGGTGTTTAATCAGCTCCTTAGGTAAATGTGTATAGCACCAGGGTGTTCTCCTCAAAGGGATATGCAACTGTGCGTACTCAATCTGTACCCATAGTTTAAAACCCTTATGCCTACACCAATCGATTAACCTAGCTAAGTGTATGGCCTGGTAATACTTACATATATCGGGTACAGCCAATCCTCCCTGACTCTTAGGAAGTGTCAGTTGTCTACGTTGTAGTTGAGGTTTCTTATTTGCCCATATAAAAACTCAAAAATTAACTTCTGGCATTGTTTAAAATATTTTACTGGAATATTTATTGGGAGTGCTTGTAGAAGATAAAGAAATTTAGGAAGAATATTCATTTTAATAATATTGCAACGCCCTATCCATGAGTGTATGCCTAGTTACCATTTATCTAATAGACTCTTCACTTTTTGCAGCAATGGGGGGAAGTTTAATTCAAAGATCTTATTTATATTATTAGGAATCATAGTCCCCAGGTATGTAAGCGCCTTATCAGTCCACTTAAATTTAACATTTTGTTTAAGTTGCTCCACTAGAGTTTGAAGGGAGTTAAGTCCCATTGCTTCTGACTTGCTAAAATTAATACGAAGGTTAGACAACCTGCTATATTTCTCAAACGCTCTCATTAAGTTTGGGATGGAAATCAGTGAACATCATGTCATCTGCGTAGGCCGAGATCTTAACTTGCACCTTTCCTATTTGTACTCCTGTAATATCTTGATTTAACCTAATTGTACATAGAAAGGGTTCTAACGAGAGGGCAAAGAGGAGTGGCGATAAGGGACATCCTTGACGTGTCCCGTTTGAGATCTGGAAGGTTTCCGACAGTACTCCATTGGCTCTTACCTTGGCCATTGGGCCAGAATAAATAGAGCTTATCCATTTCATCATTTTCTCTCCAAACCTTTCATACCTCAAAACTGCCAATAAAAAACTCCAATTAACCCTATCGAAAGCTTTCTCTGCGTCTGTATTTACCAATACGCATTGTGTCTGAGTCTTGTTAACTATGCAACAGGTTAAGGATTTTCGTAGTGTTGTCTCTTGCTTCCCTTTTAGGGACGAATCCTACTTGATCTAAATGTACTAGAGACAGGATATACTGTTGAATCCTATTTGCCAATATTTTAGAGAAGAGCTTGCAATCTAGATTGGAGTAGTGAGATCGGCCGGTAACTTCCACAAGATGTCGGATCTTTCCCCTCCTTTGGTATTATTGAGATATGCGCTAGCATTGTCTCTTTTGCAAAGGTTGTGTTCGACCCCAGGGCGTTAAAAAATGTAGTCATATATTGGGTCAGGGATGGGAGCAGTGTTTTATAATATTGGGCTGTCAGGCCATCCTAGCCCGGTGCCTTTCTCAATTTAGTGTTTTTTACCACTCCTTGGAGTTCTTCTGCTGTAATAGGTTTTTCAAGATCATCTCTCTCTGTATCTGATAATTGAGTCATCGATGATCGTGAGAGGTATTGATCTATTTGAATTTGAGTGGGACGCTTAATCTGCAGATTGTATAGGGATTTATAGTATTCTCGAAATTCCCTAACAATATCATGGGGCTTCGTAACTTTAGTTTGATTCGTTTGGACAATATGTGGTATATAATTTGTTAGTTTCTGTTCTCGTAAAGTTCTTGCTAAGGATCTCCCACATTTATCCCCCGATTCATATGAGAATTTTCTGCAGGTTTGTACCGCTGCTTTGGCTTTAAAATATAAAAGATCCGAGATTTGTGTCCGTTTTACTTTAAGATCTTTGAATGAATGAATGAATAACTTGTATAGCGCTACAATGCGAACTGAATCGCCTCAAGGCTATCTTTCTCTAAAGATAGGGATAAATTTTGTTTATGCCGGGATTCCAACTCCACTAATTCTTCTAGCAGTATTTTTAACTGTTCTGTCCGCTTTCTGTTTAACCTTGCCCCATGTTTAATCAATATCCCTCTGATAACTGGTTTATGTGCCTCCCATATAATTCCCGGACTACAATCTGGGGTATCATTTATTTTAAAGTAATATTCTATTTCCTTAGTTACTTCTTCCAGGACTTCTTTGTCCTGTAAAAGGGATTCATTTAATCTCCATTGAGTTGGACCCTTATTCCAGGAGTTTTGCAATGTACAGTGGTGTGAAAAAGTGTTTGCCCCCTTCCTCATTTCCTGTTCCTTTGCATGTTTGTCACACTTAAGTGTTTCGGAACATCAAACCAATTTAAACAATATTCAAGGACAACACAAGTAAACACAAAATGCAATTTGTAAATGAAGGTGTTTATTATTAAAGGTGAAAAAAAATCCAAACCATCATGGCCCTGTGTGAAAAAGTGATTGCCCCCTAAACCTAATAACTGGTTGGGCCACCCTTAGCACCAACAACTGCAACCAAGCATTTGCGATAACGTGCAATGAGGCGTTTACAGCGTCCTGGAGGAATTTTGGCCCACTCATCTTTGCAGAATTGTTCTAATTCAGTTACATTAGAGGGTTTTCGAGCATGAACAGCCTTTTTAAGGTCATACCACAACATCTCAATAGGATTCAGGTCAGGACTTTGGCTAGGCCACTCCAAAGTCTTCATTTTGTTTTTCTTCAGCCATTCGGTGGTGGACTTGCTGGTGTGTTTAGGATCATTGTCCTGCTGCAGAACCCAAGTTCGTTTCAGCTTGAGTACACGAACAGATGGTCGGACATTCTCCTTCAGGATCTCTTGGTAGACAGCAGAATTCATAGTTCCTTTTATCACGGCAAGTCTTCCAGGTCCTGAAGCAGCAAAACAGCCCCAGACCATCACACTACCACCACCATATTTTACTGTTGGTATAATGTTCTTTTTCTGAAATGCAGTGTTCCTTCTACGCCAGATATACTTGGACACACGCCTTCCAAAGAGTTCCACTTTTGTCTCATCGGTCCACAGAATGTTGTCCCAAAAGTCTTGGGGATCATCAAGATGTGTTGTGGAGAAATTGAGACGAGCTTTGATGTTCTTTTTGCTCAGCAGTGGTTTTCTCCTTGGAACTCTGCCATGCAGGCCATTTTTGCCCAGTCTTTTCCTGATGGTGGAGGCATGAACGCTGACCTTAACTGAGGCAAGTGAGGCCTGCAGTTCCTTGGACGTTGTTGTGGGGTCTTTTGTGACCTCTTGGATGAGTCGTCGCTGCACTCTTGGGGTAATTTTGGGCGGCCGGCCACTCCTGGGAAGGTTCACCACTGTTCCATGTCTTCGCCATTTGTGGATAATGGCTCTCACTGTGGTTCGCTGGATTCCCAAAGCTTTGGAAATGGCTTTATAACCCTTTCCAGACTGATAGATCTCAATTACTTTCTTTCTCAATTGTTCCTGAATTTCTTTGGGTCTCGGCATGATGTGTAGCTTTTAAGGATCTTCTGGTGGACCTTACTGTGTCAAGCAGCTCCTATTTAAGTGATGCCTTGATTGTGAACAGGTGTGGCAATAATCAGGCCTGGGTGTGGCTAGAGAAATTGAACTCAGGTGTGGACAACCACAGTTATAGTATGTTTTAACAAGGGGGGCAATCACTTTTTCACACAGGGCCATGATGGTTTGGATTTTTTTTCACCTTAAATAATAAACACCTTCATTTACAAATTGCATTTTGTGTTTACTTGTGTTGTCCTTGACTATTGTTTAAATTGGTTTGATGTTCCGAAACACTTAAGTGTGACAAACATGCAAAGGAACAGGAAATGAGGAAGGGGGCAAACACTTTTTCACACCACTGTATATGTTAAGAAAACAGGTGCATGGTCCGACCATGTAATTGAACCTATACTGGTTTCTCGTACCGAATGTAGCTGAGCATGTGGAACCAAGAAGTAGTCTATTGGAGAGTATGAATTATGGGGGGAGGAATAGAAAGTATAATCTTTTTCTGTAGAATGCATTAATCGCCATATGTCAATCAATTGATTTTGATGAAAAGTTTGAACAATCTGGTTACGTGCCCTATAAGAAATAGCTGATAATCCAGAGGAAGTATCCTCCGCCGGTATCAGAGGGACATTGAGATCTCCCCCGATGACCAGGTGACCCTCTGCAAATTCATTCAGGTATTTAAGTGCTTTTCTTAGAAATGTCTCTTGGTGATCATTAGGGGCGTATAATGTCGCCAATGTAATCTTAACGTCTCCTACACTGCCCTTCACGAACAAGAAGCGTCCTCCCGGATCTCTGGCTAGATCTGTGAGCACCCATGGTACCTTCCTCGAAATAAGGATAGACACCCCTCTCGATTTTGATTTTGAATTTGTTGCATGGTATCCAATCGGAAATAGATGATTTTTTTAAATGGGAACTTTATCCTCTCTAAAATGTGTCTCTTGAATAAATGCTACGTCTGATTTATACCTTTGCAGGTCATGTAGAAGTACCCTCCTTTTTTCTGGTATATTCAAGCCTTTGGCGTTCAATGAAAGCAAACTCAGAGTCTCCATGGAATGGCTCTATAAAAAAAAAAAAAAAAAAACCACAACAAAAAGGAAAAAAAAAAAAAAAAAAGGAAAATATAAGAAAAAGGGGAAAAAAACCCACAAAAGAAGAAAAAAAAAAAAACGTGGTGTAACCGTACCTAACTAAAGTTTAGCAAAATTTAGCTAAAAAAGAAAATAACGCTCGCCGTTACCCGGTATATGAGCGTTAACCTATGTGGGGTCTTGGATAGAAATAATTGGATATGAGGCCAGCCCCTAGAGCTCCGGGGCTTTCCACTCCTTCCGACCAAGAAAAAAAAAAAAGACGGTAATAGAAAAGAAATAATCAAAAGATCAAGAAATATAATAAGTATATATAATTTATACCCGGGGGGGAGAGGGAGGTCAATCACACAAGGGAAATCTCCCAACCTCTTCATCTCTATTAGTCAGTATTATACTCTATTTAAATAATTCTCTGACATAGTAATCATAATCACAATAAACATAATCCACCGTCTATTACTTTTATTCTTTATGCCTCCACGTATACTTCCAATACTCTCATCTATAGTCCATTCTTAGTCCAAATAGTCTCCTCTCCCCCTACCTCCCTCCCTCCCCCCCTCTCCCCGTAAGGAGAAGGGGGGAGAAAAAGAGGAGAGAAAGATGATGAGAAAAAAAAAACAGGAAGTCTAAACCAGAGATAGAGACCCATCAAAATAAGTATCGGCAGATAATTACAATTAAACAGACCTCTCTGTAATAACCTGTCTCCTCTTTCTTCCTCTCATATATACCGCCATATATATCCCTAGTCAAAATCAGAAATAAGCCCTACTCCAGGCATACCTTAAATATTTATATATCTATACATTTATTTATATATCTATATATAAAGAGAAAAAAGCAGATAAAAAATAATTGAGAGAAAACAAGAGGGAAAAAAAAAATAATAAAGTATAAAAAAAAAAAGGAGAAGAAACATTTCCCTTTACCTATAACCACTCTCTTATCACTTTGAGGTATTTCACATGTACCAGTAAATAAAAAAAATAAAAAAAACGAGAAAAAACAAAGCTAGGATAGAGACTACTTCTCCAAACCTTAATTTATTTTATATGTCTTTATTTTTTTCCTAGTAGAAAAACCCTAAACGAATGGGAAAGACTCCTGGTCTTACCTCTAAATAAGTGTCCCTCATTAGTGATTTATACGTGTATTGTGATAATTTGTGGAGTGAGCAAAAAAGTAGAATAAATAAATAAATAAAAAAAAAAAAAACAAACCCGGAAAATTCAAACAAACCAAAAAGGAAAAAAAAAAAGGGGGGGGGGGGAGATAGCATCCCCTCCTCAAACCCCATGTGACCAACTCCTGTTTGATGTGTACAAAAAAAAAAAAAAAAATTAAGTATAAACCAAAAAGAAAAACAAATTACTTATTATATATTACTACTATTATTATTACTATATTATTATATATATATATATATATATATATATATATATATATATATATATATATATATATATATATATATATATATATATATATATTATATAATATTATGTATATATATATATTGTCCCTATTTCTGTGTTAACCCCTCTATGCCCATTACCCATTAAGGGATTTTGTGGCTGAAGAGAGGAGGAGGAAAAAAAAAGGGGGGGGGGGTAATTTTATCCTTATAGTGGAAGCATTTCCCTCCAAAATTCTAAACTTGAAAAAAAAAAAGGGGGGGAAAGAAAAAGAAGAAAGAGGGCTCATAAGGGGTCCCCTTGGACCAGAATATAATATTTTACTATTTCTATTAAGGGGAGTTTTGTAAACTTCCCCAGGATCCTTACACTTTCCATTATTGTGCCCTCTTAATTATCTTCAGCGTTAAGCCTCTCCCTCCCCCTCCCCCCGCCTGCATTCTATAATATCGTTTTACAATTTCTATTTCTTAGTCTCTTTAGAGTTTTTAGGATCTTGAAGTCCATTTTGGGGTCTTTGTCTTGTCTGTCCATCGCTCCAGGGGCCTTGTTTATTTAAATGGTCTAGGCGTCCCCCCCCCCCTGTGTGGTATATATGCAAGCCAGTTTGGGATCTGAATAGGGGGCACGTCCAGGAAGGTAAATAGTCCCGGAAGGTCTCTTGGAGCATGAATGGTATATGATGATGATTCCTTACGGAACCTTACTGTCAGTGGAAACCCCCATCTATATGTGCATCCTTTTTCCTTTGCTATATCTAAAAGCGGGCATAGACAGGCTCTATGTTGAAGAGTAGCATGGGATAAATCTGGTAGAATTGTAATATAGGCACCTTCA
Organism: Lithobates sylvaticus; assembly: GCA_028564925.1. Taxonomy (NCBI): domain Eukaryota; kingdom Metazoa; phylum Chordata; class Amphibia; order Anura; family Ranidae; genus Lithobates; species Lithobates sylvaticus. The sequence goes on from CM053033.1 coordinate 148,424,877, forward strand.
AAGTTCATATCTCCCATTTCCCAGGCCGCTCTGAGTATCCGTTCCAAATCTGGGTAATGGTGAACGCGACAAATAATATCCCTTGGTCTTTCTAAATCTTTGGATCTGGGGCCTGCACCTCTATGTGCTCTGTCCATTTTTATTATTTTCTCCTTGGACTTCAAAACATATTGAAAAACAGCATTTAGCGTTACCTCAAGGTCTTCATCCCCATATGCTCCGGAAGCATTTTTTATGATATCACTTCCGGTTTACTAAAGACTTAAAGGCGCCAAATTTAAACAAAAAAAAAAAAGAATGCTTTTAAGTGCAAAGGAGAGATTTGGAGTCACTGACTATTACTGTCACAAGGGATGTTTACATTCCTTGTGACAGAAATAAAAATTATCAGAATTTTTTTTTAACGAGACAGTGTAAAAATAAATAAGAAAAAAGATTTAAAGCGCCCCGCCCCTCCGTGCACAGAAGCGTACGCATACGTAAGTCGTGCGCACAAATGTAAACTGTGTTCAAACCACACATGTGAGATATCGATGTGATCATTAGAGCAAAAGCAATAATTCTAGCACCTTCTGTAACTCTAAACAGGTAACCTGTAGAAAGTTTTAGAGAGATTTTTTTAAGTACCGTAGTTTTGTCGCCATTCCATGAGTGTGCACAATTTCAAAGCATGACATGTTAGGTATCCATTTACTCGGCGTAACATCTTTCACATTATATAAAATTGTGCTAACTTTACTGTTTTGTTTTTTTATTCATGAACGTGTATTTTTTCCCAAAAAAATATACAAGGTTTGGGGGTTCCAAGTAATTTTCTAGCAAAAAATACAGATTTTAACTTGTAAGCAACAAATGTCAGAAAAAGACTTAGGCATGAAAGGGTTAAATCACCTTGCAGCTGAGGCTTGCATCAGCAGAGACCTGAATATTAACCCAATAAAAGTATGAATAGAAGACCAGGTTGCAGTCTTGCAAACCTTCAAAATGGATGTTTGAGGCTGAAAGGCTTGAACACTGACAGATTAGGTGGAATGGGCCCTGATAGGGAAGGAAGGGCCCTGGAAAGGAATAGCCTGAGCAACCTGGCAAATGGTGGGATGACAAAAAGGGACTCAATTTTTCTGAAGGAATATGCTTTATCTAGGTAGACCCTAACCACTCTGAACACATCAAGGCAGGGGTCTTAGGACTATCTTGTCCCTATGCAAGACAAGAAAAGGCTCTTTAGAAGAGAGAACATCCATCTCAGAGACACCTGCTGGAGAGAACAGCCACCAGTCAAAATCTTGGAGAGCAGCCCTCAAACCATGAAAATTTGCCCTCTTAAAATTGTTTATCTTTACAGTATGTGCTTGTTGTTTACAGTAATTGAAATCATGTTTTGGTCATTGCTACCCAGATGTTCTTTTAAATGAACAGTAATAAAAAGCTCCGTAATGTTTGAGATACACAGATCCAGCTGTGCATTATTTCTAGTTGGGGCTACAATGGTGTCCTTTTATGAAGCAGTGAAATCGAGTCACTGCTTCATTCTCAGGCATTCACAGAGGAGATCTTTCTCCTCTGTGTGCCAGTTTATGAAGCGGAGTAGATCGCTTCACCCTTGGAGGAGTGGAGTGATCTACAAAATGCTTCCAACACTGGAGAACGGCCCCTGATACTGGAATCTCGTGAGACTTTACAAGATTACAGCACCAGAAATTCACAGAAACACTGAGATGTCAGTTTACTAAGCACTCAGTACACGGACAGACGGTGTGATTAATGTTAATAAAATAAAAAATCCCCCCTACATAATATATACATGTATACACACACACACACACACATTATATATACACACATGTATATACACACACTATAAATACACATGTATATACACACACACACTATATATGTATACACATAAATATGACAGGGGGACATGGTTACTGTCTTGGGGGGTCTGAACGAGGCATAAGGAAGTTAATTATCTTCCTCTTTCCCCAAGATTCTCTCTTCACTCCCCGCTTCTCCACCTCTAAGTTGGTGAATCGGGGAGTGTGAATTCTGACACTGATCACCAGTGAAGCGCTCAGATCGCAGCTTCATGAACTGGCCGTTACTGTGTCATTCTATGAGGATTCTCCATGTGTGGAGATAATCGGCGGGAGAACAAGTTCAAACACTTCTCCCCCCGATTAGCTCTGGTTCATAAACTGTTTATGGGCTGTGATCAGCCGCGATCCTCGGGATCTCCGCTGATCACTGCTTCATAAACGGACACCAATGTACCATAAAACTGAATATGTAACAGACCCAACTGTGGCTTTTGGAGGGGACTAGGGGTGCTAGCCACCAGTGGCATACCTAGGGTATGGCAGCCATGGCAAGAGCCATGGGCGCCATGGGGAGGGGGCGAAAAAAAAGCCGGCCCGCACAAAAAATAGTTAGACTCCCACCCTAATCTAGTCCCCGGCGCCACGACTGGCCTGCTGGAGCGCGGCACCGGTACAGCACACGACATTAGGGAGTGAGGAGGGAAGCGACAGGCGCCCGGGCGCCCCCCATGACGGCCGATGAGTTGGTTCTGGCCAGAGTGAGCGCCCGGGTCGCCTACGTAGTCATAGAGTAACTAGGGGAGGCGGAGCCTTAGGCTCCGCCTACCCTCTGCGCAGCGGCTTCAGTTCCTCTTCTCGGGGGTCTCCCGGGTCTGTGTGACGTGCTGATGGTGCTGTGACCTGGTCGGTGAGGACTCTGAAGAACATGGAGGCTGGAGACCAGGAGAACAGCGAGACACCAGAGGGAAGAAAAACAATTGGACCCCCCCCAAGCAGCAGGTACTAGTACAGCACAGTCTTGATCATAATCATGTGCACATCATGTGTACCAGTAACCAGCGCTAAATGCAAAGCAAGTAAGCAAAGCTAGTGCTCAATTTGGATTAAATAAATATGCTTAGCTATAGATATCATAAAGTGTAATAAAGTGATTTGAGTAGTACCTGCTGTTGCACAAATCACTTTTATTACACTTTATTTATAATATCTATTGCTATGCATATTTATTTAATCCATATTTGAGCACTATATTTGATTAGCTACTTGCTTCTGCTTGGGCCTGGCACACACACAATCCCACAAGATGATGACTTAGACCTCTTTAACACTTTTTTTAGTGCCGCTTTACCGTTATTTTATCAACGCTATTCACCAAAAAGGGGTTAAATCCACCCACAAAATGCCGCTGCAGCGGCGCTTTGACGGTGGTATGGCAAAGCGGCCCCATTGTTTTTAATGGGCAGGAGCGGTGGAGGAGCGGTGTAATCACTGCTCCTCCACCGCTGCAAAGTAGCTGCTGGCAGGACTTTTTGTGACGCCCTGCCAGCGCAGCGCCCCAGTGTGAAAGCACTTGGGCTTTCTCACTGGGTTTGCAGCTGAGGCTTTTTTCAGGCGCTATGCTGGCACTATTTTTAGCGCTGTAGCGCCTGAAAAACGCCTCCAGTGTGAAAGGGGTCTTAAAGTCATCATGTGCGATTCTGCGTGTGTGCCAAGCAGATAGGGCCGACGCTACCACTAGGCAACCTAGGGAACCCAGCTGTACAGTGTCAGAGACGCTGGCGCAGCATTTATGGGTGCTGATGTTACCGTATTTATGGGTGCTGATGTTACCGCATTTATGGGTGCTGATGTTACCGCATTTATGGGTGCTGATGTTACCGTATTTATGGGTGCTGATGTTACCGCATTTATGGGTGCTGATGTTACCGCATTTATGGGTGCTGATGTTACCGCATTTATGGGTGCTGATGTTACCGCATTTATGGGTGCTGATGTTACCGCATTTATGGGTGCTGATGTTACCGTATTTATGGGGGCTGATGTTACCGCATTTATGGGTGCTGATGTTACCGCATTTATGGGTGCTGATGTTACCGCATTTATGGGTGCTGATGTTACCGCATTTATGGGGGCTGATGTTACCGGATTTATGGGTGCTGATGTTATTGCATTTATGGGGGCTGATGTTACCGCATTTATGGGGGCTGATGTTACCGCATTTATGGGGGCTGATGTTACCGCATTTATGGGGGCTGATGTTACCGCATTTATGGGGGCTGATGTTACTGCATTTTTGGGTGCTGGTGAGGCCGCATTTATGGGTGGAGTCGGGGTGGAGCCAGGGGGGGTGAGACAAAATGAGGTTTCACCTAGGGTGTCAAAAATCCTCTGTCCTTGTCGCACTGCGTCCCTCTGTCGTCATCACACGGCATCCCTCTCTGTCTGCCCCCAGTGTCCTCTCTGTCTGTTTTTTTTTTTTTTTGTTAAGGTCATCTGAAAGATGGGTTTCAAATGTTTTGACAGGGGCGCAGTTTCAGTTCTTGCCATAGGCGCCATTTTCACTAGATACGCCTCTGCTAGCCACTGATTATGGCCCAAGGAGGAGACTGGGATTTTTTTCTGCTTCTCCTGGTCAGAGCATGGAAAAGAGCACAGTTCAACCTCTGATCCCAAGGAGAGAGCAAATCATTCTCTAAATGATGGATAACAGCGTGATAAACGCTGAGAGTGAGGCTTAGATTCATTCCGAATTCTTTGAATAAAAAGACAATATAGCTTCCCTTCTGGAGTGGATGAAAAAGGTGTAATATTAATCTCTTACAGGTTAATGGTCAGAGGAAATATGACAGGGTTGGAGAAGCTCCTCCACTTGGGACAGAAATATTTATCAACAATCTCCCTCAAGAAATCTATGAAGATACATTCCACTTTTTGAGAATGCTGGATTATTCTATGAGTTTTGTCTTATGATGACAAACACCTAAAAGACAGCATGTGTGAAATCAAAATTTGGAACAAATTGCCATGGTCGGTTGCAGGACACAAATAAAAAAATAATGCCACAGCTCCTTTACTCGTTACATAATTCACCTACTGTAGTCCCTCTATTTGTTGAAGCAATTGCTTCAGCCTAAGGATAAGGGGGGGGGGGGGGAGGAGGCTTGCCCTTCCCATTCCCTGGCTCTACTATGTTTCAGCACAATTGCAGCATTTAATAGGCCCTATGATCCATGCACCCCACAGTGTATCACCTCCCATTTGCGACCCACATCGTACTTGCTTATATTCAGAGAGACTCAGTTTCAGAGGGAATTGGAGGCACTAAGTTTTGCCAAACCAAACAAGCTCTTACCGACATACAGTTTCATTCACGAAACATGGATCAAGACTAAATATCTACAACATGTTACTAGGTATAGGAAGTATAGCCCAATATGGCATAATGATAACTATACAGAGCTAGCTAAAGTAGGTGGTGCCCAGTGAAAGACAGACATATGGGATACATAAAATGTCACAGATTTTTAAAGATGGTGTATTGTTACCTTTTGCCACCCTGCAAGCTATGTACTCACTACCTTCACTTATACACTTCTACTACATACAATTATGTATAACAATGATCTAATGTCACTCATTGTTCTTACCCGATTAAATAGTTTGTTACTTGTGCCACCAAGAACGTGGTTTATCGAATAACTTGTCCTTGTGGCAAACATTATGTAGGAAGGACCATTCACAATTTTTCCATTAGAGTTAATGAACATATTTCTAACATCAAAAAGGGCAAAACCAATCAGTGTTCCTAAACACTATGCCCAATTCCCCAGTAGGGACCCTAGAGGAACCCAATTTTTGATGATGGATAAATATATTCCACCTTGGCGAGGTGGCTTAGTTAACCACTTTCAGACCGGACCATTTAGCTGGCTTAAGACCAGACCACTTTTTGCGATTCAGCACTGCGTTGCTTTAACTGACAATTGCGCGGTCGTGAGACGTTCCCAAATAAAATTGACGTCCTTTTTTTCCCACAAATAGAGCTTTCTTTTGGTGGTATTTGATCGCCCCTGCGGTTTTAATTTTTTTGTGCTATAAACAAAAAAAGAGCGACAATTTTGAAAAAAAAAAAACGCATTATTTTTAACTTTTTGCTATAATAAATATCCCCCAAAAATATATAAAAAAATGTTTTTTGCCTCAGTTTAGGCCGATACGTATTCTTCTACATATTTTTGGTAAAAAAATAAAAATAAATCGCAATAAGCGATTGATTGGTTTGCGCAAAAGTTAGACTTTACAAAATAGGGGATAGTTTTATAGCATTTTTATTAATAATTATTTTTTATTAATAAGGGCGGCGATCAGCGATTTTTATTGTGACTGCAACATTATGGCGGACACATCGGACATTTTTGACACCATTGTCATTTATACAGCAAATCAGTGCCATTTAAATGCACAGAGTCCTGTGTAAATGACAGTGGCCGTGAAGGGGTTAACCAGGGGGTGGCAGTGTAGGGGTTAAGTGTTCCTAGGGGCGTTACTAACTGTGGGGGGCATGGCTGTGTTTTAGTGAACACTGATCTCTGCTCCAATCACAGGGAGCAGAGATCAGTGTCACTTGTTGCTAGGCAGAACAGGGAGATGCGGTTTACTTCCGCATCTCCCCGTTCAGCCTTCCGGTGAGACGATCGCGGGTATCCCCAAGGCGATCGAGTCCGCTGGACACGTGACCGGACTCACGGGGGGTCCGGACCGGCGTACGATGGCAGGGTGGCATTCTTCAAGGGACGTACTTGTATGCCCTTATGCCTGTCTGTGCCATTCTGCCGATGTACATTGTCGTGCGCCGGTCGGGAAGTGGTTAAGAGAGGGGTTTCACAATTGGAAACCTACTGGACCTATGAGTTTAAATTATCCCATCATTACAGCCCAAGTAAAAAGGTAAACGGAGCAGTCTCCCCACCCTTTGCGATAACAAATGGGACAAGACAGGGATGTCCATTGTCCCCATTGCTATTCGCTTTGACCCTCAAACCATTGTTATGTAGAATAAGGCTTAATAGGGATATTCGAGGAATAGCTATAGGAGGAATCCAAAATAAAGTGGCAGCATATGCAGATGATATGCTTTTTTCATTGACGAACCCTGTAATCTATCTCCCGAATCTCTTTAAGAAAATTGAGCTATACGGTACACTATCTTATTTTAAAATAAATTGTTCCAAGTCAGAGGCCTTGATGGTAGCAGTCCCAAAGGAAATGATGAAGTCAATAAAATCAAATTATAAATTTAAATGGGCGGATCAATGTCTGAAGTATTTAGGAACTCCTATTGCAGTAGACCCCAATAAAACATATGAATTTCATTTTTTGCCTGCACTAAGTATGGTACGTGGACTACTGGAGAGATGGCATAAGGGAATATATTCCTGGTTTGGAAGAAGTAATATAATTAAGATGAATATCTTGCCAAAACTCTTATACCTTCTCCAGGCAGTCCCAATCTCAATACCGAGGAAATTTTTCAGAAATATCCAAACATTATTTACAAAATTCATATGGGCGTATAAACAGCCAAGGATAAGGACATTACTCACACTACCTAAACAATACGGGGGGTTGGCAGCACCGGATATGTATAAGTATTATCAGGCTGTACATCTGGGCCGACTGTTGGACTGGTGCCTACATGGAGATCTGAAAATCTGGCCTAATCTACATATCCGATACCAAGTTGCATCCCATAATAGGACCTACACTACAGATATGCTACAATCTTTTAGGCTATCCACACAGAATTCTCCCTTGGTCCCCATACTAGGAAACCCGCGATTTATACCAGGCATACAGAAAGGACCTTTTGAGGTATTGATTAAACATTGATGGATAGAAAAGGCACTTTTCAACTAGATTTTTGGCAGGCGGCACAATTAGGACATTTCTTAAGCACCGGGATAGTGCCAGGTTTTCTAGACCTTTGAGAAACTTTGTATAGAAAAGGAGCCAAGCACACATATAGTTTCTAAAATGTATGCGTTACTGACTGAACCACCGGAGAATTTTTAGTTGCCTTTCTCCTGAAAACAGATCTGGGGAGGACTTTTTCGGGGGAACAGAAAATGAATACGATACAATCTATATTTAAAACAGCGACATGTACAAAATTACAAGAAACTAATTATAAAATTATTTCACAATGGTATAGAACACCAGAAAGACTTCAAAAATATTTCACGAATACATCAAGTGAATGTTGGAGATTTCAGAGGGAGCAGGGAACCCTTTTACATATATTTTGGTCATGCCTAAGAATTGAGAAATACTGGAAGGAGGTAAGAGAGACTATTGAAAAATTTAGTGAGGTAGAAATGCGTAAGAATCCAACGTTATTTCTTTTGCATCTGTCAGGGATCCCGAGGAAAACGTATAGGAATTCCTATCCTGTGTCACTTAGTGAATGCAGCTAAGGCATGCATAACAGTTAAGTGGAATCAGACAACTGCCTACTGTGAGCATGTGGCTCAAGAAATAGAGAAGGTGAACAGGATGGAAGACCTAGTATGGACAGCCAGGAAAAAAAGAAAAATCTATTTAGAAATTTGGACACCATGGAACTGCTATATTTCTTCAGAGGAAGGAAAAAAACAAATTGAAGTAATTTAGAGAGGAGATGGGGGGGGGGGGAAGTAGGTGGAAAACTAGAAGGTAGTAGTTGTATCTTGGCCAGGCCAGGCCTGGGGATAGCGTAGACCTAAGGTCAGGCACAAAGTACGGGGGGTGGAATCTACAGGGAGGCATTACCTCGCTTTCGACCTCACAATTCTAGCATTTCACTTACTAACTTAGTTGTTTCTTTAAACTTATATACATAATTATATAGAAGGCTAGAGATAGAGGGAATAGAATGTATTGATTTATTTAAAAACACAAAAAAATCATTATCCTTATGGTATGAACATGGAGTGGGACATCAATGTGTTTATCAATAGAGCTTGATGTGCCCAGTCCACTGCCATTACTATATTTTGAGATATACAGTATACGAGTCAATATAGTACATACCAGCATTTGTAGCTTTTATTCCCAATATCGGAGATGATTGTTCTTTTACTTTTTGAATTACTTTGGGTTACAAATTTAGGACAATCATGTGGAATCAGCATATTTATGCCATTCCACAATTTGTTATGAGGTTCCTTACTCCTGTTATTTCATATTTAACCACTTCACATCCGGCCGTAGCCAAATGACGGCCTCAGCGCGGACGTCAATTCCCGGGAGGCCGTCATATGACGGGCTCCCCTTGATTCCTTCCCCGAGCGCGCATCGGGGAAATTCTGTGTTGGCGGTGTCCCTTGGACACAGCCAATCACAGATCGCTGTAAACGACCAATCACAGCGGCCGTTTACAGAGCGATCGCCATGGCCAATGAGCGATGATCTCAAATGTAAACATATGAGATCATCTCTCATTGCCGGCTTTCTCTCCTCACACAGAGACAGCGTGTGAGGAGAGAGAGGATCTGTGATACCGTAAGACATAATCAGCAATCAGCCATACAGTGCCCCATCATTACAGTACCCCACCTGTGCCGATCAGTGTCCACCTTTGCCAATCAGTGTCCACCTTTGCCAATCAGTGTCCACCTTTGCCAATCAGTGTCCACCTTTGCCAATCAGTGCCCACCTTTGCCAATCAGTGCCCACCTTTGCCAATCAGTGCCCACCTTTGCCAATCAGTGCCCACCTGCACATCTTCACAATCAGTGCCCGCCTGTGCCACCTCATTAGTGCACGCCTGTGCCACCTCATTAGTGCACATCTGTTCCACCTCATTAGTGCACATCTGTGCCACCTCAGTGCCCATCTGTGCCACCTCAGTGCCCATCTGTGCTGCCTCATCAGTGCTGCCTCATCAGTGCCCATCAGTGCAGGCTTAGTACACACCTGTGTAGTCGCACCAGCAACCAGCAGCATGTCCAAAAGAGTCTTTTCCGCAGAGGAGGCGTTTCCAAATTCTTTCCCAGGCCGACGAGAGCAACGGGGAGCTCTCTTGTTCAGATTCCTCTTCATACGCAGATTCTGAGACGGACATAACTTACGAGCCAGTCCTCAGTAGCGAAACACCGAGTGACTCGGAGGAAGATATTCGGCCAGCCAAACGAAGGCATTCTGGTGAGGAAGCAGTGCCATCCACCAGCACCGCAGTGCCATCCACCAGCAGTACCTCGGCAAGAAAGGCCAAGGACCCATGCCAGCCTTCCCTATGCCCTTCAAAACCCCTTGTGGCTTCCTCCTAATTCAGGAGAAGCCAACATTCCCCCTTTCACTGCCCAGCCAGGAGTCCAGGTGGACACGGAGAATTTTTCCCCAATACATTTTTGTTAACTTAATTTTTACCGAGGACATGTTAGCATCAATTGTGGCCCAGTGCAACCTTTATGCCCAGCAATTTATTTTGCAAAACCCAACCTCGTATTATGCCCGTCCCTATGAATGGAGAGACCTAACGGTGGAGGAATTCAAGTTTTTTTTAGGCCTCACATTTAACATGGGACTCATCAAAATAAAGACTTTGATGTCCTATTGGTCAACCCAGCCCCTCCAACACATGCCAGTCTTCTCCAAGGTAATGCTCCGAAACAGGTACCTCATGATAATGAGGTTCCTTCATTTCAACGACAATTCCCAGTGCCCTCCCCGAAATGACCCAAATTATGACAGGCTTTTCCAAAAATTCGCCCACTTCTAAATTATTTTTCTCAAGTATTCCCCCAGCTGTTTACCCCGGACCAACACATATGTGTGGATGAGTCCCTTATTAAATTTAGTGGCAGGCTTAAAATAAAACAATTCATTCCCAGCAAAAGGGCCCGCTATGGAGTGAAGGTGTACAAATTATGCGACCGAGTCACAGGGTACATGTATGCCTTCAAAGTCTACGAAGGGAAGGACACCCAGCTGCAGCCCCCTAATTGCCCGGACTACTTGGGATCAAGCGGGAAAATTGTTTGGGACCTCATATATCCCCTACTGGAGAAAGGCTACAATTTATATGTAGATAACTTCTACACATCCCTGCCCCTGTTCCACAACCTCCACCGGATGAAGACACCAGCATGTGGCACCGTTAAAAAAAAACGGAAGGGCTTTCCTCAAAGTCTTGTGAATCAGAAATTGAAAAAAGGAGAAACGGCAAGTCTGAGAAACAAAGAGATTTTGGCAGTGAAGTGGAGGGACAAAAGGGATGTCTACATGCTGTCTTCAATCCACAATAATAACTTTGTAGAAATCCCCAGAAGAAATGGCCCCATAAACAAACCCAAATGTATTTATGATTATAATTTGTATATGGGGGGAGTCGACTTCAACGACCAAATGATGGAACCATATCTTGCTACAAGACTGACATACCATTGGTACAAGAAAGTTGCAATATATTTTTTTCAATTGGCAATATATAATAAATGTAATTTACCGGAACTCCACCCAAAACCCCAAACCCTTCCTTGGCTACCAGGAGGAAGTTTTCACTGCCCTTGTATTCCCGAGCGGCCCACCAGAAAATATCCAATCAGTTGTTGTTAGTCGACTCTCCCACTGCCACTTTCCTGATAAAATCCCTCCCAAACCAACAGGCCAACGACGTCAAAAAAAATGTAAGGTGTGTACCAAAGCAGGAATCAGAAGAGACGCATCTTTTCATTGTGCAGATTGTCCTTCCCAACCAGGCCTCTGCATAGGTGACTGTTTTCGCCGTTACCATACTTCAATAAATTATTAGTGAAGTATGGTAAACGTAATCTTCAGTTCCTGCCTTTACACACCTTCACACCCCTTATGCCACTGCCTGCTCTGTAACTGACCCTGGCTTGTTATACGACCATGCTTCTGCCAAACGATTCTGTACCTACCTCTGCCTGATCTGGAACTGACCCTGGCTTGTTATACGACCATGCTTCTGCCAAACGATTCTGTACCTACCTCTGCCTGATCTGGAACTGACCCTGGACTGTTATTCGACCATGCTTCTGCCTAACGATTCTGTAAATACCTCTGCCTGATCTGGAACTGACCTTGGACTGTTTGACCATGATATTTGCCTGCCTCTTGGACTGATCTTGTACCCTGCTACTGGACTAGTGGGATTCAACACAGGGGTCTCACATATGCAAGGGGCTCCAGAATTGTTTTTCTGGATGAAGAAAACTATTTTTTTGTTTTCTCAATCCTAGATTAGGGTCTGGAGACTCGGAGGCTTCAAAGAGATTTGGGTGGGAGAAGCCTCTACCCCTGTCCCCATTCTGTCCTGAACGAGGTCCTACTTCTGCCTGCTGCCTGTAGGACTTCCTGCCGTCATGCCTCTGCCTGTCGCACTGACCACACCACATGTCCTGCCTACTACCAGGACCAATATTTTTGGCACTGCTGACAATATCTCTGCCTGCACTGACCCTGGACTTTATATGGACAGTATCCCTGCCTGGACAATTGTGTTCGCCGTTGCTGACCAAGTCCCTGCCTGCTGCCTGAACCAGTGCTATCCTCCTGTGTACAACTGCACTACTACAACCACAGGTAAGCTTTTGTTTATGCTTTGCTCAGCATAATGTATTTTGGGGTGTAATTCTTGGTATGTGCATGCTATGTGTCCCTGGAATACCTGATGGTGTTCCTTGCATTTTGGATCTCTGTATGTGGCCAGACTGTGTAGAAGTCTCATACGCATGGTATCGCTATACTCAGGAGGAGTAGCAGAATGTATTATGGGGTGTCATTTGTGCTATCTAAATGCTACCTGTTGGAAATATCTTATAAAAAACGGACAATTTGTGTAAAAAAAAATGCGTTTTCATTTTTTTCCCACATTTTCCAAAAACTTCTGGAAAAAAATTAACCATTCAAAAGTCTCATTATGCCGCATAGATTATACGTTGGGGTGTTAGCTTTCCAAAATGGGGTCATTTTGTGGGCGTTTCCATTGTCCTGGTGCTCCAGGGCCTTCAAAAGTGTAATAGGTGGTTGAGAAATCTGATGTGTAATTTATGCTACTAGAACACCTGATGGTGCTCCCTGCATGTTGGGCCACTGTATGTGGCCAGGCAGTGAAAAAGTCCCACACATGTGGTATCATAATACTCAGGAGGAGTAGCAGAATGTATTTTGGGGTGTCATTTGTGGTATACATATGCTATGTGAGAGAAATGAGCTATTACAATGACAATTTTGTGAAAAAAAAAAAAAAAAAAACGTAATTTGCAAAGAATTGTGGGAAAAAATTACAACTTCAAATAACTCACCATGCCTCTTACTAAATACCTTGAAATGTCTACTTTCCAAAAAGGGGTCATTCGGGGGGTATTTGTACTTTCCTGGCTTGTTAGGGTCTCAAGAAATGAGATAGGCCTCAGGCCATCAGATGTGATAATTTTTTTATGATTTGCACCACAGCTTGTAGACTCTAAAACTTTCACACAGACCAAATAATTTCCACAAATTGTTGGTTATTTTTACCAAAGATATGTAGCAGTATAAATTGTGGCCAAAATTTATGAAGAAAAATTAATAATTTGCTAAATTTTATCACAGAAACATGCGTTTTTTTCAAAATTTTAGGTCTTTTTTCATTTATAGCGCAAAAAAAATAAAAAACCCAGAGGTGATCAAATACCACCAAAAGAAAGCTCTATTTGTGGGGAAAAAAAAGGACCAAAAATTCATTTGGGTACAGTGTTGCATGACTGAGTAATTGTCATTCAAAGTGTGAGAGCACCAAAAGCTGAAATAATGGTCTGGATGGGAGGGGGGTTTAAGTGCCCGGTAAGCAAGTGGTTAAATATATTTTTAGCATAAAAACATTTTTATAATCGTTTATAGTTTTTATATTCCTTTATCTATTAGTTTAGTCATTCAGAATTTTTTTTTTATTATTTTTTCCTATTATATCATATTTTATTTATTTTGGAGACATTATTATGCTATTGAAGTGTTAATGTTGTTATCCCACTAGATGGCACTTCAATGTCTTTTGGCGCCCTAACAACTATGTTTATGTTATCCAGATGTCACTTTATTCCATTTTTTTTAATTAACATTATCTGTTTATATATATTAGAGCTTGGCTGGCTTTTTAGCTATTCAGTTTCATTGCATTCCATAGGATTTACAATAAGGGATGGTTTCATGTACTGCATGTGATGTCTGTGTCCACAACAAGGCTTGGAGGACATGGTTTATCTCTATGGCAGTCCTTCCTGAGACCAGAGGGGGCGTGTGAATTTTTCAGTTCTGGTTTGATCACGCGCTCCCTCTCGTCCGGTACACAATTTGATAATGAGGCGTGGACCGCAAGGCTTAATACTTTGCTCTTCCTTTTTCCTCTATACAATGACAAATTATGGTGAGGCGTGGAACGCACACTGGCGCCATCTTGGACGGCTCAGAGTTTCACATTCAGGTGTCCCTTATTTGCCAATTTGGGGGCCATTTCTTATTGGATTGCTAACTTATTTATACTGCAGTGACTGCACAAGACCCTCACACCCCAAATGATGTCCAATAGGATGAAACACATTGGATGATGCTTGTGGAGTCATTGCAATCCTTTCTGATATATCTCTGAATCATTTAGCGCTATTTAAGTGGATTTTTGTAAGTGTACATCTGTTTTTACAATAAAACAAATTTTATACAGTTGTACACTATTTGTGGCCATTTATTCCCTACATACAGTGGTGTGAAAAAGTGTTTGCCCCCTTCCTCATTTCCTGTTCCTTTGCATGTTTGTCACACTTAAGTGTTTCGGAACATCAAACCAATTTAAACAATAGTCAAGGACAACACAAGTAAACACAAAATGCAATTTGTAAATGAAGGTGTTTATTATTAAAGGTAAAAAAAAATCCAAACCATCATGGCCCTGTGTGAAAAAGTGATTGCCCCCCTTGTTAAAACATACTATAACTGTGGTTGTCCACACCTGAGTTCAATTTCTCTAGCCACACCCAGGCCTGATTATTGCCACACCTGTTCACAATCAAGGCATCACTTAAATAGGAGCTGCTTGACACAGTAAGGTCCACCAGAAGATCCTTAAAAGCTACACATCATGCCGAGACCCAAAGAAATTCAGGAACAATTGAGAAAGAAAGTAATTGAGATCTATCAGTCTGGAAAGGGTTATAAAGCCATTTCCAAAGCTTTGGGAATCCAGTGAACCACAGTGAGAGCCATTATCCACAAATGGCGAAGACATGGAACAGTGGTGAACCTTCCCAGGAGTGGCCGGCCGCCCAAAATTACCCCAAGAGCGCAGCGACGACTCATCCAAGAGGTCACAAAAGACCCCACAACAACGTCCAAGGAACTGCAGGCCTCACTTGCCTCAGTTAAGGTCAGCGTTCATGCCTCCACCATCAGGAAAAGACTGGGCAAAAATAGCCTGCATGGCAGAGTTCCAAGGAGAAAACCACTGCTGAGCAAAAAGAACATCAAAGCTCGTCTCAATTTCTCCACAACACATCTTGATGATCCCCAAGACTTTTGGGACAACATTCTGTGGACCGATGAGACAAAAGTGGAACTCTTTGGAAGGTGTGTGTCCAAGTATATCTGGCGTAGAAGGAACACTGCATTTCAGAAAAAGAACATTATACCAACAGTAAAATATGGTGGTGGTAGTGTGATGGTCTGGGGCTGTTTTGCTGCTTCAGGACCTGGAAGACTTGCCGTGATAAAAGGAACTATGAATTCTGCTGTCTACCAAGAGATCCTGAAGGAGAATGTCCGACCATCTGTTCGTGTACTCAAGCTGAAACGAACTTGGGTTCTGCAGCAGGACAATGATCCTAAACACACCAGCAAGTCCACCACTGAATGGCTGAAGAAACAACAAAATGAAGACTTTGGAGTGGCCTAGCCCATGTCCTGACCTGAATCCTATTGAGATGTTGTGGTATGACCTTAAAAAGGCCGTTCATGCTCGAAAACCCTCTAATGTAACTGAATTAGGACAATTCTGCAAAGATGAGTGGGCCAAAATTCCTCCAGGACGCTGTAAAAGCCTCATTGCACGTTATCACAAACGCTTGGTTGCAGTTGTTGCTGCTAAGGGTGGCCCAACTTGTGTTGTCCTTGACTATTGTTTAAATTGGTTTGATGTTCCGAAACACTTAAGTGTGACAAACATGCAAAGGAACAGGAAATGAGGAAGGGGGCAAACACTTTTTCACACCACTGTATATGTCTGGGAGCGGCCTTTCCTATTGATGTTTGCTGTGCGTTAGGAGTCTGTTAGTTTAAAGTGGAACTTCTCCATCTAAAAATCGGTGACGGGGTGATCATATACCATCCATCTGATACAGCTGGTCATGGTTGTGGTATTACCTCACATATGCTTGTTTTGACACAGTACTAATCCACGTCTTCTGGTAAGCGTGCCCATTTTACTCTATGGTAGTACTCTAAACACTAAGGGAGAAGTGTTTTATTCTACTGTGCCCTCACATGGGTGTCTTCACTTTCACTTCAAGGATCTCAATTTCACGGTGGACTATTTTTTACTTTTTTATTGAACGTTTATGCACTTATGAACTTTGGGTGTTATTGTTCATAGCCCTGTTTTTTTTTTATTTTTTTGTTTTTTTTTATTAAATATTCATTCAGTTACATGTTATGCATATCAAGTGTTACAGTGTACAGTAATTTCCATTAAACAGCATAGATATTTTAGAAGTTAACATATTAAATCTGTAGGCATTGAGAAAGATTATCAGTACCATGCATTGACCCAAGGTTGTCTCACAGAAAAATATTAATGCAGGTTACATTCGAAGTCTCTTCAATTGAAGTTAGTTCACATTGTTGTGTTATACATTGGAAATCTTACATCCACAAAAGTTGAATGACCCAAGTTATAATAACAATTTTCATACCAACAGGGAGAAAGGGGTTGGGGGGGGGACTGCCATAAGAGGGGGAGATGGGAGGGGGGAGAGAGGGGGAGTACCCGCAGTATCATTCTATCTGCCATAGATGAGAGAACTAGGGGGAGAGACCCTCCACCCGAGCGTGTGTGTATATGCTCGGAGAGGAACCCTCATTGTTACTAAATTGTGAGACCTCTAGCCTCCACCCAAGCCGACCATATTTTATGGAATTTTTTTGGGGCAGTTACGACCCATGTAGGCTAATTTGTACAGAGGGAGAGCTGCATTTACTAGTCCTCTCCAAGCGGATATCTGTGGTGGGGCCGCCATTTCCCAATGGAGCAGGATAGTCTTCCTGGCATAGAATGTCATATAAAAGATAGACATTTTTTTTATGGGTACTGGTGGGCAAGTTATCCGTAATACCAAACAATAGAATGTATATATGGGCAGAGCCAGACCATGTGTATGTAGTTTCCAACATCACCTGCACACTTGGGAAATACATCGGAGGTGTTGTAGATTAGTGCTAGCTTTTGGGGTGTGTAATGTACCCTATGAAGAAATTTTAGTTGCACAAATCTATCCTTTGAAGATATCATGAGTGGAATGAACTGTTGTAGTCCCTCAGACTAGTCCTCCTCAGTCAGTGTTGGAAGGTCCCGCTGCCAGGCCGAAAAGGCCCCAATTACCCCGGAACTACCTATGCATGCAAGTCTAAGATATATGGATGACAGTGTCCTATCAATAATGCGGGATGTAAGTAGCCTCTCTACTTGATGTGGCTCGAGTTTTACAGTTGCAGGGAACAGCGCCCTGAGGGCGTGTCTTAGTTGAAAATATCGGAAGTACATCCAAGGTGGAAGCTCAAATATACTCTTCAGTCTTCCGAAAGGGAGCAGACGCTCCTCTGGCATGACATCCCTCAGCGTTCTCACCCCATATCTGGCCCAGACCTGTGGATCCGCACCGTCCTCAAGTGTGGCAATAACGGATTACCCCAGAGGGGTATATGGGGAGAGAACGTCTGTGGCTCCTCAAATAGTTTTGAAACTTGTTTCTATACCCTCACTGTGGTTGTCATGGGAGTAGTGTAGTGCGCGCTGGATTGAGGACCTCTATATACTATATTGCTTAATTCTGAGTAGGAACCCAATATGGCAGCCTCAAGGTTAACCGAGGGATTAGACTGGTCTTGTGTGAACCACCCCCTTCCAGATACAAGGACCGCTGCCCAATAGTATTTCTTAAAATTGGGGAGGGCCAGCCTGCCTTCAGATAAACCAAGTTGAAGCGTGGACCTAGCCACCCTTGGTACCGATCCCCGCCATATGAAGGACGTGACTGTTTGGTCTAATTTAATGAAGAAGGAGTTGGGAATGCTAACGAGGGTGTTCCTAAAGACAAAGAAATTTGGGAAGAAAGGACATTTTGACTAAGTTTACTCTACCTATAGGAGTGAGTGGTAGATTTTTCCAGACAACAGTTTTGTGAACCAATTTTTGAAGGATCGGGTATACATTAGAGTCTAGGTATTTGAATAGGTTTCTGTGAATTTGGATCCCCAAGTATTTATAGCTGTCCACCCACTGAAGGGAGCTGTAAGGTTTAGGGGAGGCCCACCTTGGTGTAAGGGGAAGAGGACCGACTTATTCCAGTTGATGCTAATCCCTGAAAATCATCCAAATAAATCAATTAATTCTAGGGCTGCTGATAGAGTCTGGTAAGAATCTTCGAGGTAAAGGAGAGTATCATCCGTGTACATTGACACTTTCTCTACAATGGGGTGCACCGCTATGACCGCTATCGTCCTTGAGGAGCATATGAGAATAGCTAGGGGCTCAATGGCGAGCGCGAATAAGGCCGGGGAGAGGGGGCATCCCTGCCTGGTGCCTCGGTGGAGTGGGAATGAAGCAGAAAGTATGCCATTCGTTCTAACCCGGGCTGTCGGGTCTGAGTACAGCAACCTAAGCCATGATATGAAGTTTGGACCCAGCCCAAATCGCCGGAGAACGTTCCATAGGTAGTCCCACTCCACCGAGTCAAAGGCGTTTTCGGCATCTAATGACGCTGTCACCACCTCTCCTCCTTCCCCCCCAGCCACCCGGTCAATTACCATAAAGAGCCTCCTTAAATTTATATCTGTGCCCTTTCCAGGCATAAAGCCTGTCTGGTCCCCATGTATCAGAGAGAGTATCACCGCATTGAGACAGCAGGCCAATACTTTGGTTAGAATTTTAGCATCCACATTTAATAGTGAAATTGGCCTAAAGGACGAGCAGAGTTCAGGGTCTGTCCCTGGTTTGAGGAGAACCACAATTACGGCTCTTCATAGAGGATGGCAGATCTTCCGCCTCGAAGGAAGTTAGGAGGGTTCCCCCAAGACTGGTCGCTAAGGAGGCACAATGAGTATTAAAAAATTTGTCTGGGAGGCCGTCGTCTCCCGGGGGTCTTGCCAGCCTGCATAGAGGATATCGCCTTCTGCACCTCCTCTACAGTAATTTGGGCTTCTAACTGTGTGCAAGCCTCATCTGAGAGAGTGGGGAATTGTACACCATCGAGGAAAGTCTGGAGTTCCACAGGTGTGTGGTCAGCCCTGGAGGAGTATAAGTCTCTGTAGTAGTCTGCAAAGCACATATTTATGTCATTCCGACCTGATAGTAACCTGCCCAAAGTATTTCTTATGTTAGCAATATGGGTAGTATCTGTGGGTTCTCTAGAGAGCCAAGCCAGCATACGGCCTGATCTCTCCCCCTGCTCGAAATTTTTTTGTGATTGATACAGTAATTGTTTATTTGCTGCCATAAGTCTAATAAGCTGCACCTCTCTGAGGGCCACCAGTAGGTCCTTTCCCTTATCCTCCCCTCTTCCCCCAATATATTCCTGTTCCAGCCTCGGCCTGAGCTAGTGAGGCCCTGGAAGATGAACGTGCTGTCCCCATGACCGACTTGTACTGCTGCCTGATGTGAAATTTAAAGCCTTCCCATCTAACCGGGGTCTCTGAACCTGCAAGTTCAGGTGCCCAATAGTCCATGATAGCCGATTCTATCACAGGTTCAACACGCTCATCCGAAATCCAGTATCTGGATAGGCGCCATAGGTGATCACCTGGGGCTACTCTTGTGTGTATTTTCAGGAGAATAGGTGTATGATCAGATATCCCTCTCGGAAGGATGGAGATTTCCTGTACTTTAGCAAGGATTGGGCTACTGGAATATATGAGGTCTATACGGGACATAGCTGTATATGAGGCTGAGCTGCAGGTATAATTTCTAGTATTCGGGTACTTCCATCTCCAAATGTCCGTTAGGCCTAAAGTCGACACCCCTTCGGGAGAGTGGAGATTCCGTAGCCGGGTCAGGGGACAGTCTGTCCATATTAGGGCAAGGTACCATATTAAAGTCTCCAGCTACAACCACTGCAGTCGTCGAATGTAACGCCAGTACCTGTGTTATCTTCTGCAGGAGATCTAAAGAGGCTGGAGGGTTGTACAAGCCCACCAGTAGTATAGGTAAATTGTCCATACTTGCATGGAGAGCTACGTATTTACCCTCAGGGTCCAGATGCAGATCAAGGATCCTTAATGGGAGGGATTTACTAATTAGTATACTGACCCCCCTAGAATGAGTGGAATGAGTGGCATGGTAGTAATGACCGACCTATGGTTTCTTAAGGCTAAGAACCCTGCCACCCACCAGGTGAGTTTCTTGGACAATGCATACATCAGGTGAGTATTTTTTGAGAAATTTAAAGATTAGGGCACGTTTAATTTTTGAATTCATCCCCCGGACATGCCATGATATCAACGTCAGGGGGGCCATGAGGGAGGGCAGAACAATATGTGGTAGGGCCTTGATCTTGCATCTGGACCCCAGTAGACAACCTTCTGTGGGGCTAACCCCCACCAGCAACTCAACAGCAGGTGTAACTGTAGCCATAGCATCTGTGATATACATATGTAGAGAATTCCTTCATGAACAAACATGTAACTAAGAAAGTAATTCAAAACCAATGAAACCAAAGAAAAATAGCAGCAAACATATACCTCTCTGGGCAGCTGTCTTAGTAACAATTAGGTGGTGGTACGTCCTCTCCAGAGGCAATGCTGCTGTATGCCTGGAAGCGGCAATCATTGGGTCACTGCAGGAGCTGGGAAACCTGGTCTACAGGGGACGCAGGGCGTATGCCGAACTCCCGGTGCCCACTCAGACCACTCTTAGGGTCTGGCTGGCGGCCAGGAGGGGGAAGATGGACTCCCGGGACTGGTCTCCTCGATGCCCCCTATGGGGGAATCCCAATCTTCCCCACATCAGGACGGTCCCGGACCCGGTGGTTTGGGCTAGGTTTGGGATAAAGACCCTTAGCGACATTCTAACAAATGGTGCCATGAAGCCATTCCCGGTACTCCAGGCAACCCTCCAGCTGCCGGGCTGGATGCTATTTCGGTATCACCAGCTACGCCACGCCATTAGGGCCGAATTTACTACACCCATCAGACTGAATATGGACCCTGTCGAACAGGTGCTATCACAAGAACAACTGGACAAACCCCTCTCGGCCCTATACCTTGAGCTCCTCAGGACTGACTCTGCCAAAGTGGACAGACTTTTTGACTACTGGAAGACAGACATCCCTGGGCTGGACAAGGAGGACTGGAATGACTGCCTTGCAGACAGCGCCTCCCTACTGATTTCCTCCAGAGAGCGCCTCATACAAGTAAAGTTTCTGCACAGGGTCTACTTTACCCCCCAGAGGCTCCACAGGGTATTCCCACAGCGATCCCCCGATTGTCCCCGTTGCCGGGACAGCGCAGGAACATATTTTCATATGTTCTGGAGCTGTCCCAAAATAGCTAAATACTGGGATGCAGTATTGGAGTCTGTCAATGGTCGCCTCCAGCTGAATCTCCCTAGGTCACCTGAGTTGATACTGTTAGGCATTCAGGACGACGATCAAAGGCCTAGATACACAAAATTATTACTGACTTACCTCTTTTTTTATGCCAAAAGGGAGATTGTACTACACTGGTGCTCCCCCTCCCCCCCCACAATCACTGCATGGGAAAAGTCCATTAATGATGTCCTCCCCCTGTACAAGTTGACGTACATTAACAGGAACTGTCCAAATAAATTTAACAGAGTGTGGCAACCCTGGTCGGGGTGACAGGCATATACTCGGGAGAATTCAAGGCAGCTGCAAAGAGTTGTGTGGGAGGGAGATTGCTTATCACCATATATACATTGTCTGTATAAACAACTGTATACCTTGCCATTACTATTATCTTCACTGCACATGCTCAGAAATTGTCGTATGTACCTTCACACCAAGACACCTGTAATATATACTTGATTCAGTCCATGTGGGACTTTTGTGGTAACCTGTATAATATTCTGTTAAATAAAGGAACAATTTTGACTCTTAAAAAAAAAAAACATACCTCAACTCCCCCCATCCCTGTGCAGTCATACCAACTCGATTGCACCTGGATCTCCTGAACAAACAAGGTCAGTGACCAAATGGGGTTGTGAGAATGTATCGAGTAGGCAAAAGGCACCTGGGTACCTGGTGTATAGGGGGGTGCAGCGGAGATGCTGCCAACGGAGCTCAATCTAGGAACTAATGGGTCTCCTGGCTGAGCCAGGGGTATAGTACTTAAACTGGTCGTGTAGAGTGTTAAAGCATTAACGTTGCATTGCTCTGGAGGAACCCTCTGCGGACAGTCAAGCAGCATTTTCATGTGATGACATACCCGCATAGGCAATTTGCGTGTTCCCTGGACCGAGCATGTCAGCGGGACCATACATAGATTGTCATTATCAGCACAGTGATATGAAGGAGTTTATGAGCTGTAAGAAAGTCGCCTTTTGGCTACCAGTAAGGAAGTCTCTCCGGTGGCCATGCTTGCTGACAGCCGAAACATTAGTCAGTGCTGCCCCACAACGCCACCCAAATCCTTCACAGGAGAGGAAGGGGGCATGTAAGGCACCAAAGGCACAGTCGTCTTCCTCATATAGGAACCAGTGATCCAGAGATAAATGCATATAGGGGTACAAAAAGCATCATCCGGTGTTAAGGTTCCGGGCCGCCATGGTCATATTGAAAATGGGAGCATAAGAACAAACTCACGTGGGCTAGGCTCGATGCATACTCCATAGTCGCAGGGTCTGTGTGTCACCCTCGTGGTAGCGTATTCACCCACATGTGCAGCCTGTGTGTCCCGTCCCCCCCGGTGTGTGCAGCCTGTGTGTCCCGTCCCCCCCGGTGTGTGCAGCCTGTGTGTCCCGTCCCCCCCGGTGTGTGCAGCCTGTGTGTCCCGTCCCCCCCGGTGTGTGCAGCCTGTGTGTCCCGTCCCCCCCGGTGTGTGCAGCCTGTGTGTCCCGTCCCCCCGGTGTGTGCAGCCTGTGTGTCCCGTCCCCCCCCGGTGTGTGCAGCCTGTGTGTCCCGTCCCCCCCGGTGTGTGCAGCCTGTGTGTCCCGTCCCCCCCGGTGTGTGCAGCCTGTGTCCCCCGTCCCCCCCGGTGTGTGCAGCCTGTGTGTCCCGTCCCCCCCGGTGTGTGCAGCCTGTGTGTCCCGTCCCCCCCGGTGTGTGCAGCCTGTGTGTCCCGTGTCCCGTCCCCCCCAGTGTGTGCAGCCTGTGTGTCGCGTCCCCCCCCGGTGTGTGTGCAGCCTGTGTGTCGCGCCCCCCCCCCCGGTGTGTGCAGCCTGTGTGTCACGTCCCCCCCCGGTGTGTGCAGCCTGTGCGTCCCCCCGGTGTGTGCAGCCTGTGCGTCGTCGTCCCCGGTGTGTGCAGCCTGTGCGTCGTCGTCCCCGGTGTGTGCAGCCTGTGCGTCGTCATCCCCGGTGTGTGCAGCCTGTGTGTCGCCCCCCCCCCCCCCGGTGTGTGCAGCCTGTGTGTCGCCCCCCCCCCCCCCCCCGGTGTGTGCAGCCTGTGTGTCGCCCCCCCCCCCCCGGTGTGTGCAGCCTGTGTGTCGCCCCCCCCGGTGTGTGCAGCCTGTGTGTCGTCCCCCCCCGGTGTGTGCAGCCTGTGTGTCGTCGTCCCCCGGTGTGTGCAGCCTGTGTGTCCCCCCCCCCCCGGTGTGTGCAGCCTGTGTTTCCCCCCGGTGTGTGCAGCCTGTGTGTCGCGTCCCCCCCGGTGTGTGCAGCCTGTGTGTCGCGTCCCCCCCCGGTGTGTGCAGCCTGTGTGTCACGTCCCCCCCCGGTGTGTGCAGCCTGTGTGTCACGTCCCCCCCCGGTGTGTGCAGCCTGTGTGTCACGTCCCCCCCCGGTGTGTGCAGCCTGTGCGTCCCCCCCCGGTGTGTGCAGCCTGTGCGTCGTCGTCCCCGGTGTGTGCAGCCTGTGCGTCGTCATCCCCGGTGTGTGCAGCCTGTGTGTCGCCCCCCCCCCCCCCAGTGTGTGCAGCCTGTGTGTCGCCCCCCCCCCGGTGTGTGCAGCCTGTGTGTCGCCCCCCCCGGTGTGTGCAGCCTGTGTGTCGTCGTCCCCCGGTGTGTGCAGCCTGTGTGTCGTCCCCCCCCGGTGTGTGCAGCCTGTGTTTCCCCCCGGTGTGTGCAGCCTGTGTGTCGTCCCCCCCCGGTGTGTGCAGCCTGTGTGTCGTCCCCCCCCCCGGTGTGTGCAGCCTGTGTTTCCCCCCGGTGTGTGCAGCCTGTGTGTCCGTCCCCCCCGGTGTGTGCAGCCTGTGTGCCCCCCCCCGTGTGTGCAGCCTGTGTGCGCCCCCCCCCCGTGTGTGCAGCCTGTGTGCCCCCCCCCCCCGTGTGTGCAGCCTGTGTGTCCCCCCCCCATATGGTGCAGCCTGTGTGTCCCCCCCCATATGGTGCAGCCTGTGTGTCCCCCGCCCCATATGGTGCAGCCTGTGTGTCCCCCCCATATGTTGCAGCCTGTGTGTCCCCCCCATATGGTGCAGCCTGTGTGTCCCCCCATATGGTGCAGCCTGTGTGTCCCCCCCATATGGTGCAGCCTGTGTGTCCCCCCCATATGGTGCAGCCTGTGTGTCCCCCCCATATGGTGCAGCCTGTGTGCCCCCCCATATGGTGCAGCCTGTGTGCCCCCCCATATGGTGCAGTCTGTAGGTCCCCCCCCCATATGGTGCAGCCTGTAGGTCCCCACCCATATGGTGCAGCCTGTAGGTCCCCCCCATATGGTGTAGCCTTTGTGTCCCCCCCCATATGGTGCAGCCTGTGTGTCCCCCCCCCCATATGGTGCAGCCTGTAGGTCCCCCCCATATGGTGCAGCCTGTAGGTCCCCCCCATATGGTGCAGCCTGTAGGTCCCCCCATGTGGTGCAGCCTGTAGGTCCCCCCATATGGTGCAGCCTGTGTGTCCCCCCCATGGTGCCGCCTACCTGTGGAGGAGAGAGGAGAGCCGCCACTGGGAGATCACAGCAGGGAACATCACAGCTTTCGTTTCATAAGCTGTGTGTTCCCCAGCCGCGCCGTCACATAAGCCCCTCCCCTTGTCCGGGGAACTTTGATACATGTCACCCGTCCTAGGATTGGACGGGTGATCGGTCTATCAAAGTCCCGGAAAAGGGGAGGGGCTTATGTGACAGCGCGCGGCGGGGGAACACACAGCTTATGAAACGAAAGCTGTGATGTTCCCTGCTGTGATCTCCCAGTGGCGGCTCTCCTCTCTTCTCCTCGCCAGCCCTCAAAAATCACTCGCAAAATGCGAGTGTACGAGTGTAATTTTTGAGGGCTGCTGTACTTAATGTTCCGGGATCTGAGGGATAGTTTGACCGCATCAAATTACTTCCTCTTCTTTTGGGTGTCCACGGAGAAGTCCGGGAAAAACATCAGGCGAGCTGCTTCATGGCGAACATTCTCCATCTTCTGGGCCTCACAGAGTATAAGGTCTCGATCCCTGAAATTCATTCGTTTAAATATAAATGTGCGCAGTGGCGCTCCAGGGAGGTCCGCGAGTGGGGGGCATCCTATGCACCCTTTCCACAACGAAGTGCGGGGAAAATGGGGCCTGTGGGAAAAGGGATCGAAGGAGGCGTTCCGTGAAGGCAGGGGTGTCTGGCCCCTCCATCCTCTCAGGGAGACCGATGATCCGCAATTTGTTGCACCGATTGCGGTTCTCGGCGTCCTCCGATTTGGCTTCCAGGTGCTACAGGCGGACCTGGACTGTGTGTAGGGTGGCTGTATGATCTCTTACCACATCCTCCGTGTCCCCAACCCGGGTCTCTACCTTGTCCACCCGTCGACGGAGCTTCTCGCTGTCCTTCCTCATCAAGCCCATCTCGATTTGTAAAGTGTCAATTTTGCTTGTGAGTGTGGCTTGGCAGCTATTGGTGGCCTGCATGAGTGCAGCGAATCTGTCCTCCTCCATGAGGCCCGGATCAGCATCGGAAGTTTGTGTCGCCATGTTGGAGGTACCCTCCACGTGTGCGGCCGCACCAGAGAGACGGGCCTGGGCTCCCTTGTGCTGTATTTTGCGGTTGCCTCCCTTGTTCCCCCGAGGCAGGACCATCTACACAAGCCGGTAGCAGTATTTTTAGGGGATTCAGGCAGGTCAGGATGAAGAAACAGGATAAATTCCCCTGCGTTGGTGCAGAGCTCCGCTCCTAGACGTCCGACCCGATCGCCATCTTGGCCACGCCCCCATAGCACTGTTAAACATCAATTTTTGTTGCTGGACTTTACATTTTTGAATGTTATATGTATTATACCGGCTTATTGACTTCCTAGTTGATCTCATTTGTTGATTGCATTTATCATTCCTTCACATTCATACACAATATTGAGCGCTGCACTATTTATTGTTTACATACAATTATGGCATGCAGTTAAGGTACAGGGTGACATGCACGAATGGCATTTATCTCCCACACCTATTTTCAATTTAATTCAAATGGCTGATAGCTCTAAGGCAGGGGTGCCCAACCAGTGGCCTGCGGAGCCCTCTGATGTGGCCCGCGACCTCCTCCTCTGGGTTAGAATAGAATACTGTTATTAAAGGTTAGTTTTTTTACTAAAATCACAGTGTATATATGGGCATATCTTTTCTGCAGTGGTTACAGGGCTGCTTTCAAACTAATCCACAGGTGCAGTGCAATTTACCTGCAGGTTACCTGCACTGAGCCATAGACTTCTATTCTAGCTCACCAAACTCACAGGTAATAGAAGTCTATTGCAAACTGCAGGAAAGCCATAGGTACACTGCGTTGCACACGTGGTGTGGGTAAACTGCAGCGCATCAGTGTGAATGCAGCCTTGGGCCCCTTTCACATGGTCAGTCCGACCAATTGGACCCTCCATTCACCTCTAAGTAGTGGCAGACATAAACAGACTTGTGTTCTACCTCCAACGCTAAAAAGTATTGTGGCCTGCGCCCGTGTCCGTGTCCGCTCTTCAAATGCAGAGTGGACCCGGACATGCCATCCACCCGCTCCGCTCATTGTGGCCCGCGACTGGTTACCAAGTCACTTAAGTGGCCCTCGCTCTTCAAAAGGTTGGGCACCCCTGCTCTAAGGGATTAATTTCCCAACGTTACAATATGCTACTCTCCCAATTCCATAAAGAGCCTCCTAGTAAGGTGGCATCGCAATGGGAGAGAGAGACGATGACGGGTGACCAATTGGAGAAGACATACCAGGCACTGGTAACATGCTCGCTTAATGTGGCCCAGAAACTCTCAGCTCTACATTATTTTACACTCTCACTATAATACCATGAGGCTTTATAAGGTGGGTTAAAATACAGAGTCATACTGTCATAGACGTAAAAGAGACCACAGAGAATTAATACATCTACTATGGTGTTGCCCCAAATTGCATCGCTATTGGAGACAGGTACTAGACACACTAAACCCAGTATTTAAGGTAAATATCCAGATGGATCCTAAATGCTGTTTCTTAAATATACTCGAGGGAGTTGTTGAAGAGGAGCACCCTAGGATAGCCAAAAGAAGGGCCCTCTTTTACGCTCGTGGGCTAATCCTATTACTCTGGAAATCTCCTGATCCCCTAAACATAAGTCATTGGTGTCATCTGTAGGCAATGCTTTACTTTTGGAAAGCCATATTTATATACGCAGGGGCTGCCCCAGTAGATTCGAAAAACTTGTGGGGACTGTGGTTGGATATCCCTGGTCTCAGCCCACGGGAACTTGTATACCAGAGATGGCTTGTGTGTCCAAATGGGCCATAAAAGTATGACCCAGGTACAAATAAGATGACCTTATGTGATATTGTCTTATTTTGTGTGGGACATTACTACGATATTATTGGAGCTGGGTATGTTGGTACGTATATCTATCTGTGTACGAATGTATTGCCTTGGGTTTTCTGTGTCGAATGAGTTGTTTTTGTATTGACGTGCTGGATTGTCAAACGGTTTCTCTTTTTCTAATAAACATGTTCCTGACTTAAAAAATAAATAAAAAATTAACTTTATGTATCCAGGGCTGTGGACTTGTTTCCAGACTGTCTGCAGTAATGACAGACTGCCTTGGTCTAACTAATCAAAGCTGTCTGGGTGGCCTGGCTGTTGATTACCATTAATTGGATCTGTTAATTAGATAACTGTTTACTTAGGTTACTGTTAGCTGCTAGCTGTTCTTTAGATGTACTGGCGATATTACAGTTTAACCACGTCAATACAGGGCACTTTCATCCCCTTCCTGCCCAGGCCAATTTTCAGCTTTCAGGGCTTTCACACCTTGACGGAAAATAGTGCTGACATGCAACGCTGTAGCCAAACACAATTTTTGTCATTTTTTTTTTTTAGACATATAGAGCTTTCTTTTGGTGGTATTTAATCACCACTGGGTTTTTATTTTTTGCTGAACAAATGAAACAAAGTTACTTACTGGTAACGTTCTTTCCCGGAGTCTTTCAGGACAGCCACCTGAGAGACCTTGGCTCCTCCCCTCTGTAGGAAACACCGCGCCAGCATTCTATAAATTTCCTCCTCCCCTGCTGGCTCCTCAGTTCTTTAAAGTGCACCTCCAGTCCGCTGGAGAGACACAAGAACATGCAATACACATAGTCAACTATATCACATTTCCTGTAAGGAAATCTTATGTTTTTAATATACATTTGGGCGGGTGGCTGTCCTGAAAGACTCCGAGAAAGAATGTTACCAGTAAGTAACTTTGTTTTTACCCTAATCGTCTTTCAGGACAGCCACCCGAGAGGATAAACTAGCACTTACCCTTAGGGCAGGACCACAGCTTGCGTCCGAAGGTCTGATCTTTGGCAGACCAAAAGGTCCACTCTATAGTGTCTTACAAAAGTGGCAAAGCTGGACCATGTTGCCGCTTTACAAATCTGTTCTGGCCTTGCTCCAGCTCTCTCTGCCTGCGACGCTGCCACTGATCTTGTGGAGTGTGCCCTGATACCCTCTGGGATCTGCATGCCTCCCAACTTACAAGCCTGTCCAATGGCATATCTTAGCCATCTGGCTATGGTGCGTTTTGAGGCCTTGTTCCCTTTCTTGGCTCCAGAAAATAAAATAAATAAGGAATCTGACCTAAGTGCTTTTGTTACCTCTAAATAATGTAGGACGGATCTCCTGACATCTAACTCATGGAATTTGATTTCTTGTTCCTTAGAAGGGTTTGAACAAAATCTCTTGGCCTCTGTGAAATTTCAAGGCCACTTAAGGCAAAAAACCCAGATCCATGTTGAAAACTATACGATTCAGGAAAATCTGACAAAAGGGGGGTCTGATTGATAGGGCCTCTATCTCACAGATCCTTTTGGCTGTAGTAATTGCTGCCAAGAAGACTGCTTTAAGTGTCAGCAGCTTCAGACTGCAATTTCCTTGTGGTTCAAAGGGGTCTACTGTCATAGTTTGTAGCACTAATGACAGGTCCCACTTTGGAAAGGCTGTAATCTGTATTGGTCTGTGTCTGCTCAAGGATTTAAATAGTCTGATTATCCATGGATTGGACGCTAGTTTTCTTTCCTGATAAACAGACAGTGCTGACACTTGACTTGACTTTAATGTACTAAGGCTTAGTCCTTTATCTACTCCAATCTGTAGAAACTCTAAGACTGCAAATGAGCTTTGTGTTTTGAAGGCGTTCTTTGTACACCATCTGTTAAAACACTTACATACTCTCTGGTAGCTGTTGCATGTCTCAACTTTCCTGCTTTCTGGCAGTGCATCTAATAAATGGTTTGAGAACCCTTTTGCTTTCAGCAGCTGCTCCTCAAATACCAGGCAGCCACGTTCCACCTTTTCACTTGGGGACAATACACTGGGCACTGGGAGAGTAGATCTTCCTGGATTGGTAGTAACCAGGGGGGCTCTACAGCGAGTTCTTTGAGCATAGAGAACCGTGGTCTCCAGGGCCAGTGAGGTGCTATGAGAATCAGTGATGTGTTCTCTGTATGAAATTTCACAGCTGGTAGGAGTACTGGTGGGGGAAAGGCATAACATTTGTTGAATGTCCACCTCTGTGCTAACACATCTACCCCGAGCACTCCATATCCTCTTTTCAGGGAGAAGAACGCTCAAACTTTTTCTGCTTTCTTTCGAGGCAAATAAGTGCACATGAGGTGTTCCCCATTGTGTGATCTGTTTGAATACATCCTGTTTTAATACCCAGTCGCCTTCTCTTACTTTCTTCCTGCTGAGGAAATCTGCCACTTTGTTTAAATCCCCTTTTAAGTGTACTGCTGACAAAAAGTATGTTTTACTCTCCCCAGTTCTAGATTTTCTTTGCTAAAGTCCACAGGGCTCTGCTTCTTGTTCCCCCCTGCTTGTTTATGTAGGTGATTACCGATTAATTGTTGGACCTTATCTGCAAATGATGGCCTCTCAACTCTCTGTGGAAGGATTGAAGTGCTAACAATACTGCCTTCAATTCCTTCCAATTGGATGATCTCATTCTTTCTTCCTTCTCCCAAGTTCCTTGTGTTATCTGGGAGCCTAAATGTGCTCCCCACCTTACACCGCTTGCATCTGTGGTTAGAATTCAGGTAATGGGTAGAGTCCACAGCCATCCTTTGTTTACATTTTCTGATCTCCACCACCACAGGTTTTTTTTTACCCTTCTGGTGTTAGAACCTGTGTGTCTAAAGACTTCTGTTTGTGATCCCATATTTTTAATATGAAAATCTGTAGTGGTCGGAAATGTAAACCCTACCCATTGTACTGCTGGGATTGCAGAAGTTAGTAGTCCCAGCATTCACATTATATGTCTTATTGAACATGGTAGATTGGCCTGTAATGCTTTTATCTCTTTTTGAATCTTTTCTATCTTCTCCTAGGGTAGGAACACTCTTTGTTGAGCTGAGTCTATTATATACCCCAAGTACATTATCTGTTAAGTGAGTTTTGGGTTGGACTTTTCTATATTTATCAACCAACCTAGCTTTTCTAAGAAAGCCTGTGAGCATTTCAGGTTCTCTAGTAATCTCCCGGGAGATTCTGCAAAGAGGAGAAGGTCGTCTAACTAGGCAATGATGGATATGCCTTTGACTCGCAATGATGCCAGGGCTTCCGCCAAAATTTTTGTAAAAATTTGGGGTGAAGAGGAAAGGCTGAAGGGTAGAGCTCGGAACTGAAGGTGCATGGTTTCCTTTTTTGTTTCTATTGCTAACCTTAGAAAGCTATGACAACTCTGATCTATCGGGATGTGTAGGTATGCATCTTTTAGATCCAGGGAAGCCATATAACAGTTTGGAGGTAATAGAGCCTTCCCTGAATATATGGAATCCATTCTGAAACTTTTGTAAGTTATGGATAGATTTAAGGGTTTGGGGTTGAGGATTGGTCTGACCTTTACTGAGTGTTTTTGTACTCCGAATATGTGGGAGTAAAAGCCCTGACCGCTTTCCTCCTTTGGTACCTTGGTAATCACGCTTTGTTTTCTGAGATCTTTTATGGCTTTCATTAACCCTCTGGCCTTTTCTCTGTTTTTCGGAAGTTCGTGGTGGTGTAAAACCTGTTTTTGGGTGGGGGGGATCTTGAGAACTCTAGATGATACCCGTCTCGTATCGTTCTCAAAATGAACCGATTGAAGGATATCTTTTTCTATTGTGAGAGGAAGGCCCCCAGTCTTCCCCCCACTGTGACTAGCTTGTCATTGTTTATTGCGGATTTGCTCAGGACGATGAAAAATTGCCCCCTCCTTTGCCCTTCCCTCTCTGAACCCAAGGTCTTTTCTGGTTTTCCGCCTTGGGTGCTCTAAAGCGGGATCTTGTGTCCCCTCTTTGCCTTTTTTTATTCTGCTGTTGCTGACTCCAGATTGTTTTGCGCTTCAGTGGAAATGCCTTCTTTTTATCCGCTGTGTGATCCAACACTTTCTCCAACCCTGGCCCGAACAGCAAGTCCCCTGTAAATGGGATCCCGCAAAGTTTGGATTTAGACGTGCAGTCCCCCTACCACAGGGCCCTTCTTGTAGAGTTGGCTAATGCGCAGGATCTGGCTGCCATCCGTACCAACTTTGCTGATGGGTCTGCGATATATGCAACGCCTCGCAGGAGTGTGGGAAAGGAAGATAGAATCAACTTTTTTGCAGTTCCTTCCTCAATGTGTGCCTGAATTTTAGTTAGCCAAAACTCTACATTTCTGGCCACTACCATGACTGCCGTAGCTGGCTTTGAACTTCCCACTGTGGAGTCCCATGAATTTTTTAACAGAGTTTCCATCCTTTTATCCATTGCTTCGGATAAGACACCCCCCCCCCCCCCCCCCCATGTCCTCGAATGCCTCGAGACTTGTGAGAAAGCTGCATCTAGCTTTGGGGTTTTGTTCCATACTGATGCTGGATCATCTGTAAATGGAAACAGTCTCTTTAAGGCTTTAGAAAAAAATGTTTTTCTTTCTGGTTCCTGCTATTCTTTAATTGCCTCTATTAAAACCTCATGAACTGGAAAATTCTTCTTTTCCTGTTCCTCTAGGCCTTTATACATCTGATCATGTAGAGATAGAGGTTTATTTTCTGTTTGCATACCTAGCGTGGTATAAATGGCTCACAAGAAATTGTCGACCTCTTCCAATGAGAGTTTGTATCAGGATGGCTTTCTGGAATCCCCTTCCAGAGCTTCGCAATCCGATTCCTGGGAGCTGGACGCAGCGCTGTCAGTCTCCTCTTCTGCCTTATCTGTGGAGGCTACTGGAGGGCCTGCACTAGTGGAGGGTAGTGCTTGTGTCTTTGGTAACGCTGCCTGTGTTTGGGGGGAGCAGCAGTCTGAAGCTGCGGGATATGAAACCCTTCAAAGAAGGTAGTTCTTTAGCAGATGCCGCTAGCTCACTGCCCTGCTCCGTGGAATGTTTCTGTACTAATTTACTAATACATTCTTTACATAGTGCTTTCCCCCAGGAGTCCCTAAGACCACTTTCACACTGAGGCGCTTTTCAGGCGCTTTCACGCTAAAAACAGCCTAAAAAGCTCACGAAAACGTATTTCCATTAAAATCAATGAACACTTTCACACTGGGGCAGTGTACTGGCAGGACTGGGAAAAACTCCCCTCCCCATTGAAATGAATGGAAAGCTCTTCAAAAGCGCTCAGTGTTTTTACTGGCAGTTTAGAAGCGCTTCAGTGTGAAAGTGGCCTTAGTGTAGTTTTACAAGAAGGGCACCTCCTATTTGAGCTGTGAGGGGGACTGGTTTTGTCTGTTTTCTGAAAAAACCCCACAGACATTAATATTTCAGTATCCCTTACCCCTGCATAACTGCAGGTGCGCAGCATCTTCATGTGGGCTTGCCTCACCAGGGGCCCCATGAACCACCCTCTGACACCAGAGGGGCCTTTAACTACCCCCCCCTTTTTCCATGTACTCCCTTAAGAGGGGGGGGGGGGGGTGGGTTCAGGCCAGGGGAGTTCCACCATAGGTTCCCCTTTACATGGCTGGAGCTGGTCTCTGCTGGAGCAGTCTGGTCCCTTCCTTCTGCATCCAACATGTTGTCGCCACGGAGCCTATGCTATCCCTACAGCGTGTGCGGCTCCTCTCCAGCCCATGCCTGGCTCCTTTTCAGGTTTTGTGGCCGGAACCGGAAGCCACGATAACCCCGGGAAAGCCCGCCTCTTCCACCGGACGTGACGTCACCAGCTCTGTGCGGTCCCAATACCCGGTGTGGTTTTGCACTGTCAGTGCTACCACACGCTGCTAAGGGTCTGGGACAGCCTGGGCATGCACTACCTCCTCACCGCACTTGTGCTGAAAAGGAGCCCCCCTGACCTCAACCTGCTCTCAGGGGTGCGGGGGTGACAATCTTCACCAGGTTAGTTGAATGCCGTTTTACCCTGGCTTGTCCAAGGAGCCTCTGCTCCCTTTCAGGATATGCTTCCTGAGCCTCCCTGGCTCTCCTGGCTTGGTTCCCAGTGGTATCTCCCCTCTGGAGGAAACACAAATAACTGAGGAGCCAGCAGGCGAGGAGGAAATTTATAGAAGGCTGGCATGGTGTTTTTCTACGGAGGGGAGGAGCCAAGGTCTCAGGTGGCTGTCCCAAAAGACGATTAGGGGAAAAAGACCAACAATTTTTAAGAAAAAAAGTTTGTTATAAATTTTGGGAATAAGGAATTTTTCTCCTTCACTGATGTGTGCTGATGAGGCTACACTGATAGGCTGCACTGAAGAGAAAGCACTAATATGCAGCACTGAAATGCAGCACTGGTGGGCACTGATAGGCGGCACTGACAGGCATTACTGATCACTGTGATGAAAGCTGCTTATCAGCTCTCCTCTCCTTACGCGCTGTCAGTGTCAGGAGAGGAATGCTAATAACCGGCACTTCCCATTTACACTGATCATCTGTGATTGGACACAGCTGATCACATGGTAAAGACAGTCTAGGTCATAGGCTCTTTACCATGATCAGTGATGCAGTGTGTCCGAGGAACACACCGCACCACGGATCCCGTTCTGAAGGACGCCATATGAAAATTGACGGCCTATAGCAAATTGACAACCGGGCCGGAAAGGGTTAAAGTTTGCTTTGTTTAGAATAATGTGATCAAGCTCCTATCTGATTTTGTGTGGTATAAATTCTGTGTGAATTTACAATAAAGGTTGTTCCTGTTTGCACCTAAGCTAGTGTCATCTAGTTTTTGAATGCAATTCTCAGCTATAATACCTTGTTCCTGGCGAGGAAGCAGTGGCCAGGAAGCAACTCTGCATCCAGGTAGGGTGCCAAGCGGTCTGTCACACAATGGATTTATAAATTTCCACGGTTTTAGTAGGGATTTGTACCCTGAAATTGAGTAATGACACTACAGTAGTGTCATTACTCAATTTCAGGGTACAAATCCCTACTAAAAACGCCCCAGCCAGGGGCATGGCCTGGACCGGCATGGCGTGAGGAGCACTAGACGGGAGCTTCACTTGCCATATATCCTTTTCTAACCATCCTGGGGCTACACCACCGACAAAAGACCCTGTACTCGTGTTGCATACTGCCCTGCATATACGGAGATCATGTCACCTCCGAAAACGAAACCGGACGCCTCGCAAAGCTGGCCAGATATCGCCACACGGAGAAGGAGGCTGCAGAGAAAGATGGAGCTGGCTCCTCTTCCACCTCCACCACAGACCCGGATGCCAGGGTACTGGAGGCAATCGCCAACTGCAAGAGCGCTGTAATGGGCAAGATAGAGGAGGTTAAAATGGATGTCTCCGGGGGGCGTGGCCACGGCATGCACGAGTGAGGACGTGCTTTTCCTGAGCTCCGCGCGACCCGCTATCTATAGAGCCTGAACACCGGGTCCGGAGGGAATTTTTTCACAGCACAACAATGCCACCGAAGCAGAGGACATCCCCGCAGCCACAGCGATCACAGAGGAACCGGTCCGAGTCCCTGGACAACTATTTTGGGGCCTGCAGCGATGCCTGTGCCGTCCCTGCCGGCCCCCTCCTCTCCCTCCGGGTCAGATAGCATGGAAGGGCCCACGAACGGAGGTGATCCCTGGGAGGATAAAGACATCTGATCCCATATTCTATCCCTCCCCACCACAGCAGATCTGGAGAGATTTGCTAATAGGGTAGAGAAGGCCCTGAGACAGGACATTGAAAATTTGCAGGCTGACACAGCCCACCTGGGAGGGAGAGTAGAGACACTGGAGGCTCAATGGGATGAAACTGCTCCCACCCTGCAAGCTTTAACTGACCGCTGTGAAAGGCAAGATCGCAGGCTGGAGGCCTTGCTGGATCAAATGGGCGATTTTGAAAATAGGAGCCGCAGGGTCAATATCCGTATCAGAGGTCTCCCTGAGGCAACTGGACCAAGGGACATTGTGCCAACTTTGCAAGGGGTCTTTAAGCAGATACTAGGCCGTCAGGCCCCTGAGTGCATTGAAATAGACCGGGCGCATAGGGCCCTGAGACCCCCCTCAGATGATCCAGAACGACCCAGGGACATTATATGCAAGTTGCATAAGTACTCGCTTAAGGAGCGTATCATGAACCAGGTCAGGGGAGTTAGACATGTGGACTTTCATGGCGCCAAACTGACATTCTTCACAGACATATCAAGACGCACTTTGATGCAACGCCGAGCACTTAAGCCACTGCTGGCATCTCTGCAGGATGCCCAATTGCCTTATAGATGGGGCTTTCCATTCAGCCTCTCAGCGACTAAGGATGGCAAACAGTCTACCCTGCGCACTAAAGCGGATTTACCCCGCTTTTTGGAGGACCTGGGCCTACCCCCAGTGGACATTCCAGACTGGAGGACATCGCCGGCTATTCCTCTCCCCATGCGCCCTGAGCCGTGGCAACAGGGTCGTCGCCGACGCGGGAACAGAAGCTTGTCTGGACACCCTCCACAAGAGGAAGCCTGAACTACAACCCACCTTGCAGATAGCTGAAGAGACTTTGCTCGGTTATATTTGAAAATTTCTCCCCCAGCTGCCGTTTCACTTTGCAGCAGACTCTCTACTCCGTATCTGCTACCTCTGCATATGCTTATCTAGTTTTATATGGGTAGATTGAGCCCCATATACTGGTAGCGGGTCCCCCGTGGACTCGCTCTGCGTGGCTTACCACTACCCCCCAGTAGGACTACTCCTTGGAGTGATGCTCCCTTTTTGGGAAATACTCCTGCTCACTTGACTCCACCATCCCCCCCTTTTCGGGGGAGGGATGGAGTTCCCCGACCAGGAGACAAGTTGCACTATGTTATGCCCGTAGGTCTGTCTGTCTTTTTCTTTCCTATGCTCATGTTTTTGTTTCAGTTTTTGTGTTTTTTTTATGCCCCATGTTTTCTACATCCGTTGTAACTGTGGTTTATTTCCTAGGATCCTGCTTGAGCTTGGGTGCTAGCTGTGTTCGCTGCTATGGGTCTGGACATGCTGTTGGTATCCTCTCCCCTCTGGACCTGGGCCGCTGGCTCGACCCTTTAACTCCCCACCATGGCTGAACTGAAGGTCATATCCTACAATGTACGAGGCCTAGGCTCCCCGGCGAAATGCAGTAAGTTGTGGCTTGAGATGAAACTTATTGTTTTTTTGCAGGAAATGCATTTTCATGCTGACTTGGACCTGCCCACACACCTCTATAAGTCATGGTACCTTAGTAACTCCCCACGTCCTAAATCGGGGGCAGTGGCTATAGCTATCCACAAACACCCCTTTATTATGACGGACCAACTGTTGGATCCGGAAGGCAGATTCGTATTTGTCAAAGGCACCATTTACAATTGCAGATTTACACTTGCCACTTTGGAAGCCCTCGCATCCTTCCGTGAGGGTCAATTAATTTTAGGAGGGGACTTCAATGTTAGCCCGGACCCTCAGATGGACACATCCCAAGGCCGTTCAACCCATTCCTATGCTTTTCTGAAGCACTTTACTTAGTCCCTACAGGCGCATCATTTGGTTGACTGTTGGAGAATTCTCCACCCGACGGACAGGGATTATAGCTACTTCTCATCCACTCACAATGTCTATACACGTATAGACTTTGATGATGGATCAGTACTCCTTGGACTCCCTAGCGAAAGCCTCCATTGGTTCCATTACAATTTCCGACCACGCGCCAGTCTCTATCTCCCTGCGTCCACTGTTTACGGAGGCACGGACGTGGAGCTGTCGCTTGAACGATGGCATCCTAGATGATGCAGTCGCACTAAAAAGGAGCATCGGACACCATCTCCCTGTACTTTAAGGAGAATCAACCGGGCGAAGTAAGCATGGGTTCAGTATGGGAAGGCCACAAAGCGTGGTCAGGGGAGAACTGATATCGCAGGGGACTAGACTGAAGAAAGCCAGGGAGAGAGAAGTACAGAAACTCTTAGCCAGAATACGCGCTGCGGAGCTAGTGCACAAAAAGAATTTCATCCCCTCACAGATGACAGAACTACATTCCCTTAGGCAGGAACTAGCTGCGCTTTTGGACTCTAAAATTAGAGCTCGCTTACGTTACCTGTCACACAAATTCTATGAGTTTGGCAACAACTGCGGGA
Source organism: Lithobates sylvaticus (assembly GCA_028564925.1). Lineage (NCBI taxonomy): Eukaryota > Metazoa > Chordata > Amphibia > Anura > Ranidae > Lithobates > Lithobates sylvaticus. The sequence continues at coordinate 148,462,980 of CM053033.1, forward strand.
GATTGTTAGCCAGACCCCTTAAAAGCCAAAGGGATGCAGTTCACGTACATAAGCTCACTACAACAGCGGGAGCAGCAGTGGTGCACTCCTCGAAAATAGCCAACGTTTTTAGAGACTTTTACGCACAACTATATAAACTTACCAGCCACACTACCTGGGTCCTCAGAACCCCAAAGGGTTACCCGCATCAAGTAATATCTTTAAGAAGCCCAGTTCCCACAGCTGAAGACCTCAGTTTGCAAACAGCTGGACGACCCAATTAGTGTGGCTGAAATCCAGGCAGTAGTGAAAGACCTCCCCAATGGGAAGAGCCCTGGCCCAGATGGCTATACCAATACATATTACAAGAAGTATTCTGATCTGCTTGCAGGCCACATGTGTAAATACTTTACAGCCTTAGCCCAGGGCATGGTAATGCCCTCTGAGGCTCTAATGGCACACATCACGGTACTTCCAAAAGAAGGGAAAGACCACACCTTACCTGGCAACTATAGGCCTATATCGCTTCTTAATACTGACATTAAGATCTTAGCCAAGGCTTTGGCTAACAGACTTAAACCAATCCTTCCGACAGTGATTAACCCCGACCAGACCGGCTTTATCATGGGCAGAGAGGCCAGGGACAATTCTAACAGAGCCCTCCAGCTGATCCACTGGGTAGAATCTCAGGGGGCAGCGCATCCCTGTCTCTTGCTTTCCACTGATGCTGAGAAAGCATTTGACAGGGTAGACTGGACCTATATGAAAACGGTGCTGACGAGGCTCAGATTGGGACCTAACATGTTAACATGGATATTCTCCCTGCATAGCTCCCCGCCCGCCAAGGTGAAAGTGAATGGACTTTTGTCCGATTCCTTCCCCATCAGTAACGGGACACGCCAGGGTTGCCCATTGTCACCGCTGGTCTTTGCCCTTACCCTCAACTTAATAAAATCCGCCTGAACAAAGACATCAAGGGATTTACGGTTGGCCCGACAGAACATAAATTGTCCGCTTACGCAGATGACGTGTTATTTTACATCACGGACCCCCTTATATCACTGCCCAACATTATGGCGGAGCTACAGGAATTCAATGCGCTGTCACACTTCAAAATTAACTATAATAAGTCTGAGATTCTATCTCTAAATATCCCTTCGGACTTGCGTACACGGCTGCAGGCTGCCTTCTCATTTACATGGTGCTCCACATCACTAAAATACTTGGGGATATACCTACCCAAGAGCTGCTCTCGGCTATACGAAAGCAATTATGCCCCGTTACTCTCTACCGTCAAGGCGGACCTTAAAAATTGTGACAGAGCGGCATTTTCGTGGATGGGCCGAGTCAGCGTCCTCAAAATGAATGTGCTACCCCGCATATTGTTCCTCCTGCAAATGGTGCTGATTACTTTACCAAAGGCGTTCTTCTCAAGCCTCAACGACATGTTTTCTCAGTACATTTGGAGTGGGAAATGCCCTAGGCTGGCACTCTGCATGTTACAACGCCCTAAGTCTAAGGGAGGTTTGGGGGTACTGTGGCCCTGCAACGCATATTAGACAAATGACCAATATTACCACAATGTTGCTCATAAACTCTGGGTCCCCTTGGACAAGTTTCTGGCTGGCCGCAATTTGGCTCATGCCCCCTGGGTCCCCCAAGAACATAGGGGCTTCTCGGCTTTGGTGTCCCCATTGGCCTCCCATGTGATGACGATGTGGGATGACCTGAATAGGGGAGGGAAGCTGGCACAGCCAACCTCCCCACTGGCTCCACTAGGTGGCTTCCCCTGGTTCACTCCAGGGTAACACCTCTTTTTCTTCCGGACATGGGCGGCTGATGGAGAGTCCAGATGCGGAAGATTTGTTCAGGACCAAGGCCTGCTGTCACTAGATACTCTGAGGGCACAGTTTGGCCCCTTTCTAATGGATTATTGGCGCTATAGGCAGCTCCAGCATTTTATAGTTAGTTTACCACACTGCGTCCGGTCACCCACCCAGACCTCACCTTTTGAGCGGCCGTGTATGTCAGATTCGGCTACCCCACACGCCATCTCTGTACTGTATGACCTATTGCAGGCATTGCAGATTGAGGGGACACCGGCCTTTATCAGAGACTGGGAGAGGGACCTTCAGCGCGTCTTCACCCAACCTCAACTTGAACACATGTATAAACTTACACACTCAAGCACAGTGGATACAAAAATGCAGGAGAACAGCTATAAGCTTCTAACTAGGTGGTACAGAGTGCCAACCAGGCTCACCAGAATGTATCCATCTTTGTCAGATGCATGCTGGAGAGGCTGTCGCCTTAGAGGCTCGTTCCTCCACATATGGTGGGAGTGCCCCATGCAGAGACCCTTTTGGTCAAAAGTTCATGCGCAGATCAAACAAATACTTGACCTGGAACTCCCAGACTCCCCATTAGAATCCCTACTGCACTTCCCCACCATTCCTCTCAGCCGATATAGCAAATCTGTTTTGCCCCACCTGCTTAACGCAGCCAGGAGATTGATTCCAATCCACTGGAAGATATCCAGAATACCCACTCGTGCAGAATGGGTGAAGTTAGTCAATAATATCATGGCTGCGGAGAAATGGATGGTGCAGTGCAAAGATAGGTACGAGAAGTTCTATGCCACATGGGCTACCTGGATACACTACACCTCCTCGGGACCTTCGCCAACCGGGACTCCCCCCTACATAAGGGGACGGAACGGTGAAGGGCAAGAGTCACTTGGCTTGGGGAAACATGCAATCTAGGCATCAGCAGGTCTATAAAGACCTTCACTAAACTAAAACATTGGCACATATCAGCAGATGTAGATACCCAACCCCCCCCCCCCTTCTTTTTGTTCATATTTTCACCCTACCTATCTTATTATTCCTTTCAGTTATTTTTCCTTCTTCTCCTCTACCCCCCATTTGGCATGTTCCTCTTATAGTGTTCGAGCTAAGTGTTTGGGCGGGATGCCGGAACTGAGGCCTAAAGCTGGCTCTCCGACTGGAGACCCATGTCCCTGACATGGACCAATAGATAGAGGCCAGGGGTGACCTAATGTTGTTTGAGTTCATATCATGGGTTTGACATGTAGATAACTACCTCCCCTGAGTCAGTTTCTGTTGGGTATATAGCCATATGTACTATACTCAGCGCCTTAGGTTTCGGGCGCAGGCCCTACATGTTATGTGCTGACCTTGATGCCAGTGTATATGTTGTTTTTTTTTGTTTATTTGTTTGTATGTTCAAAACCTTTTTATTCTCAAAATAAAGATTATAAAAAAAAAAAAAAAAAAAAAAAAAAATGGATGTCTCCTTGCTCCGCCAGGATATGCAGAGACTCAGAGCGGGTTACGGAGGCGGATCACTTACACCAGCTCACCGTGGTAATGGCAAAGCAAGATGATATGGAGAACCGCCTCCGAAGATGCAACTTAAGGTTCATTGGCTTGCCTGAGGTCGAGGAGCGTTCCGACCCCCCCTCTTTCCTGGAGAATCCACTCATTACCACATTCGGCCGAGCGCAGTCTTCCACAACTTTCGTGGTGGAAAGAGCGCACAGGCTAGCCGCCAAACCCCCTCCTCCAGGCGCACCACCGAGGACATTTATTGCTAAAATTTTGAATTTTCGTGACCGGGACGCGGTTCTCTGTCTCACAAGATTAAAGGGCAACATTCCCTACAAGAATGCAGAGTTCAGAGTCTTCCCGGACTTCTCAGCGGATGCCCAGAAGAAAAGAGCACTCTTCAACGAGGCCAGGCGTCAGCTGAGGTTCCGTCACTACTCATACGCCATGCTCTTCCCGGCCAGACTCTGGGTGGCCGGTGAGGACAGGGCGCATTTTTTCGACGACACACCGGAGGCTGTCTTTGCATGGTTGGAGAATGGTGCAGCTCCCGCACGCGATCATGCCTTAAGCTCTGCTGGTTGGACTCGGAGACAGAACTGAACTGCTGAGGAGAGACTGCGCTGAGGATTTGCCAGGACCGGAGTTCTTGTGGGGCTTTAAACTGGCCCCTTTTCCAGGTACTGTGCCTAAACTCCTTTCGATACCTCCCCCCCACACCTTGGATCCCTCTGTTGCCCCCTTGCCCTTACAGTCCTGGACGCTCCTCCTTGGTTGTCCACGGTATGCCTCCATTCTGCAAAAACCTGAACTGAAGCCTCACAAGATTGACTGGGGTAGCAAGCTGTGACACCTGGGACAAATGCCCACTCTCCCTCTTATCCTGCTTCACTCCCCGAACTGGTTATCCTGTGTGCCTAAACCCGGGGGACGCTTTCCTCATACAGTTGTCCGACCTGCAGCGAGTAATCGCCCCACTAGACTTATGGGCCTTCACGGGCCTGATTGGCCTCACTAATGACTAACCTAAGTTCCAAGTTACAAGGAAGGTTTTCCTGTTCTGTCCGACCCTCGGGCGCCATGGCGGCCTCCTCTCCACTGCGCCACAAGGCCGGTCAGACAAGTGTGTTAATAAACCTAACATTAAAAATAACCAAAAACTGTATTATTTCAAGATATTGGAGTTTTATACGGCAGAGTGACAATGGTAAATGGCAGACAAGGGTGAATTGCAGTATGCAGATCCTTCGCATGTTTGTATGCAGCTGGGATCTGCGGGGTACAGATAGTGGTTTCTGCTCTCTGGTCCCCACGTGCCCGGCGGGCGGTGCTGTGGGCCTCCCCTATTGTTGGGGTGGCTTGCAGTGGCCGCGTGCGGGGATTGGAGAAGCCGATATTCATACTCACTACTATGCTCAATCTGAAGTGCATCACGTGGAATGTCAGGGGAAACAGAGCCAAACCAAAGCGTGGTGCGGTCCTTTCCTATTTAAAAACGCAAAAAGTAGACATCATGGTACTGGTGGAGACTCACCTGACAGGACAACTTATGACACTCTAAATGAGGCACGGGTTAGCGCCTCCATCCCGATAATGGATACAATTGGAAAGGAGGTTGGGACTTTAAAATTAAGTGGCTGGAATGCGGAGGTAGAGGTAAAAGAGTATTTAATTAAATTCATAGCAGTATAAAATAAAGGTAAATTCATATGTATACACATATATGTACATCTATTTGGCACAAAATATGTTCATAATAATATCAAAGTGTATATAAAAATGCATCAATCCAGGATGTATACATAGACAATAGGTGGTATATAGAGCAGTAGTATGGCCTGCAATGCCTGCTCTATATACTACTGCTCTATATACAGGGGGTCCCCGACTTACAAACATCCGACTTACAAACGACTCCTACTTACAAACGGAGGGAGACAACAGGAAGTGAGAGGAAATCCACCCCTAGGAAGGGAAATTCACTTCTGTAAGGCCCCTTTCACACCGGGGCGTTTTTCATGCGGTGCAGCGCTAAAAATAGCGCCTGTTCACCGCATGAAAAAATCCGGCCCCTTTAACTCCAGTGTGAAAGCCGGCGGGCTTTCACACTGGAGCGGTGCGCTAGCAGGATGACAAAAAAAGTCCTGCTAGCAGCATCTTTGGAGCGGGATAGGAGCGGTGTGTTCACCGCTCCTATACCGCTCCTTCCCATTGATTACAATGGGAGACCGCGGTAAAACCGCGGCAATACCGCGGTTACCGCGGCAATACCGCGGCTACGGCGGCGCTCTGCGGGGGGTGTTTAACCCTTTTTCGGCCGCTCGCGGGGGGTAAAACCGCACCGCGAGCGGCCGAAAACCGCGGTGAAAACGACAGTAAAGCAGCGCTAAATATAGCGCTGCTTTACCGTCACCGCGGCTCACCGCCCCGGTGTGAAAGGGGCCTAAGAGTTAATATGGGAAAAGGTGTCTCCACTGATGCTTTATCACCAGTCCATGTTTCCCTAACAACCCAACATTTTCAAAATCCAATTGTCATAGAAAGTGAGGTGAAATCTTCTGAACAGGGGCACAGACAGCAAAACAAATGTTACAGGGGTGATAACCCTTCTCTATGTTATCTAAAAAACGTAAAAATAGATTTTTTTGGCTGGAGCTACACTTAAAAAATTTACCTGTTCCGACTTACAAACAGATTCAACTTAAGAACAAACCTACAGTCCCTATCTCGTTTGTAACCCGGGGACCCCCTGTACCACCTATTGTCTATGTATACATCCTGGATTGATGCATTTTTATATACACTTTGATATTATTATGAACATATTTTGTGCCAAATAGATGTACATGTATGTGTACACATATGAATTTACCTTTATTTTATACTGCCATTAATTTAATGAAATACTCTTTTACCTCTACCTCCGCATTCCAGCCACTTCATTTTAAAGTCCCAACCTAAAAATCCAGAGCTCCCTGAGTCATACCGTCCAATTTCATTGCTCCAACTTGATATCAAGATCCTGGCCAAGGTTTTGTCGATACGCCTGAAAACAGTGATTCCCACATTAATTCACCTAGATCAAAAATACAGCTTACAATTTGAGAAGACTCCACATGAACATCCAGGCATGACACGACCAAATGGGCTCTAGAGCGGTGGTGTCTCGACGCCGCTAAAGCATTTGATTCTGTCGCGTGGGGGTACCTGTGGGAATGCTTGTCACGATTTGGTTTCGGACCCCGCTTTATCAAGTGGATCTGCCTCCTTTATCGGAACCCCTTGTGCCAGGATCTTGATCAATGGGAGGATCTCGGAGCCCTTTCCCCTCTCTAGAGGTGTGCGCCAGGGGTGCCCCCTGTCTCCACTATTATACGCCCTAGCCGTAGAACCCCTTGCCTCCGCCCTCAGAGCCCACCCAGGAATAAGGGGTTTGCAGCGTGGAGATCTGGAGGAGAGGATCAGCCTCTTTGCAGAAGATATGCAGTTATATTTGGCTGATTCAGGTCCATTTTTACCGGCTGCACTTGAAACCATCCAGACCTTTGGCAACTATTCTGGACTGAGAATCAATTGGGATAAGTCCCAGATACTCCCCATAGATGTGGGGGCCCCTACAGCATTACAGGCCTCCTCCCCGCTCCTCAGAGTTTGCTCTATGAAATATCTAGGTATCATAATTACCCGCTCACCGGAAGATTTTGTCAAGTTAAATAAAGAACCCCTGATAGCAAATATGAAAACAAAAACTCAGACGTGGGCCAAACCACCTTTAGGGGTGATGGGGCGGATTAATTAAAATTATCCTTCTCCCTGGCTTTTTATATGTTCTCTGGCATGCCCCTATCTACTTCCCGCCCTTCAGACTATTTAAATCTATTGAAGCCCTCCTCAATTCCTTCGTCTGGGGAACCAACCAGAGTTGCCAACTGCCAGTAAATTTACTGACAATTTGTAAAAATCTGTGATTTTTTTTACAACTGCCAGTATATATCAGGGGCTGATAATTTCATGCTGTATTGAATTTTTAAAGGGGTTGTAAAGGCAAATTTATTAATTTTTTTAAATAACAAACATGTTATACTTACCTCCACTGTGCAGCTCGAACCTGGTCCCTCGGCGGCTGTCTCGGCTCCTCCCCGCAAGAACTAAGCACCTTCATGTGAGCTCTCTTGCATGGTGGTTAGTTCTTGCGGGCACGCTCCCGTGATACAGCCGGTGGCTATAGCAGCTTACTGTATCACTCGGCCCCGCCCCCCGCGTGCCGAGTCTTTGGATGTGATTGACAGCAGCGCGAGCCAATGGCTGCGCTGCTTTCAATCCATCCACTCTAGCCAATCAACGGCCAGGCTGAGCTGCGAAGAGGAGATTGGGGGCGAGCGCAGTAGGTGAACGGGCTCAGGTAAGTAAAACGGGGGGCTGGGGTGGCCGGTATTGTCGGATGTTTTTTCACCTTAATGCATAGGATGCATTAAGGTGAAAAAACGCGAACCATTACAACCCCTTTAAGTGTAAATCAAGCAAATTACTTTGTTATAGGTATTGTCAGTGTTTTCATATCATGTTTATACTGTTTAAATATTCACTGTGTTAGTTTTCAATAGGAGTTCTGTAATTTCTCAGGTTGCCAGTAAAAAATGTGTCCTGCCAGTAAATTTCCCATGTTTTGTCAGTAAAAAATGCTGCGGGAGGTTGGCAACCCTGGAACCAACCGTCATAAATTATCATGGCAATCACTGAAAAATCCAAACGAGCTAGGAGGCGCGGCCCTGCCCGATTTTAATCTCTACTATTTAGCGGCACAACTTTCACACTTCTTTTACCTGGACAAACACGACGAAGACCGATACCTGGCATTAATATGCTCCCCTCACGTCCAATGAATTACCCACCCCTTTCAAATTATCCTTGGAGATCAGGCTGATAAGGGGATGTTGGGGGATAAGAGAGGGCTACTGTACTTTTATTGCAGGGTTTGGGAGGTGGTGAGACATAGGCTTAACCTCCCACTCACACACGCCCCTATGGAATAACCCAGGCCTAAGGGAACTGCAGAATTTACCTGCTCACACCATATGGCTCACTCGGGGAGGGAGGTACTTATCTGACTTGTACCAGGGGATGTACTGAAATCATTCCAGCAACTCAAAGAAGGCTTCGACCTCCCCAACTCTATGCACTTTCGCTACCTCCAACTCCACCACACTTTGCAGACACAATTCCGCGGGACTCCCCCCCCCCAACGTCTAGATATTATTTGCATTCTTGCAGGACAGGATCACCAAAAGCCAACTTCAACGCTATACAATTTACTCCTCAGACCTCAGGCGGTGACCCTGGCATACAAGTTAAAAGAGCGATGGTCGGGGGATGTGGGGGAGCTGGAGGATGACGAGTGGGAGGATGCACTAGGTACCTGCAAAAAGGTCTCAACTAGGTTATCCGACCGCCTTACCCAACTATATATCCTACACAGAACGTACCTGACACCGATCAGGTTAGCGAAATACAAACCAAACTACAGCCCCCTCTGTCCCAGGTGCAATAGCCCAAATAGCACCTTCTTTCACATTTTATGGTTGTGTCCCGTGATATGGGACTATTGGACCCACATTGTAAAGTTTTTTCACGACGAGATGGGCTCGCCCCTGGTGCTATGCCCCAGAGGTGGGGGACTCGAGTCGCATGACTTGACTCGAGTTAGACTCGAGTCGGCTATTTGAGGACTTGCGACTTGCTTGACAAAATTAAACAAATGACTCGACTTGACTTTGACTTGACACTAATGACTTGTGACTTGACTTTGACTTGGGCCCTATGACTTGGCAAGTCATTACTATCACTAACCATTGCAGTGTAAAAGCCGCGCCTCCTTGTCTGTGATAGGCGGAACCGCGCCTCCTTGTCTGCGATAGGCGGAACACTCAATTTCACAGCAGGCAGTGTTCCGCCTATCACGGACATCCTCTCATCCTCGTCTGTGTTATGAGGATGAGCGGATGGCCGTGATAGGCGGAACACTGAATGCTGGGAAATAAATTGAGTGTTCCGCCTATCACAGACGATGAAGAGGCGCGATTTTGCAATACTGGAAACGTGGAATGGCCGCCGGGACGCCGATGCCGACCAGGTACACCGGCGCTGACAGTATACGGTCGGTGTTATTATTATTTTTTTTTTTTACAGCATTATTGTCTAAGTCCAAGGGGTCTGACTCATATAAAAAAAAAAACATTGGCACTAATGAACTGACAATCATAGGAAAGAAATACACATATTGGAGACAATAGGGGCCATTGTGAATAATTGCCCCTATTGTCTCCAATATGACTATTTCCTATGATTGTCAGTTCATTGATTTACATTGATCCTGTGTGTGGTCCTAATGTTTAGTACTATATTTATGACCAGTTGCTGTAGGTGTGCAATTTGCTTATAACCAGCTATGGGGTTGTGCAATTAATGAGTTGGAAGCTGTCCGATAGATCAGTTTAAGTTTATATGGAGGTGCGCAATTATTAACCAGTTTATAACAAGCTGTGGGGGCATGCAATTTGCTTATAATAAGCTATGGGGGTGTGCAATTCATTTATAACCAGATATAGGGTTGTGCAAATATTAATTTTGACTTGGGAGGTATGCAATTGATCAGTTTAAAACCAGCTATGGGGTGTGTGCAATTAATCAGACAGTTTGACTTGGGAGGTGTGCAATGGATCCACTGGTTATTAACTGGCATTGCACACCCCCACAGCTTGTTATAAACTGGTCAATTGCACACCTCCCAGGTCAAACTGATCAATTGCACACCCCCATAGCGGATTATAAATTGATCAATTGCACACCCCCATAGCGGATTATAAAAAATTGGTCCATTGCACACCCCCATACTTGGTTATACACGGATCCATTGCACACCTCCCAAGTCAAACTGATTAATTGCACACACCCCATAGCTGGTTTTAAACTGATCACGAGGACCCCTGGCCCATTCTTAAAACAGCAGTGGTAAACTGGCCACCCTTGCCCTATTTAAATGGCAGCTTCTCAGAACGGCCCATTGTGCTTCCATTCCCACCAGTCTTTTTTTTGCCGGCCTGTGCCACCCCTTTGTCTGCCCAGCTGCTTTGCCATTACTGATCAGCAGCAGCTGGGGGAACAATGACAGTGGCAGGGTCCGGTGTGCCCCCCTCCAGAGAGTCACAGACAGCCGGGGCAAAACTGGCACAGGAGACTGAAGTATTTGCCCGTCTGACTGCAGGCGTGATCTGCATGCCAGGCAGGGCTCGGTGAGAGAGTAGCTGGCAGAGGCTGGTGCTGAGAGTGTACTATAAGAACGGTAATGTATAGCAAACCCTAGACAACCAAATGGTGGGCAGTAATGTATAGCAACCCCTAGCAACTGAATGGTGAGTTCATTAATAATTGAACATGTTACTTGTTTGTTGCCTAAATACTAAAATTTGCACTTAAAACTGTAGTTTTTTTTTTAACTTTTGGAAATGCCAGTAAAAACTTGCCTGTGCCAGTACATTTTGGGTGTCACGTGTGGCTGTTCTGTCACAGAGGATGAGAGAGATCTTGTGTCTAAGCTGAAACGCAGATCTCTCTTTTCTTCTAACACATCCATCCCTGCCACAGTTAGAAAGCAGTCCCTAGGAGCATACCTAACCCCTTGATCACCCCTAGTGTTAACCCCTCCCCTGCCAGTGTCATTTATACAGTAACAGTGCATTTTCTTTAGCACTAGTCACTGTATTGGATTGGTGTCACTGGTGGCAATAAATCGTTTTGTAAGTAAGCAACACCTTATTTTCTGGCAGTGCCCCTCCCGACACAGTAAACTCTGGATCCGCCCCTGAGAGACCAACGCACAAGACAGCTATAATGGAGGGAGCGATTCCAAAAATAATTTAATTTGGATTTAAGGATTATGTTTTAGATGTTGGCGAAAAGAAGAGAACGGCGATGTGCAAGGTCTGCAGCTCAAAAATAAGAGACACGTCAACCACAACATCCAACTTCATCCGTCACTACAAAACCCACAAAGAAAGGTAGGTACAGTAACGTGTATGGGTGGGAGCAGAGTGTATTGTTGTTAAAATCAATAAATCACATAGCTAACTTTATTTTCAATCTCTCTTCTGTTTACTCTATAGATATGAAGAGTACATCCATACCAAAAGGGACTTTTGATGCTAGCCAGCCTCAAATCTCACAATTCATCGCACAGGGGACTGTGCAGCTATACCACTGCAACCACCAGCAGCAGAAGGCAATTACAAACTCAATCCTGTCAGACCTCATTATAAACTGCAACATGCCACTGTCCATCATTGAACATCAAAGCTTTCTTCGCTTTTTGTCAATAGTAGACAACAAGTACTCTTCAGTAAGTAGAAGAACAATTACTGGCAAGCTTGACAATCTGGTGGCAGATAGGCAAATGAAGCTGAAAAATGAACTCGCAGCGGTAGATCATCTGTCAGTGACTGTAGATATATGGTCAGACCTCAGGATGAGAGGCTTTCTTGGAGTCACAGTGCACTGGATCAACATTGAGGAAGACCGTCTTCAGTTGAAATCACAGTTGCTTGCGTGCAACCGCTTCAAAGGTCCCCATACAGGGGAAAGAATTTGTGAGGAATTTGAGCGTGTATGTGAAGAGTACAAGATTAAAAAAAAGGTAGACCACATCATCTGTGACAACGCCGCAAACATGAAAAAAGCATTCACTACATGTTTTCCAGGACAGGGAGAAGAAGACGATGACCTTGATGATTCGGACATTTGGAATGACTTGTCAATGGAAGAACAGGAGATGCTTGACAATTATTTGAGTGCAAAAACCCAGACTAGACTTCAATGTTTTGCACACACGCTTCAATTGGTAATAGGTGATGGACTTAAAGAGACTAAATTAGTCAATGCAGCTCTCGCCAAAGCTTCCAGGTTGAGCTCCTTGTTACATACAAGCACCTCTTTCAAGGAAAAATTCGAAGAGGAGTTTGGACAGCGTGGAATCCCTGCCGCTGTTACCACACGCTGGAATTCCACACTGAGGCAATTGAAATCAGTGGTCAGCTGTGACCAGGTGAAACTGACTAGAATTCTTGAAGATGGGGGACACAGAGAGACTGTATTCACAGCTAGAGAGTGGAATCAGATTAAGGAACTCGTGGATGTCCTTCAACCTTTTGGAGAAGCCACAGACCTCTCACAGGGAGAAAAAATTGTGACAATAAGTGCTGTTGTACCCTGTATCATTTCTCTGAATCACCACTTGGAAAATCATAAAGAGAGCGTGCGCTACCTTGGTGGCTTGATCTGTAGCCTGCAAGAATCACTCAAAAGACGATTCGGAGGGATCTTTGTCAATGTGAGGATGGCAGATGAACACAATGATGTAGCAACCTTACCCTTCTCTGACCCTCTATACCTAAAAGCTGCTCTGCTGGATCCTTCATTTGGCACCATGTGGTTGACCCATGATGTTTTGGCTCCCGAAAATATCAAGGAGGCTGTGTCTGCGATGATAAAAAGTATGTTATGTTTTTGTAATAATCCAATGTAATGTCAGATTGTAGGCTATAAAAGAATGTCAGTATGTTGATATACTCTACTCAGAGGTCTTCAACCCTCTCCTCGGGGATCCCCAGACAGGCCATGTTTTTGTTTTCACCCTAAAATAACACACCTGTTTCAATTAGTCAACTACTACACATTAAGCCTTTGATTAATCAAATCAGGTGTGTTATTTCATGGGGAAAAACTAAAATATGGCATGTTTGGGGGACCCCAAGGAGAGGGTTGAAGACCTATGCACTAGATTGTCATGATCTGGTTGCTTTTGATATTTCAGTTGTGTTGTGACCATTTATGCTTGTGTTCTTCAGACTTGATTCTCAAAGAAGAGGACTGCAAGCCCACCCCACCAACCACCGATGAAGACGAGCAAATGCCAGTGGCAGAGCCAGAGAGTCAGTCTGGGCTGTTCTCAGCATACCACAAAAAACAAAAGAAAGATTCATGTTCTACTCCCCAAATTCAGCTGAACCAGTATTTAGACATTTGTGATGGACAGAGTTGCCTTCAGTTTTGGGCCATGAACAGGCACATGTTCCCCTCTTTGTTCAGGGTAGCGGTAAGAGTTATGTCAGTCCCTGCATCAAGCGCACCTGTTGAACGTGTGTTCAGCCATGGTGGGGTGATAATGCGACCCCATCGCTCACAACTGAGCGAGAAAGTACTATCGAATTTAATTTTTTGCAAATGCAATGCATTGTAACTTTAGCTGGCCATGCACCTATAGATTATCTGCAGATGTTCTATGGTTAGATGGAAAAAGTGGGAGATTCCTCCATCCACACAGTTTAGCGAACATAGAGGAATCTGTTGCCCTTTTTCCATCTAACCATAGAAAATCTGCAGATAATCTATAGGTGTATGGCCAGCTTTACAATGCATTGCATTTGCAAAAAATTTAACCAACAGCAAAAAAAACTATTACTCTACCGCCAACACTGCAAGAGTGGATATCTGCAATTAATAAGGTTCTCCCCTACAAGGAGATATATGCCCACAGAGGATGCCAAGCCAAATATGGGAAAGTATGGGATACTTGGCTGGGCAATGCCGCAACCTGTAATGAGCTGCCGGTGTAAAACCTATGTTGAGCTGTTGTCTCTCTCCCCTGCGAAAAATCTGAATCAAATACCCAACAAACACCACACCTAAGTACCAGAAATAGCTAATTTCTGTATTCATGTATTTGTTACATATTACAGTAAGGTACAGATACCAATGTCATATAACTGCATTTTACTTCACCTTGACGGAACCTGTTCTGCCAAATCTGTGCTGTGCACTGTTGTATTGCCAATGTCTATTACGTAATGTGTCCCTGCTGCTTTCAATAAAACACTTTGTTAATTGTAAAAAAAAAAAAAAAAAAAAAAACTGTCCCAGCCATTGTATCCCTTTCTATCTGTGCAAGGAGCAGAGTCTCCATCTCCTCATTAACACAGGGTGGTCTGTAACAAACTCCAAAAATGTACTTGGAAGTATAAAGTATATATGCAGCTCCACCCATAATGCACCAGCACCATCACTCTCCATCAACAAGGTCCTCTTTCACAATTGCTTTGAGATGCATTTTGAGATCACAGAGACAGATACTGCCACCTTTTTGTTTAACCCTGTCTTTCTGAAAGACAGCATAGCCAGGAATAATAATAGCCCAGTCATGTGAAGAATGAAGCCAATATTCAACAAAACCAATTAAATCAGTTTAGCCCTCCGCACTCAAATCATAGTTTAACCACCTGAGATCCAGGCCAATTCTGACATTTTTCTCCTACATGTAAAATTCTAAATTTTTTTGCTAGAAAATTACATAGAACCCCCAAACATTATATGTTTTTTTAGCAAAGACCCTAAAGAATACAATGGCGGTTGTTGCTTTTTATCTCACACGGTATTTGCGCAGCAATTTTTCGAACGTGTTTCCTGCTTTTAAAAAAAAAAAAAAAAACAGTAAAGTTAGCCCAATTTTTTTGCATAATGTGAAAGATGAAGATACGCCGAGTAAATAGATACCCAACATGTCACGCTTCAAAATTGCATGCGCTTGTGGAATGGCGCCAAACTTTGGTATTTAAAAAATCCCCATAGTCGACGCTTTAACATTTTTTACTGGTTACATATTTTGAGTTACAGAGGAGGTCTAGAGCTAGAATTATTGCTCTCGCTCTAACGTTCGCGGCAATACCTCACATGTGTGGTTTGAACACCGTTTTCATATGTGGGCGGGACTTACGTATGCGTTCGCTTCTGCGTACGAGCTCGCGGGGACAGGGCGCTTTAAATTTTTCTTTTTTTTCTTTTTATTGTTCATTTTACTTTATTTTTTTAGTTCAACAACTTTAAAAAAATATATATATATATTTGATTACTTTTATGCCTATTACAAGGAATGTAAACATCCCTTGTAATAGGAATATTACATGATCAGACCTATTTACAGTGAGATATGGGGTCAATAAGACCCCACATATCACCTCTAGGCTGGGAAGCCTAAAATCAAAAAAAAAAAAAAAAAAAAAAAAAAAACGATCACCGCTTCCCAGCCGCGGTGCCGCCGTTTTTTGAATGCAGAGGCCGGGCGTGATGTCATAACATCGCGCCCGGCCTCCGAACGATCATAGAGACTCCGGCGACCATCTGGTCCGACGGAAATCTCTATGATCATCATCCGGGGGCCGGCGGATCCCGAGTCCGACTCACCGATGGAAGCGGTGAGTCGGTAGAAGCACCGGAGGGAGACGGGAGGGGGGGGCGTCCCCTCCCGCCGCCCGTAAGAACGATCAATCGGCGGAACAGCCGCTATGATCGTTCTTATGTTGCAGGGAATCGCCGGCTGAAACCGGCAATATCTGAATGATGTCTGTAGCTACAGGCATCATTCAGATATACCCCTGAGACCAAAAAGACGTCATATGACGTATACTGGGTCTCAGGTGGTTAAATACTCTTCCAGCCTTTCCATAAGCCTCTCCTGCAACACAGCAGACCGCCTTCCTGTTAGGTGTAAACCATCATTATCTATACAAAAAATCAGCCCTGTGCTCTAGTGCTCAAATCCTTCCTTATTACTTTAGCCATGCAGTTTTCCAAGCTCCCTCTGCCCGTGTTGTGCATGGTAAGGAAATATTCATGTAGCCTAGCTTTTAAGTTGATTAAGGATTCTGCATCTTCCAGGTATTCCGTCATTGGTCTCTACAAGGACCAAGACAGCTGAGTCATGGTCAACCCTTCCCAGTAATATATCAGTCCACCACGTGCCAAATTCTGGAACCAGGGAGACAAACAACTTGGTCGAGCCAATTCTGGCAACAAACTTATTCAACCAGTCCTTGATTGTAGAATCCCCAACTACCACCAAATGTCTAGACGTCTCTGAATTACCTTCACCATCCCTAGTAGACTGGCTGTTTTCCTTGCTGTTAGTGGACATCTAGGGCTGCCACCTCTGAGTTTGCCACCTCCATATCTTCACCCAACTTGGCACATTTGCTAAAACACAGGACTGTCCTTCCTATTCTGTGAGCACCTACCACTGTCTAACTACAGTAATCCATCTTCCTACTAAGTGAGCTCAGTAGAAAACAGTGTCTGAAAAAATACAGGAAGTGAAAATTCCTCTGCAGGATCCTCTTCTGCATCCACCTCACCTTCCGACATTGGTCTCGTTCTGTGTTTCTGGGTCTAAATCATGGAGAGCAGCTCTCAGCTTTGGAAAATGTGCTCTATTAAAATTAAGTGTGCTTATCTTTCTATTATGTGTTTGTTTACAGCTTTCATTAAATGAAACCATGTTATGGTAACTCCTACCCAGTTCTTTATATGATCAATAATGATAAGCTCTGCATGGTTTGAGATTACCTGGTCCAGCAAAGCATACGTTCTAGTTTCTAGGCTTCTATAAACTGTACCATAAAATTATCTTATAATAGATTTATAAATTTCCATTCTTTTATTTTTCCAGCAGTGTCATTACTCCAGTCAATGTCAGGGTAGTTAAAGGATAAGTTTACCTTTGAGAACATGTAAGGCTTCATGTACACACAGCCTACGTTGACCATGGTTTCCGGCAGTCAAAACCTTCCTATCCTGATTGCGATTCTTCCGCGTTCAAGAGAGGGAGGTTGAGAGAGGTTGAAGCTTCTAAAGTAAAAGCCTTTGTGTACATGGACGTCAAAAGCTCCTAAACTCGAGTTTAGGAGCTGTAGTGTACATGAAGCCTAACATGTTCCCACTGCTGCAGCCACTTGCAGTTTCTGAAAACAGCGAGGCTGTGTAGGGCTTCGCCCACATGGCCACGTCATTCATTCATAGAGTTCTGTGACTGAATGAACTACAAGTCCTGTTAATCCTTTGTGACTGTCGGGTTGTAGTCCTCAATGAACTACCACGGCACTGTAGAGTGCTGTGATAGTTCATTGAGTCTTCCTGTCAGTGTGAAACTGCCTGGCTTTGTATGATGCAGACAGTTCACACTGACAGTCTGCAGCAGACCTGCATGGCATCAGCAACCTGCTTATCACTAGTGCAATGCTTTCCAGGCTCCTTAAAAAAAAAAAAAAAAAAGTAAATGCCAATTCTTCTACCTGCAAAAAATATTACATTTTTTTATTTAGGGCTATTACAAGGGCTGGGTTCCTCAGATTTGTTGGGCAGGATCAGGGTTGTGAACCATCTGTAAATATATGGACAGTTTGTAAATGTCAGCCTATTTACAAACTGTCCGTAAATGTTAGTTACGGACAGGGGCCACCAGTAAAAAATATGGCTGTGGGACAGCTTTGGAACCGCGCATGCGCAGTTTCGAAGCCAACTTGGGTTTGGCCATGATCTGAGTCCGGGGCCATCTCTTATGTGCCTGTTGACAGCAAGAAGTGCCTGAAAGAGGAGATCCACAATTAAACAATTAATAGCACTGCAGCTGTCCACAGTGTCCAGCTGAGTAGGAAGGACATGACTGTAGGGCTGCAGTGACCTTTGTTGCATCTTAGCCAATCAGCACTGTAACACTCACCCTTTGCCAGCCTGACACATTTGACTCAAAACAGAAGTTGGTGGCTGGAGCGGGAAGGGTTTGGCGCAGGACTGAGTCAGGGGGGTCTCAGGGATAGGACACAAAGTATGGTGTGGCTTGGAGTCAGAGCTACTAGAAGAGGTTGAGAGAAGATTTATTGTGGAAACTGGAAGGGATGCCTTCCATCGCCTGGATCCTTTTGTCTCTGCATGACCACAAGTATTTCTAGACATGCTCGATAATGAGAGACTGTGTGGTTTCATACTACATATCGCACATTTCCTGTTCTTCTATTCACTGCAGATTGTGCTTTTTGGCTGTGCTTTTCGGATTATAGCTGCAGAATAAAGCCAGGACTGGTCAGAAGCCTTGCTGATGGTATTGTGCAATGGATCCACCTGTAGATCCCATCAGGGACAAAGCCACAAATTTGTCTAAATGATCTCTGGATGTACATTGCTTTGCAAAAGTATACACCCCCCTTGGCATTTTCCATGTTTTGTTGCCTCACAACCTGGAATTACCATGGATTGTTTGAGGATTTGCATCATTTAATTTACAGAACATGCCCACAACTTTGAAGATGTTTTTTTTTTTTTTGTGTGTGAAGCAAATAGGACAAAATAACAGAAAAAGTCAATGTGCATAACTATTCACACCCATAAAGTCAATACTTTGTACAGCCACCTTTTGCTGCTATCACAGCTCCAAGTCGCTTTGGATAAGTCTCTATGAGCTTGCCACATCTTACCACTGGGATTTTTGCCAATTTCTCCTCACAAAACTGCTCCAGCTCCTTCAAGTTGGATGATTTGCGCTTGTGAACAGCAATCTTTAAGTCTGACCACAGATTTTTTATTGGATTGAGGTCTGGGCTTTGACTAGGCCATTCCAAAACATTTACATGTTTCCCCTTAAACCACTCAAGTGTTGCTTTAGCAGTGTGTTTGGGGTCATTGTCCTGTTGGAAGATGAATCTCCATCCTAGCCACAAATCACACACAGCATGGTACAGATTTTTCTCAAGAACATCCCTGTATTTAGCACCATCCATCTTTCCGTCAACGCTGACCAGTTAACCATTCCCGACTGCTGAAAAACATCCCCACAGCATGATGCTGCCCCCACCATGTTTCACTGTGGGAATGGTGTTCTTTGGGTGATGTGATGTTTTGGGTTTGCGCCAGACATAGCGTTTTCTTTGATGGCCAAAAAGTAAAATTTTAGTCTCATCAGACCAGAGCACCTTCCTCCATACATTTTGGGAGTCTCCCACATGCCTTTTCGCAAACTCAAAACGTGCCATTTTGTTTTTTTGCTCAAAGTAATGGCTTTCTTCTGGCCACTCTGCCATAAAGCCCAACACTATGGAGCATACGGCTTATTGTTGTCCTATGTACAGATACTCCAGTCTCTGCTGTGGAACTCTGCAGCTCCTCCAGGGTTACCTTAGGTCTCTGTGCTGCCTATCCGTGAGTTTTGGTGTGCGGCCATCTCTTGGCAGGTTTGCTGTTTGCTTTCCATTTGGTTATGATAGATTTGATGGTGCTCAAAGATTTGGATATATTTATGTATTTTTAACCTAACCCTGACTTGTACTTAACAACATTGTCCCTTACTTGTTTGGAGAGTTCCTTGGTCTTCATGGCAGTGTTTGGTTAGTGGTGCCTCTTGCTTAGGTGTTGCAGCCTCTGGGCCTTTCAAAAAGGTGTGTATATGTAATGACAGATCATGTGACACTAAGATTGCACAAAGGTAGACATCATTTCACAAATGATGTGACTTCTGAAGGCAATTGGTTGCACCAGAGCTTTTTAGGGCTTAATAACAAAGGGGGTGAATAAATACGCACATGGCAATTATCAGTTTTTTATTTCTGAAAAATAGTTTTATTTATTTATTTTTCCAATTTTACCTCACCCACTTAGACCATTGTGTTCTGATCCATCACATATAATTCAGATTAACTTTTGCCACATTTTGTAATGTTACAGCCTTATTTCAAAATGAATTAAATTCATTATTTTCCTCAAAAATTCTACAAACAATTCCCCTATAATGACAACGTGAAAGAAAGAATTTTGCAAATGTATTAAAAATTAGGGGGAGCACGGGTGCTTTTTCTTATTTTATTTCTTCCTCTTAATACGGGCTGGGGTTGTATGTTTGTCGTTTTTTTTTTTTTTGCTGTTTTTTTTTTTTTTTTTTTTTAGTGTGTGTGTGTGTATATATATATATATATATAAAAAATGAATAAAAAGATGATTGGATTAAAAAAAAAAATCAATTAAAAAAAAAAAAAAAAAAACAACAACATGTACATAAGTAGTCACAGGCTTTGCCACAACACTCAAAATAGAGCTCAGGTGCATCCTGTTTCCACTGGTCATCCTTGAGATGTTTCTACAACTTGGAGTCCACCTGTGGTAAATTCAGTTGATTGGACATGATTTGGAAAGGCACACACCTGTCTATATAAGGTCCCAACAGTTAACAGTGCATGTCCGAGCACAAACCAAGCCATGAAGTCCAATGAATTGTCTGTAGACCTCAGACAGGATTGTATGGAGGCATAGATCTGGGGAAGGGTACAGAAACATTTCTTCAGAATTGAAGGTCCCAATGAGCACAGGCATCCATCATCCGTAAGTGGCAGAAGTTTGGAACTAACAGGACTCCTCCTAGAGCGGGCCGCTTGGCCAATGTGAGCAATCAGGGGAGAAGGGCCTTAGTCAGAGAGGTGACCAAGAACCCCATGGTCACTGACAGAGCTCCAGCATTTCTCTGTGGTAAGAGGAGTACCTTCCGGAAGAACAATCTCTGCAGCACTCCACCAGAGTGGTCAGACAGTAGAGTGGCCAGGTGAAAGTCACGCCTCAGTAAAAAGGCACATGACAGCCCATCTGGAGTTTGACAAAAGGCACCTGAAGGACTCTCAGACCATGAGAAACAAAATTCTCTGGTCTGATGAAATGCTCTAGCCTGAATGGCAAGCGTCGTGTCTGGTGGAAACCAGGCATTGCTCATCACCTGGCCAATACCATCCCTACAGTGAAGCATGGTGGTGGCTGTAGGGATGTTTTTTTAGCAGCAGGAACTGAGGGACTAGTCAGGATTCAGGGAAAGATGAATACAGCAATGTACAGAGACATCCTTGATATAAAACCTGCTCCAGAGCTCTCTGGACCTTAGGATGGGGAGAAGGTTCATCTTCCAACAGGACAACGACCCTAAGCACACAGCCAAGATAAAAAAAAAAAACGTGTCTACGGGACAACTCTGTGAATGTCCATGAGTGTCCCAGCCAGAGCCCAGACTTGAACCAGATTGAACATCTCTGGAGAGATCTGAAAATGGCAGTGCACTGACGCTCCCCATCCAACCTGATGGAGCTTAAGAGGTCCTGCAAAGAAGAATGGGAGAAACTGCACAAAAATAGGTGTGCCAAGCTTGTAGCATCATACTCAAAAAGACATGAGGCTGTAATTGGTGCCAAAGGTGCTTTAACAAAGTATCGAGCAAAGGCTGTAAATACTTCTGTACAGTGCCTTGAAAAAGTATTCATACTCCTTGAAATGTTCCACATTTTTTCATGTTACAACCAAAAACATAAATGTATTTTATGTGATAGACCAACACAAAGTGGCACATGATTGTGAAGTGGAAGGAATATGATAAATGGTATTTAAAATTATTTACAATTAAATATCTGAAAAGTGTGGCGTGCATTTGTATTCAGCCCCCTTTACTCTGATACCCCTAACTAAAATCTAGTGGAACCAGTTGCCTTCAGAAGTCACTTAATTAGTAAATAGTCCACCTGTGTGTATAAATACAGTTGTTCTGTGAAGCCCTCAGAAGTTTGTTCGAGAACCTTAGTGAACAAACAGCATTGTGAAGGCCAAGGAACACACCAGACAGGTCAGGAAAAAGGTTGTGGTGAAGTTAAAAGCAGGGTTAGGCGATACAAAAATATCCCAAGCTTTGAACATTTCACTGGGCACTGTTCTTTCCATATTCGGATGATGGATTGAGTATGGCACAACTGCAAACCTACCAAGACATGGTCATACACCTAAACTGATAGGCTGGCCAAGGAGAGCATTAATCAGAGAAGCAGCCTAGAGGCCCATGTTAACTCTGGAGTAGCTGCAGAGATCCACAGCTCAGGTGGGAAAATCTGTCCACAGGACAACTATTAGTTGTGCACTCCATGAATCTGGCCTTTATGGAAGTGTGACGAGAAAGCCATTGTTGAAATAAAATAAAAAACTGAGTGTAAAAAAAACACCTGCCTACACCACTCTGCACCACGTTACTTGTATGTTATAAACAAATAGAAAAAGTTTAGTACAGAAACCATTAATAAAGAAATTAAAGCTTCTGTTATAACAAATGTAGTATAATATATTAACATAAGAGAGTTCAGTTTGATCACTGTATCAATCCCATGTTATAACAGCGCTTATGTCAGTCCACCAAATTCCATCTGACATAAATATGTTTTCCTTACCAGGTCCCAGTATATAATAGATATGAGCCATTGTGGAAATATGAGGATAGAAGCAGACTCCCATCACTGAGGCCTTTTTTTTTAGGGAGAGGAAGAGGTTGGCAGAAAAGGGTGTCGAGGTTATCCACCCCACAGAGGAAGACCTCCTGTACACTGTCAACGGACACTGTCCCGCAGAGAACCTCAGTGGAAATATCATCCCTATTGGGAGAGGGACAGAGCCCATCAACCAGGCCCAAGGAGAGAAGAGCCAGGGAATGCAGGGCCGGACGTAGGGCCCAAAAAAAGGATGGAGAACGAATAGGAGGAATTTACAATCTAAGTAATGTAACATTAGCACATAAAGAAACGAATATCTTACATCTTGGTCTAAAATGTGGTCTAAAAAGACCAAATTAATAAATTTGATACTTACATAGACGTTCATAAATACATGAGGAAGCTTAACATGAAAAAATATTTTTTGAAATAAAAATTCAAACCCTGTGAGTAGTAGTGGGAATTCATCGGTGGCAGTAGACAGTGGGTTGTGAAATAAATCTTTGTTTAACCCACCTAATACAGCAAATTGGCATCTAGAAGTATTCAAAGGACTAGTCCTGAGAGATCTGGACCAGTTAGTTCCTAAAAAGAACGTAAAACCCTGTCACATACAGGAAGGTATTGAAATGCTAGAGAAGAGAAAAGATGTAATAATAAGGCCCGCAGACATGGGAGGATGAGTTGTTATTCTATCCAAGGAGTTATATCATAACCAACTGATAGAAATCTTTTCAGTTGAGGAAACATACAGAAAACTGGAGCGACACCCCACCATACAATATGGAGACGAACTGAAGATATTGGTAGAGACAGGGTATCAGACAGGTCTAATAAGGTGAGAAAATATTTGGTACCCAGTAGCAGCCGTATCCCTACAATATACACACTCCCACAAATACACAAGGATGCCCAATGCCCTCCTGCGAGACCAATTGTTAATGGTATAGGGTGGGTAACATCAAGGATGGGGCAATATTTGGACCAATTTCGCAAAAAAAAAGTGTTATCCAGACTAAGGTTTACCTTAAGGACACGAAAAACCTATTACAACTTTTACAGGATGTGGACTTAATGGGAAAAGAAGGAGGTATACTTAGTGACAGCAGATGTGTCATCTCTCTACACAGTGATACAGCATGATGATGATTTACTGGCCCTCAATTGGGCCTTGTGCTAAAGAGATGACAAGAAATTTTCCATGTTGCAAGCCGCCATTGGAAACTATAGTACCATTTGTACTACTAAAAATTATATGAAAAACACCAGAGCAAAATGTAGTAATGCATTAAAGTGTTTGTTCACCAATGCCAGAAGTCTGCCAAGCAAAATGGGTGAGCTGGAAGCTCTGGTGCATGAGGAGAGCTATGATGCAATTGGTATTGCTGAAACTTAGCTTCAATCTTCACATGACTGGGCTATTAATATTCCTGGCTATGCACTCTTTCGGAGAGACAGGGTAAAAAGGAAAGATGGCGGGGTCTGTCTCTATGTGAGAAGTGATCTCAAAGCAAGCGTGAAAGAGGACCTGGTTGATGGAGAGTGTGATGAGTCTGAAGCATTATGGGTGGAACTGCATATAGATGTGCGTAGTTCAAAGTTAATTATTGGAGTTTGTTATAGACCACCCAATGTTCACGAGGAGGTGGAGACTCAGCTCCTTGCACAGATGGAAAGGGCTGCAAGGGCTGGGACGGTGATAATAATGGGGGATTTTAACTACCCAGAAATTGACTGGAGTAATAGCACTGCTGGGACAGTTAAAGGGCAAAAATGTATAAACCTATTACAGGACAATTTTATGGTCCAGTTTATTGAGGCCCCAGGAATGATGCTCTGCTGGAGCTGGTAATCTCAAACCATGCAGAGCTTATTACTAATGTTCAGATAAAGGAACACCTGGGTAGCAGTGATCATAACATGATTTAATTTGATGTTAGCTGTAAGCAAGAAATACATACAGGAAAGATAAAAAAAAGCTCAACTTCAAGAGAGCAAATTTTCCAAGGATGGCGGCTGCACTCCAGGACTTGGATTGGGAGGGAATATTGGCATCAATGAGCACAGAACAGAAATGTGAATTTTTCAAAAAGACTGTTTGGGACCTCACTGCAAAGTATATTCCCATGGGAAATAAGTTTAAAAGGCTTAAAATAAAACCTATGTGGCTCACGGTCAAAGTTAAAAAAAAGCTATAAACAAGAAAAGAGCTTTTAAAAAAATATAAAAATGAAGGAACATTAGTGTTTAAATGTTACAAAGAATTTAACAGAATATGTAAAAAGGAAATCAAGGATGCAAAAATTCAAAACGAACGACAGATTGTAAAAGATAGTAGAGCAAACCCCAAAAAATTCTTCAAATATATTAATAGTAACAAGGTCAGGTCTGAGCATGTAGGCCCTTTACAAAATAATCTAGAGTGGGTGACTGGGGACAAAGAGAAGGCTAATTTATTAAATAATTTCTTCAGCTCTGTGTATATAAAAGAGCATGAGGGAGCTCATGTCCATAATGGGGGTGGTATTGACACAGCCCTGAATGATCCACAATGGCTCAAAAGTGATATGGTCCAGAAATATTTAGACAGAATAAAGGTGGATAAAGCACCTGGACCAGATGGCATCCACCCATGGATCCTAAAAGAATTGAGCTCTGTAATTTCAAAGCCATTGTATTGAATTTTTAGGGACTCATTAATGACTGGAATAGTACAACTGGATTGGCGCAGGGCGAACGTGGTGCCTATATTTAAAAAGGGAACAAAGTCTTTACCAAGTAACTATAGACCTGTTTGTTTAACTTCTATAGTCGGGAAGATACTGGAGCGTTTAATAAAAAAGACCACATAGACGAGTTCTTGCTGGAAAAAAACATTTTAAGCAACAGACAGCATGGATTCATGAAAGACAGAAGTTGTCAGACAAACCTGATTTATTTTTATGAAGAGGTAAGTAAAACCTTGGACAGAGGCATGGCTCTGGATGTGGTATACTTGGATTTTGCAAAATCGTTCGATACAGTTCCCCACACATAGCTCATGTGTAAGGTAAGGTCTACAGGCTTGGAAATATCAGTTTGTAAATGGATAGAAAACTGGCTAAATGACAGAATTCAGAGAGTAGTGGTTAATGATTCTTACTCTGAATGGTCTAAGGTTATCAGTGGTGTACCCCAAGGTTCAGTGCTGGGACCCTTACTTTTTAATATCTTTATAAATGATATTACAAAAAAAAAAGCCTGGTGCACAAGGCACGGTCGGTACCCCTGGGGATGTTCAAGTAGATAGACCAGACGATATTGCACGATAATAATATTTATTAGAAAAACATATCAAAACATTGTATAAAAAATAATTGTGTTGTACAAAATTACAGAAGCATCAGGTATATACAATGTTAATATATCAAATATGGTGTACATATGTATATAGGGAGAGACTTATCACATGCGATGAATCTAGGAGAACGCCGACATGTTTCGGACTTATGAGTCCTTTTTCATAGGCGAATTATAGTCCTTTTCAAACACATCTAATGGTGTAAATGGATAAATATCATCATGAGTAGAAGCAGTATGTAATGTTAAGGCACCGTATTTGAAAAGCCATATTTCTTTTGATAGAAGATAAATTTGTTTAGATATACTCACATTATATTCGAGAAACCCCCTCGAATAGGACACCAGAACCATTAAAAAATGCTGAACAGCATATAAAAAAATTCAGCTGTGGTGAGAGCAGGTATGTCATGTGCAGTTAGCACAGAACTGGCGGCAGGCTAGTGGGCTCTATATGTGCAGGCTAGTGGGCTCTATATGTGCTGCAAGATCTCCAATGAACAGGTATAGCGCCTGTATCAATATTACACCGGCTAGGTAAATCAAGTATCTAAAGGACATTAGAATAAAAAAGAGAGGTAAGGGGTAGTAAGTAAAGTGAATGCATACTGCTGTTGGTAGATTCTAAATGTAGTATGTCAGATAAGTATTTACCTGATGTGGTGAGTATGCAAAGGGTACCTGCACGGCCTGGAACCAACAGCATACTGAATGCCGCTGGTCCAGGCAAGTGAAATCAGCTGTGAGTAGGCGCCACAGGCAACCTTCACAGCTGATTGAATTAGCCGATGCGACAGACCTCTGCGCCATTGGCTGCAGACGGTCCATCTGAGGAGATCCCTGACGCCACATCAGGTAAAGCTTAACACAGAACAAGGGAGAGATGATATGTGGACTGAAGTGACAACTCACATGTTAGAGGTTTTTAAAACAAAATCTTCATTGCAAACAAAAGACAGGAGAATCAGTTCTTGAATTTTGGAAAAGATTCAATGATGTGTGGACACAGGAAGCCGGTTTGGGTGTTCTGCCAACTATGGATCCATTATTGATCCAGACTTTCCCGAGTAATCTCAAACCCCATTTAGTGGTCTCAGTCAAACAAATGATTACTGAATGGTCAACCCTTTCTAGAACTGACTTTGGCAAAGCATTTTCACAGAAAGATGCAGCAGGTTATTTTGATATACCAAAGCCATCGCCTGTCTCCACACAACATTTCCAAGGAAATATGAAGGGAAATTTTAGAGGCAGAGGAAGAAGTAGAGGCAGAAATGAAAAGATGGATGTTTCAGACTCCTCAGACTCCCAACTCCAGCTCTGCCCCAAACCAGACACAACCACCACAGGCATCCATCCAACAAGGTCCAACATTTCCAATCAAATGGGGAAATCAACAATGATGGGGCCCGGAGGGTAGTGTCCCAGCTTTTCCTTTTGTCTTGGATGATTTCACTGACAGTCGAATGGTTGTTATTTCAATAAATGGGAGACTCCTCCCCCATCTTGTTGATAGCGGGGCCACAAGGAGTACTATTTGTGAAGATCATTTCAGAGGCAGGTGGGAACCAGGGGAACCCTCTGGGAATTAATGGGATATTGACAAAAACATATAGGACCCCACCCCTACCAATAGAAGATGACGGGTACACCATATGCACACATTCTTTTAGGATAATACCAAGGTGCCCTGTAA
Source organism: Lithobates sylvaticus (assembly GCA_028564925.1). Classification (NCBI taxonomy): domain Eukaryota; kingdom Metazoa; phylum Chordata; class Amphibia; order Anura; family Ranidae; genus Lithobates; species Lithobates sylvaticus. Next base: position 148,490,489 of record CM053033.1, read on the forward strand.
ATTTGTTGGGAAGAGACTTATTTGGGCCACTAGGAATCACAATTAGAACCAACTCAGATAAAATCACTATAGTAGCATGCAAACCAGGTTCATTGATGCTGTCACAACAAAATAGTGAAGAAGATTTTAAGGATATAGACCCCCAGGTCTGGTCTACATCAGATCTGGATGTAGGACTTATTTCATGCACACCATACAAGGCCACTCTCAAAGAAGGTGCATTTCCTATCACAAACAATATCCACTTTCTAGGGAAAAGATGGATGGGATCCTGGAGGAAATAATTTCTCCATACAACACACCGGTTAACCCTGTAAAGAAGCCGGATGGCTCTTTCAGATTTGTACAGGACTTGAGGGCCATAAATGACCTCATAGTCCCAATAGAACCCATTGTACCTGATGTTCCATCACTACTGTCCTCCATTCCAGCAACAGCCAAATGTTTTACTGTGATTGATTTAAAGAATGCTTTTTTTTCTGTCCTTGTAGCCAAAGAGACACGGCCACTCTTTGCTTTTACTATGTCGATTGACCAACACAATCGCCAGTTTACCTGGTGTAGAATGCCCCAGGGTTATATAGACTCACCTGTGGTCTATTCTATAGTACTCCAAGCCTCCCTCAGGCCTTGGACTGCCCCTCATGGTTCAATGCTGTTGCAATATGTCGATGATCTTTTGATTTGTAGTTTTTCAGAGGAGGACTGCCGAGCTCATAGCCTATCCTTATTGAAATGGTTACACACATGTGGTCACAAAGTGTCTAAGAAAAAATTACAATGGTGTAAACAGGAGGTTGAGTACCTAGGGTTTGTGCTGTCTCCGGGAGTTAGGAAAGTCAGTCACAAAAGAACCGCTGCTATAGTGGGTCTGCCCCGCCCACTTACCAAGAAAGACCTGCTAACCTTTCTTGGAATGATTGGTTACAGTCGCCAATGGATACCCGACTGTTCATTCTATGACAATATATTGAGACAAGCAACCCTCTCTGAAATGTCTGACATTGTAAAATGGTCTGATGAAATGTTAAATGCTTTTGCCATGTTGAAATGTGCAATGGTTACCAGCCCGAGCCTCGGCCCCCCTGAATTTGGCAAAATGTTTCACTTGTTTGCCAGGGAAAATTGCAGAACCATGGCGGGAGTACTAGCCCAGGAACATGGTGGGAGACTGCGCCCTGTAGCTTTTTTCTCAAAGGTGGTTCCAGTACAGGTGCAGGGCATGCCTGCTTGTCTGAGCGTTGGCTTCTTGTGCATTGGTTGTGGAGATGGCAGCACCATTTATCTTGGGCCATAACACTACTTTACATACTTCACACAACGTTACCACACTCCTCAAAACTTTACATACTCAGCATATGTCAGCACAAAGATTGAGTGGGTATGAAGTCATCCTCCTGTCCAACCCAAACCTGAAAATAAAAAGTTCAAACAAACTGGTCCAGCTCCAATTTTGAATGCCTTATTAGGTCTTAAAGGAGAACAGGATGACTTACCACCACCTCATGACTGTACACAATCAATACATCAGGACACTTCACCTAGAGCAGATATGCTTTCAGCACCAATTCCTACTGCACAAACAGTTTGTTGATGGCTCTTGATAATGTTTATCACGCGGGATATGCTGTAGTCCAGCTGCCGGATACTGTCCTTGAGGCCAACCCTATCAGCCTGCACAAGCTGCTGAATTGATAGCATTAACCTGTGCATGCCAGCTGTTTGCATGAAAAGAGGTAAACATTTACACCGATTCCAGGTATGCTCATGGTGTGGTCTGGGACCATGGTGTAATATGGCTTTGCAGAGGATCTGTGGCAGCAGATGGAAAGAGCATCTCACACTCTGACCTAGTCACAGCATTACTAAATGCAATTCAGTTGCCTTCAAAACTAGCTATCATGCACTGTAAGGCACATACAGGGCAAATGACTGATATAGCCAAAAGGTAATACACTAGCTGACAGAATAGCTAAAGAAGCTGCATCTACACAAAAGGCAGACATTCAAATGCCCATGCTAACACCTCAGCCATGTTCCCTGAAAGAGACACATTGGCTCACGGAACTACAGGCTTTTGTCACCCCTGGTGATATTGCGCAATGGAATGCAAAAGGATCCTAAAACAGGATTAATCTGCAAAGGGGGGAAACTGTGTATTCCTGTTGCTAGCGCCCCCCTGTTCATTGCGCAATACCATGGACTGGGTCACAGAGGCTGGCAGGCCACATGTGAACTCCTAGATGCAGATTTTTTTCATTGCAGGATTACCTAATCTAGTTAAAGCTTTTGTACGGAGATGTGTCTCTTGCATTAGGAACAATCCAACAAACCCAAAGAAATCAAAAGCATCTTGAGTACCCAACAAAGCCGTTTACCCATTTACAGATAGACTTTACACATATGCCCAAAGAAGGAAAGAAACAACAAACATGATGTCACGCTGGCCAGAAATCTTTATCACCAACAATGAAAACGCACAAACTGTAGTGAAGATCCTCAGGAAATAATTTCTAGATGGGGATGTCCTTGGCAAATAAATTCAGACAATGGCCCAGCTTTCACAGCTAAAATCTGCCAAGATCTTGTAAAAGTACTAAAAATAGACTGGAAATTTCACCTCCCCTACCATCCACAGAGTTCAGGGATTGTAGAGAGAATGAATAGAACAATTAAAGACAGGATAAGGAAAGCTACGGGTGGGAATTTTGGCAAATGGAAAAAAGTTCTCCCAGCTGTATTAGCTAAAATCAGAATGACCCCTCACAGTGTGACAGGTTATTCCCCCTTTGAGGTACTCATGGGTAGGCCATTCCCCACACCGTGGTTGATGGTAGAGAAAGGTGATTTGGGAAAAATACAGGAAGAATATGTAAAAAAACTGATTGAAACTCTTGATATTGTTGAAAGAAGAGTCGCTCGCACCTCTCCTTCACAGGTACCAACCCACCCGTTCCAGGTCGGTGATCAAATTGTGGTCCAGAGGCTTCAGAAAGGTCGAAAGCTGCAAGAGGTTCTATTCGGACCGTTGACCAAAGTGGTAGCCGTCACCAGGACCGCCATCCTTACCGAGGAAAGACCTACCTGGATCCCTGCCAGTAGAGTAAAGAAGGTTGATCTAAGCCCAGGAATTGAAGAAAGGCTGAAAAGAGGCGAAGCAGGTGTTTTAAGTCCTCAAAAGACAAGCATAGAAATAAAAGGACAGTGATGACACTCATTTCACCACAGACTTCTGGGAAGGCCTTCTGGTGATGTTTCTACTTCTGATCTTTGTCCCAGTGTGGATAATAACTAACTGTATCTATCATTCTGATGACTTAGGTGCCTTGAAACTCATATGTGGTAAAAGCAAAACACACACCAACCATACTGACTTTCACCTCAGAAATCGCAGTAAAAGAGATGTCTCTAATGAATTAATCAAAGAAACAGGGTTTTCTGAAAAAATTTTACTGGTAAAATTTAAATATGCTTATGCTTAGAGTGTCAGGATATGAAAAATGCTGGATTTTCAGTAAGTTACACCCAGAAACTGCTCAGATCCCACTTTTAGCTGTCCTCTAAACCTCAAGTCATTATTGGAAAATACTCTAGTCTTAAGTATTAAGAATGTCTCAGAAGGGTACCACAATCAGAGTATTATGTTTTACACTTTAGGAAGGGCACATGAACCTGAGTGGTGTGTTCAGTTAGGCAATACATCCAAAGGAGTAGGTATGTGCTCCAAGTCAGTATTTAACATTTCAAAGGATATTCCCTTCCACACCAGTAAGATCATCATAGGTCATATGTGTAGTTGATGGACAAATTAAATAACTACACTAGTCTAATAAATGATGTTATAGTAAAAAAACTCCCAAGATATAGGGCTACTCAATGTCGAGCTCAAAGCAATTAGAAGACAACTAGAGTTGGAACTGTCCCTGCACGACTCTAGTTTTACAAGATCCGTCCTCACTCAGGATGCGGGACGTGCTGACGTAGTGTCCGCACGGAGGGAGGGGCTTGAGACGGAGGGCTGGAGAGAGCGGGCGTGTAGCTGGGAGGACGCGGGATCGTACCGCCGACGAGATGCAGTGGATGCCCGCGGTCTATCACCGAGTACCCCCAGGGAGAGCAGCGCAGGATGCGTGCGCTCCATCAAGGCTAATCCTGGCTAACCGGCAAAGCAGCAGAACAGCGGCATAGACCGGGACACGCGGTACCGCGGCGGCGGCTCCTCTCCTCTTCCCCCATCTCCCCCCCCCACCAACGAACCCCCGCAGACTCGGCGGGGACGGACCCCCAGGCTGACACAAATCAAGGAGGTCATCAGCATCGGCCGTGAGTAACCAGTATACCCCCCTGGAAGCCTGCACAAGCTGGAGGTAAGATCTACCCATTTAGGGATCCGGAGCACAGAATGCTTTTACAAGACGGGCCATTGTGCCAGGATTGCCTTATAATATGACTGAGACTGAGATACCATGAGGGGTAGCCAGGACAACTGGCACAAGCTTTATTTCCTGCATTTTTGTCTTTTTCCTTTTTTCATTGAGTGGTAGATCTGGCCCCTTGTTTCCCTGCTTTGCCTGGGTACTCCTGTCTTCCCCCCCTTCCACCTACCCTTGCTGGGGTACTACCCCCCCCCCTCCTGCAAGAGGGGACGGGTGGGCTGCAGCAAAATTCGCTCACATATCAAGAGGGGAACAGTTACCGGCGCCCCCCCTGGCCCCCCTTTGTGTATACAGCAGTGTGAAAACTTATAGGTATACTTAAATCATACCGAGTAGCTTTAGAGTGGACAACTCCTGTAAGGGGGTGGGCGGGTTCCCTTCCCTTTAAATACAGCTGGGATAAAAAGTGGAGTGCCAAAGTGATCCTTTTAAGCATCACATGTGCACGCGGGCGTATTTTTTTTTTTTTGTTTTCAAAACCCATGATTGTGGACAATATAGCCCTTAACGGTGGAAAGTTGAGGGAAACGAAAATTACTGAACCTGCCTTACAGTCATTACACACATTAAAAATGTTACAGATCGCAAGTGTGACTTAGATGGGTGTATATGAGGTTTTTTTTTTTTTTTTTTTTTTTTTTTTTCCCTCCCACATTAAAACCCGCATATTCAATTAAGGGAGTGACTCGGATCGGTGTCTGGGAAGATTGAATGCCACACACCGAGAACTGCTCTATGGAATAAAAGCGAAACTTCGATTGGTGCCCATGAAGATTTATTATCATTTACCAAATGCTGCCTTATGAATGAAAGGGTGACTTTGACTGGTATCTACGAAGACTTATTGGTCATTCTGCTAAGCCTGACGATAGATGCCTGAATAAGACCGAAATCGCAGACTGTGTTGGCGGTATCCCAGGGGTTTTTTTTAGGTTTTTTTTTAGGTTTTTTTTTTTTTTTTTCTTTCTTCTTTTCCGGAAACCAAGGTCAAATTATAAAATCACGTGTGCGTAGGTGGCCCATACCACCAAGAGGGGTGACTCCCAGTAACACCCTAATACTCCCGAGAAGCCCGGACAGGACTTTGAGAGACGGATAAGGCCGCCCGACCCCAGACTGAATAGAACTCAAAGGGGTAACTCGGTCCTAAATACCACAAGATATTAACTTGGGGATGGGGAAACACAGTGAGGGGCCTAGCCTAGGCTCCCCAGACGACCCCGGTATAGTCCGCGACCCCAAAAAAAAAAAAAACTGCTAAACTATCAAGGATAAAAGATAGCCTTAAAGTAAGGACCTCATTAAAATAGAGGAGGCGAAGAAGGGCCCAGGAGGCCTAGGTTTGTAACAAGACTGGGGAAAAGAATTAGACCCACGAGGAAGGCCAACATGAGTAAAGATCAAGCCAAACAGCCTAAGAAAACAACCACTAAAGGCAGCAAAGGGGAGACAAGTACAATTAAACACTATCTAAGACAGGGTGCAAGCCCAAAAACGTCGGGAAAAGAAACCCGGACCGGAGTCTCCCCGGAGAGTAGGGGCGGGGCGGAAGGAGAAATCAACGACTCAAGAGCGGACCTCACAATGGAGACTGAGATAGAGCCTAGTAGGGGGGAGGACCAACAATCAGGAACCCACATCCCCAAGAAACTTGAAATGGAGGCGATGTTATTACGCCTGGAGAATGTAATCAAACTTGAAATCAACTCTCTACGAGAGGACATGGGCCATCTGTTGTCCAGGGTGGAGGTGATGGAAGGGAGAGTGGACTCAATAGATTTGGAAATTACGAAGCTCAAAACACAATTAAAAGGCGCCTATCTTACCCAGAGAGACACCCTCTATAAGATAGAGGACCAAGAAAACAGGGATAGGAGGCAAAATCTGAGGCTGCGTGCCGTCCCGGAACAAAGAGGGGAGGACTTAGAAAGAAAACTTTGGGAAATACTGGGTCCCATAAGTGGCAAAGACTCAGATCACTTTCCCCACATAGAAAGGATACACAGAGTAGGAAGACCCGAAAGGGGGGGTATAGAGCGGCCCCGGGACATAATTGTCAGATTTGGCCATTTCAAAGAAAAAGAGGATCTGTGGGCTAAAATAAAAAACAAGTCCCCAATACTGCATAAGGACATGGAAATTCAAGTATATGCAGACCTATCGGCCCGAACCCTTGAAAGACGGAGACACCAGAAACCCCTGTTGGAAATTTTGAAAAGGGAAAACATAAGATACAACTGGGGTTTCCCCTCATGTTTAATAGGGTCAAAAGAGGGGTGCACGGCCAGGCTGAGGTACCCGGAAGAAGTGCAGGGATTCTGTACAAAACTCGGGATCGTGGTCCCGAACTTACAGGGCTGGATGGAAATGGAGGGCCTGGGGGACCCGGGGGGGGGGGGGGGGGGGGGGGGGGAGGAGGGGAGATTGCGCACACGTAGTGGAATAAGAACCCTGCTCGACCCGGCCCTGCCCCCCCCCTCTGCGCCCCGAGAGGGGGTCGCGGAGGCGGAGGGGAGGGCCAAAAAGCTCCACCTCACCAGGAATCCGGAGTCTAAGGGAAGCCACAAAGGATGGCCCCCAAGGACCCGGGGACCCTAGTAGGGGATAGAGAGGGGGGAGGGGGGGGGAAGGGAGGGAGGGGGGAGGCAGGGAGAGGGAGGGAAACCACGTCCGCTGTGGGGCTGTTATTACTACCAACACTTCAGAGGGAAAAAAAATAAATAAAAAAAAAATAAAATCCCAAAAAATAAATGAAGGACATAGAAATCAAATTTTTATCATATAATGTGAAAGGTTTAAACTCTCCCGGCAAGCGATCTAAAATCCTGGAGGAAGCAGAGAGATATGGCGCAGGAATAGTGTTCCTGCAAGAGACTCATCTGGCACATTCCTCAAATATTAGACTTTTTTCTCCAGCTCTCCCAAACTGGTTTTATGGAGATACCATCTCGAGCAGGGCAAGAGGAGTGGCTATTGGGATTGCGAGGGACATTGACTTCACGGTGGAGGAGAGAGTGACGGACCCCGAGGGGAGGTACCTGTTTCTTAGGGGCTCCCTCCTAGGGGTAGAACTTACACTGGCCAATGTTTATGCCCCCAACGCCAAACCTATCTTATTCCTTGAAGCAATTCTGCGTAAGCTAAGGGCCTTCAGGAAAGGATATTTGATCCTGATGGGGGACCTCAATTTTGTGATGGACCCCGTGAAGGACAGTACGTCTGGTGGCACGGGGAGGGGCAACATACAACTAAAGCGGATCAAAAAAAAATTATCGGAGGACCAACTGTTGGATGTGTGGAGGATCCAGCATCCGCAGCTGAGGGATTACTCGTTCTTCTCCCCTGTCCACCAGACGTATTCTCGCCTGGACTATATTTTAATAGACCATGGCATACTGGAAAGGGTTAAAGAAACAGAAATTGGAATAGCTTCCCTCTCGGACCACGCGCCGGTATCCATGAGGCTAAGGTTTCCCGAACACAAACAACCCTCTAGCGGTTGGAAACTTAATCCTGAATTGTTACATGACAAAGAAATTAGGGATTATATCAAAAAGGAGCTAGAATGGTTCTTTAAAATTAACGACAACGGAGAGGTCTCAGAGGCACAACTGTGGGACGCTCATAAAGCGTTTATTAGGGGGCTCCTGATAGCTAAAGCCTCGTGGAAAAAAAAGGAGAGGGTGGGAAAGACGCAGGCTCTGATTGCCGAGATTAAAACCCTGGAGCAAAAGCATAAATCTGGGGGGGATCTTAGTCAGAGTATATACACAGAGCTCACAGATAAGAGAGAGGAATTGAAAGATTTAGCTGAACAGGAAGTCAGACAGAAGTTCAATAAATTGGCCAGGGAACAATATATATGGGGCAACAAGCCAGGGAAATACTTAGCAAGGAAATTACAAAAAAAGAAAACTAGAAATTTTATTGAAAAAATCCAAACAAGAAACGGGGAGATGAAGTTTACCTCTAGTGAAATTGCCTCTACATTTAAAGACTATTATAAAGAACTTTACGAGGTGAAAACCAAGGGAAACGACAGCATAGGAAATAGCCAGAAAATATCAGAGTTCCTAGAGAGGGCAGGGCTAATGGCTCTAGGGGAGGAGGAGAGAGATGAGCTTGAGAGGCCAATAACAGAGGAGGAGATTCTAGCAGCCATCAACAACTCTCCAACAGGGAAGAGCCCGGGCCCGGACGGCTTTACGGCCTCATATTATAAAACGTATAAAGAGATTCTTATACCGAGATTGCTGCGATATATGAATGGACTAGGGATAGACTACGACATGAGTGAAGAGGCCCTAAAAGCCACGATTACTCTTTTGAGGAAGGATGGGAAGGATGGATCGGTGTGCTCGAATTACAGACCCATCTCTTTATTAAATTTTGACACAAAATTATACGCTAAGATTTTGGCGGATCGAATAAAGGGGCACTTGAGCACACTGATCCATCCGGACCAGGTTGGGTTTGTCCCGGGCAGAGAGGGGAGAGACAATGGGATTCGGACATTGCTAGCTATACAGAGGATGGGAGACTCGAGAACCCCCAGTCTACTTCTCTCGATAGACGCCGAAAAAGCGTTCGACAGAGTAGACTGGGGGTTCATGTTTAACACCTTACAGAAGATGGGTTTTGGACCCAGAATTATTCAAAAAAATAAAAACCTTATATAATCATCCGAAAACCAATATTAAGGCCAATGGAATGACCTCCGCGGAGTTCGAACTGTTTAATGGTACCAGGCAGGGCTGCCCACTCTCCCCTCTCCTTTTTATTCTATCTCTGGAACCGCTGTTAGCTACAATCCGCAGAAACCCAGAGGTGGAAGGCTGCAAAGTCGGCAGCGAAGAGCACAAACTTGCGGCCTTCGCGGACGACGTCCTCTTTTACATAAGCTCACCCCAGAAGTCAGTCCCCATATTGCTTAAAACCTTGAAGGAATATGGGGAACTAACAAACTTTAGAATCAACGCCTCAAAAACATTTATCCTTAATATTAACCTTAATAAAATAGAGAAACAGAACCTACAGAAAACAGTTAGTTTCACCTGGAAAAAAAGGATAAAATACTTAGGAATAGAACTGGCCAATAACCCGAGGAAATTATACAAAATAAATTACATCCCACTCCTAGAAGACATAAAAAAAAAATGCCAAGAGCTGAAGGGAAAAATCCTAACCTGGATAGGCAGGATTAATTCGGTAAAAATGATGATCTTACCAGTCATCACATATAAATTCCAGATGCTCCCCCTCCCTCTCCCAAAACAGTACCTCGGTAAATTAAGAGCTATTATAATGGGGGCGTGGCTTGGACATGGCCGCGTGAGGAAGCAAGACTCCAGAGCTCCTCACTCACAGCTGCTAAATTAGCCCGATCCGGCGGATCCAACGCTCAGAACACGGCCAAACTGATATGTCCCAGCACCGGAGGACATCCTCACGCAACAGGGGCACTCCACAGCCCGGTAACGGCTCCATCGGAGCTTTCTTCGGTCCCAAGGGGAAGCACCACGAGGCGGCAAAGATGGCGGCCGTGCAGGGCCGCGGGACGGACGTAATGGCGGAGGCTCAGGCGGCTAGATCTCCTATCCGGACCCCACTGCTGGTAAGCGACACTGCTCCCCCGGACTCCCCTGGCTCCTCAGCCTCCTTAGACCAGGGATCGGAGGCATCCATGCTACTAGGGGACAGGGACTTAAAACAACACATATGGTCGCTCCCCACCAGAGAGGATTTGGACCGCTTTGCCACCAGGGTTGAAAAGGCCTTTAAACAAGACATAGAGCAGCTGAAGGAAGACACTACCCAGCTAGACAATAGGCTTGGAATCCTGGAGCAGACAGTAGAAGGAGCACTGCCAATGATTACACAGCTAAGGGACAAATGTACAGCACAAGACCAACAGATAGAGGCCCTAATATCCCAGCTGGATGACTATGAGAACCGTAGTCGCAGGGCAAACATCCGCATAAGAGGCCTGCCAGAGGCTACAGGGGCCAAGGACATTATTCCTACACTACAAGGTATATTTAAGGAACTTCTGGGCCTTCCCCCTGCCGCAAAAGTGGAAATCGATAGGGCCCATAGAGCCCTGCGCCCCCCATCACAAGATGCAGACAACCCCCGCGACATAATTTGCAAATTGCATAAATATACGGAGAAGGAGCAAATCATGCAACTCATGCGCAGGCGCCCCTATTTTGACTTTGACGGTGCCCACCTGTACTTTTACCAAGACCTCTCTCGACGCACCCTAATGCAGCGTAGGGCACTACAACCCCTGCTGGAAGCACTCCGCACGGAGGGTATAACCTACAGATGGGGATTCCCCTTCTGCCTACACGCGGAGAGAGACGGAAAGTCAGCCACCCTAAGAAACAAGGATGACCTCCATCGTTTTCTGACGCAACTAGAGCTGGAACCGGTAGATTTCCCTGACTGGAGACTTACCATGAACACCCTGTTGATGCAAGCACCCCAACCCTGGCGACAGGTCAGGTCAAACACACGGAACCGCAAGCGCTCTTCCTCCGCGACGGGGAGGCAAGAGCCCCAGCGAGGAAACTGAACTACACCGGGCGGCCGCCCTGCTACTGACACCTTCTCAAGACCCCAAACACGTGCAAAATCCGTCCACAATGGAGCCACCAGATGACCAAGTAATGGTGAAGTAGGAACTAACCACCCGCAATGAAACTACCCCATGGACTCCGTCATTTATTTTTCCTTTTTTTTTTGCTGTTGTTCTAGCACTTTAAATTTTTTTCTTTTTGTTCTTACTGGGCCCTGACAGCCTTAGAAAGCCCAACACTCAAATGCGCCACTATGCTAAGCCACCAACCGAAGAAATGACGGAATAGAACATTTGCCCAGATGCACATTTCAAATTTTGTACTGTTTTTGTGGCCCTCCATTGCCCTTTTTTTTTTTTTTTTTTTTCTTTTGCTCAGATGCTTATTGAGATCCACGGACAATCACTGCTTTTTACCTAGTGAGGAGCAGGAACTTCCTGGTTATACATGTCCTATCACGACCCCCACATAGGACTACCCAGATTGGGTGTTAGCCCAGTTTTGGGCACTTTGCCGGCCTCGGGTGGCCCCCCCATGAAAGGGAGGCAGCACGAGCCTGGCAAACAGGTTTGGGACACCCCATATACGGCCTCTGAGGCCACTATAGTCCCATGTTATAGAATACTGAATGTTATACAAAAAATGCTAACTCTCTCTTCTTTGTTACTTCTGCTCTTTTTGCTCTTCTTTCAAAGAGTCTCTTCTCTCTTTGGCACCCTACCCTTTCCCCCTCCTTCCCCTTCCGGTCTCAGGTCATTTGGACAAAACCACTGCAGCTCGCCGAGAGGGAGTCGTGTATACAGGTCCCCGCCGACGTCTGCAGCAAGAGGGAGGTCGCCTGGACGAGTCCTACAGATACAACATGGCTACGGTTAAGGTAGTGTCCTATAATGTACGTGGTATGTGCTCCCCCAACAAAAGAAATAGGCTGTGGATAGAACTTAAAAGACTGGGGGCGCAGGTAGTTTTTTTGCAGGAGACCCACTTTACGGACACCTCACTCCCCAAACTGCCCACTCACCTGTTTACACATTGGTATTTGAGCAATTCCCCGACACCCAAGTCCAAGGGCACGGCCATAGCTATACACAAAAACTGCCAATTCCACCCGCTAGATCACACAGTGGATCCACAAGGGAGGTTTGTGTTCTTAAAGGGTACCATAATGGGACAGACATACACTTTTGCCACGATCTATGCCCCAAATAGCCAGCAGATCACGTTCATAGACCAGACCCTATCCAAGCTAGCAGACTTCCGGGAGGGTAAACTGATACTGGGCGGCGATTTTAATGTCAGCCCCGACCCCACACTGGACACGTCGGCGAACAGGTCGTCGCACTCACAGGCCTTTCTGAGACATTTTCGAAAGACCCTCCAGACCCACACTTTAGTGGATTGCTGGAGAGTATTACATGCCACCGAAAGAGATTACAGCTACTACTCCGGGGTACACAAGATATACACAAGAATAGACCTGCTACTGGTAGACCAGGGAACGTTAGATCTAATCATAGGGGCGACCATAGATCGGATTACGATCTCGGACCACGCACCGGTGACACTCACACTTTCTCTGACACAGGCCGGGGCCCGAGTGAGGACTTGGAGGTTGAACGAGAATCTGCTTGACGACCTTAGAGTGGTAACGGGGGCCCAAGAGACCCTGACCCACTATTTTGCAGAAAATAGTAACGGGGAAGTGACAGAAGGAACACTATGGGAAGGCCATAAGGCCGTTGTGAGGGGCACCTTTATAGCTTTGGGAGCCCAAATCAACAAAGAGAGGCAGGCGGACTTTCAGAGGGTGCTACAGGAACTACAGAAGGCGGAGCTGGCACACAAGAGGACAGCAGGCTCTGAGGAATTGAGACGCCTGACTGAGCTAAGACAGCTCTTCTCTAAATTACTAGATCGCAAGATAAATCGCAAGCTTAGGTTTATGGCACACACCTATTATGAACATGGCAACAAGTGTGGCAGGCTGTTGGCCCGAGCACTTCGTAAAAAGAGGCTCCTAGCACATGTGCATAAACTTTGCTCTCCCACAGGGGAACCAGCACAGCACACGTCCAAGATAGCCTCCATGTTCCGCGACTACTACGCCAAATTGTACAATCTGGAGTCCGCCTCCTCTCCCACAGATATAGCACTCAAGAAGGCACGCATACAAACATACCTCTCAGACGTAGGGCTCCCCACAATCACCCCAGAACAGGCAGCTGACCTAGAAGACCCGATTACCACATCCGAAATACTAGCTACCATTAAATCCCTCCCGACTGGCAAGAGCCCTGGGCCGGACGGCTTCACCAGGGCCTACTACTTGAAATTCTTTGACAGTCTGCAGGCTCCTATGTGCACCCTGTTTAACTCCCTCAAGACTACTGGATCACTGCCACTAGAGACTTCCCTGGCCCACATTACGGTACTCCCAAAAGACGGCAAAGACCCCACCCAGCCACAGAGCTACCGCCCAATCTCCCTCCTAAATACCGACCTCAAAATCTTCTCTAAAATTCTAGCTAATCGCATAAAATTCTTACTCCCTGACTTGGTCCACGCAGATCAGACGGGCTTCATCACAGGCCGGGAAGCTAGAGACAACTCCAACAGGGCTTTACAGTTAATACATTGGGCACACACACGCGGTCGGATGCCTCCATACCTAATTCTGTCCACAGACGCGGAGAAAGGCATTCGACCGCGTGGACTGGGACTTCCTGCACGCAGTGTTACAGGGCACAGGACTAGGCCCCCACATGTTGAAATGGGTCTCGGCCCTATATGTGTCCCCAACGGCCCAGGTCAAAGTGAATGGCAGCCTTTCTTCACCATTCCCTATCCGAAACGGCACGAGACAGGGATGCCCACTCTCACCTCTGCTGTTTGCACTGGTCCTTGAACCACTGCTGCAGAAGGTCAGAGAAAATCCTAATGTTAAAGGAGTGCAGGTGGGCTCGCAGGAACACAAACTATCCGCCTATGCGGATGACATATTGTTCCATGTAACAGATCCCCAAGTCTCGTTGCCAAATCTGATGAGAGAATTAGTGAAGTATGGTGAGGTTTCTAACTTTCGAATAAATTACACTAAGTCCGAAATACTCCCAATAACTATCCCTCCAACCATGACCGACTCACTGAAAAGCTCGTTCCCATTTACATGGGCCTCCCCCTCGATGAAGTACCTAGGGGTCCAGCTCACAGACAGACCGGACTCCCTATATACGAACAACTACGTACCCCTGCTTAAGAAAATAACATGCGACCTAAAGACCTGGGACCAAACTCACTTCACCTGGGTGGGACGAACGAACATCCTAAAAATGACTGTATTGCCCCGAATTCTATTCCTCCTACAGATGATACCGATTCATATTCCCAAACGTTTTTTTGCAGACTTACGCAGTCTCTTCATAAAATTTGTATGGGGTGGGAAGAAACCACGCTTAGCCATGACCACACTCCACAGGACAAAGCTGAAAGGAGGCCTGGGCATCCCCAACATACCCCAATACTATCAAGCAATTGCACTGCAGCGCATCCTGAATTGGAGGTCCCATACACACCTTAAACTCTGGGTTCCCCTGGAGAAAATGATGGCAGGCAGGGACTTATCTTACGCACCCTGGGTCCCTACTGGAGAGAGGGGACTCTCAGAGTGGGTCTCCCCATTAACAGTTCACGCCCTGAAAACATGGGACACAGTGAACACACGCCTAAATTTAGCGACACGGCTATCCCCACTGACTCCGGTGAGTGGATACCCATGGTTTCCTCCAGGGGAACAAATGTCCGCACTGGGTACTTGGACGAGGGATGGGCAGATCCAAATCTCGAGATTCATAGAGGGGGGCTCGGTAGTACCACTCACCACACTGAGGGAACGATATGGCAGCTTCCCTTTCGATTTCTGGAGACACCGCCAATTAGAAACATTCATGGCTAAAGGCCATAAGCTGACACAATACAGGACCACCCTGACGGAATACGAAAACTTGTGGGCGACATCAGAGCCACCTACTCACCTGATCTCGACTCTGTACGGCCTGCTAGAATCCGCTACACCCAACCCCAAACCCCAGTTTGTCAGGGAATGGGAGAAAGACCTCCAACATGTCCTGACCGAAAACCAACTCCACTCAGTATACGACCTAACCCATAAGAGCTCCATAGATTCGAAGACTCAAGAGAATAACTACAAAATCCTATCACGGTGGTACAGAGTACCCACCACTTTGGCTAGGATATTCCCCACCGCCTCTGACACGTGTTGGAGGGGATGCGGAATGAGAGGCACTTTTCTCCACATCTGGTGGGATTGCCCGGTTTTAAAGCCATTTTGGGACATGGTCAGTAAACATATAAAAGATAGTTTGGAGATAGACATCCCAGCTCAGCCACAACACTTTCTACTACACATACCCCCCATACCAGTATCAAGGTACAGAAAAAGTGCCCTCCCCCACCTCCTCAACGCAGCTAAACGTTTAATACCAGTATACTGGAAGTGCTCGCGGATACCCAGCGAGCAGGAATGGTTGGGGAAGGTGGGGGAGATCATGGAAGCAGAAAGTTGGCTAGCCACCTGCCGGGACACCAGGGACAAATTTGAATCCACATGGGCCTCATGGAAATCCCACGTACAGGACACGACAACGCCATCATCTAGTCTAGACATAGCACTACTTGCCCTAGCGGACCCGTCCTTCAGGAAGCTCGTCCAGGCGAACCTCCCCTCAACATCTCAGCATCTGCAAGACCTGCCTAAGGTAGGCTCACAGTGAATCCGGTGAGGCCTTCCGATATGACCTTCATCCCCCCCTCCCTAACTCTCTATAGACTCTCTTTCTTATTCTCTATCCTCTCTTCTACTATTTCCTCTCCAGTATTGTTTAAAGGATCCCTAGTTAGATCCTTATAGTCCCAATATGGTGAACCAAAAGGATGTTTATCTGGACCACAGTGATGGCCCTCTAGTTTATACTAATTTTCAAATATTTGCTTTTCCTTGTGCGGCCACCCTGTGAGCCTCAGTGTTCGATGGTTATAAAATTTTGGGGAAACACTGACACAGCACCTTTGATCGGACAGGGACGAGCCCCCACCCCCCCCCCCCCCCTTGGCCTTACGGGCCCGGGGGGGGGGGGCCTGTCCAGGTGGACCGAATGTCTGGGACAGGAGGGGTGCCGTTACTGACGAACTACATGCAGTGCCCCCTTATGTTATTTGTGTTATAGATATATGTTTGTACCTTGGACAGGATATGAGTACACCATTGTGCCTTTGATCCCCTCTCCCTATGCCCCTCCCTACCCCCGAACCCCCCCCCTCTCTACCCCTCCTGTGATGCTATGTTACCGCAAAGTTAATGTATTTGTATTGAAAATGGAAAATAAAAATTATACAAAAAAAAAGAGCTATTATAATGAATTTCATATGGAATTACAAAAAACACAGAATCTCCCTCCATGTTCTAAAACAAGACAAAAATCAGGGCGGGCTGGCGGTCCCAGACATAGAAAGCTACTACCAGGCTATAGCACTATTAAGAATCGCAGAATGGGGTAAAATAGGTAACACTAAAAGATGGGTTAGTATGGAGGAAGCACTGAGTGAAGCTAGGCTGGGGAAGATTGTGTGGAATCCTCCGAAAAGCCGGACACTGGGAGAAAAAACACACATAATCACTATCACGACTTTGAAAATATGGGACAAAATATATAAAATATTCAATAAAAATTATAATTCGCCACTTATAGCACTCAAAGAAAATCCTTTTTTCCCGCCAGGGTTAAAGGAAATAGGAGGTGATTGGATTAGAAAGGATTCCACGAGACTAGGGGAAGTTATTAGTAAGGGGAAGGTTATGACACTGCACGAGCTACAGAATAATGAGGCTTTCTCCATAGAGGGGTGGCGGCATCGCCAGCTGACCCACTTTGTGGGTTCCCTTCCTAGCCCATTAAGGGAGGCTAAGGATCTAACAAAATTAGAGAAAATCTTTACGGCAGAATGCTCAAAAAAAAGAATATCCAGAATTTATAAACTGTTATTAGAAAGAGATAGACCGGAGATGCCGCCATACCTTACCAAATGGGAAAGCGAACTAGGAACACAATTAGAAATAGGCACAAGTAAGAAAATTTTAAAATTAGCACATGGGTCAGCGGTGGACGCGAGAACTGCAGAAACAAACTTTAAGTGCATGGCTAGGTGGTATAGAACCCCAGACAGGGTCAGCAATTTCCAGGCGGATACATCTGCGAATTGCTGGAGGGGGTGCGGTCAAAGGGGCACGATGGGCCATATATGGTGGGGGTGTCCTAAAATCCAAAAATTTTGGGAGACTATCCTAAAATACATAAAAGAAATAACAACGATCGAGGTAAAAAATGACCCCTGGGTGGCACTTATGCATGCCACATCCAAGGAAATTAAACAATACAAAGGTTCATTGATTCCCCATCTGCTTAACGCGGCTAAAAAGGTGATTCCAAGGAGGTGGAAGGATAAGGAAAGCCCACCCGTGTGGGAATGGGTCGACGCAGTGGAGTCCACGTACATGATGGAATGTGTGTTCCACACTGGGGAGGAGGACAGAGAGGCCATGAGGGCTAGATGGGAGAGTTGGAGAAAATTCAAGAGGTCTTGGAGCTACAGGGAGGCTTTGCGAGTGCAGCCGTGACAACCGAGGACCCCTGGGGGTGAAGCCGAAAGGAGATCCAGCTGCGGAGGGGCAGACCCTAAGGGCAGGAGAAGGCACCGGGGAGAAAGGGCCACCTTACAATAATAAAACAGCGGACGGGGATGGGGAGGAGGGGGGCAATAAAAACAAAAACCCCCAGGGGGGTAATCTGGAAGAAGGATGGAACGGGATTCAGGACAAAGGAAGCGGAGGGGGAGTGGAGGCTGGGAGGGAACCTGGATGTATATATGTATTTCTGGGCTTTGTAAACTTCATGGATGCCCGACTCAGGACTCCTATCCCCCCCCAACCCCAGGGGGAAAAGGAAAAAAAAAAAAAAAAAGGGGGGAGAAGGAAACAATCCACTAATGATGCGAAGACAATTAGAGGGATGGAGATGCGGGCATAGCTGACACTCACCCACGAATATTCTTTCTGAAGTGGACAATAAAAAAAAAAAGAAAAAAAAAAAAAAAAAAAGAAGACAACTAGAGTTACACGAATTGGCTATTGAAAGCATGAGTGCAGCTCTAATGCCCCATACACACGGTCGGATTTTCCGACGGAAAATGTCCTATCGGACAATGTTGTCGGAAATTCCGACCGTGTGTAGGCTCCATCGGACTTTTTCCGTCGGATTTTCCTGCTCTCAAATTTTCCGACAACAAAGTCCGATCACGCAAATTCCGATCGTGTGTAGCCTAGTCCGACGGACAAAGTGCCACGCATGCTCAGAAGAAATTCTGTGACGGAAGCGCTCGGTCAGGTAAAACTACCGTTCCTAATCGACACAGCACATTCGTCACGCTGCAATGTTAAAATGTGTTTAATGCAGCGCATTCTCTTTTTCTTTACAATGCAAGAAGAATGACGTTTTTTAGCTGCTCATATTCACACTGACTTCTCACAAACTTTTCTTTATTCTTTTTCCTTATTTCTTGGCTAGATGTTTTTTATACGTCAGATCTTAAGAATGTTTTGTATTTTTTTTTTTGGATTTGTCATTTATAGTGGTTTGTTTTTTAATCCAGATTTCCTTTATTTAATGTTTTTCTTTTTTGGGGGGGGGGGGGGGGGGGGTTGTGTGCCTCAACTTATCCCAACACCATTATTATAATTTGTTATTGCCTAAATTCACTAGGAGGTTGTTTGTGAAATGTACCTGCCTACTCACAAATAAACTGTCCTTTTTGAAGTAAAAAACATAGGCAAGTATTTCTTCAAAACAAAAATAAACTTTATTTGGTGTCATAAACAAAATAAACAGGAAGGCAACGCTGGTGAAACTGGTCCATTTCGCAAAGCCTTTTGGTCCCCAAGGCACACATCAAATATGTAATAGGAAAATTCGTGGCCTGAGGAGTACATATCTGAGGGAGTTCAATCTGGTCCATAAGTCCAAGCGATCAGGAGGGTCAAATGCCATCTATGTCCCCAGGATGTTGTCAGACAAGAGGCTGCATCTTCTGACAGACCAGACGGAACCCAGGCCATCACTATCTGGTCTTCCTAAGGCACTTCCCTCCAGGCTTCCTTCCAGGCTGTGGCTCTGATCTTCGAGTTGTGGCAGCAGGTGGAGGAGGAGGAGGGCAAGGGGCAACCTCCCGGCTGCCACTTGCCACAGCCTCCTCCCGGCTGCCACTTGCCACAGCCTCCTCCCGGCTGAGGTCTTCCTGTGTATGAAAATGGGACATAGTTTTAGCTCTTTGTTAATCACACTATTTTCTGCTCATGACTGTTGCAAATAGAATGTTAAGAAATAGAACATACTATCATTCAGAGCCCAGTATTTTTCATTCCTGGCCCAATCCTCTTAACTCACAACTTAACTGATCAATACTAACATCTAGTTTACATCATTAAATGTACGTCAATATATATATATTCACCAATGCTATACCTGTCTCAAGCTGGGCCCCTCCACATGTTGTTGCCTGGAAGGCCCAGGTTGGACATCGGAAGCCTCAGCTGGGTGGGAAGGAAGCCTGGAAGGAAGATGGTAGGGTGATGGCATGGGTTCCCTCTGGTTTGCCAGAAAATGTAGTCTCTCATAGAACTTCATCCTGGGAACATAAATGGCATTCGGATCTCCTCATCGCAAGGACTGCTGGTACCTCTGTCGCTCCCTCAGATAGGTGCACCTAAGGGGCACCAATTTTGGCCATCACATAGGTGATGTCTGCCTTGGGGACCATGATTTGGACGTAATGGAGTAGTTTCTCCAGCGCTGCCTTCCTTTTGGTTCTATTGCCAAAATCTGGGTGGGAATTCTGCCACAGGCAGGGCATCGCCCTGAGCTCATGAATGATCAAATCATAGAAAAAAGGAAACCTAAATGGGTCCATAGTATTTTCTGCAAGACAAACCATAATACTGTCAGGCTACACTCTCCTAATCTTGTACCCAAATAAGCCTCAATGGAGAAGCAGTATAGGCTAGTGATGTACCAAGTTCAAATTGTACCTTTGTTAAAGCGATCGATCGTCTTGTGCGTCAGCGGTCTCCCCTCTGCTCACAGATTGTCGGTACGACACACGCGTGTGACGTTTTATTTACAGTGCGCATGCGTGAAACTCCGCCCGCCCCTGACGATCTTGCTCGTCTATTCCCCACCCCTTCTCTTAACGGTGCAGTGGGGAGAGCACATGGCGGGGACACAGCAGGTGCGCCCTAATAACTATTCCAGCAACCAGGAGGAGGACGAGGAAAGCCCGGAGGCAGAAACGTCCCGATCCCGGAGGCAGAAACGTCCCGATCCCGGAGGCGAACATTTAAGGCGTCAAATATGTCTTTTGGAGAAATGTTGGAGATGGTGGACATATTGAAGAGGAGCGACTATGATGGGAAGTATGGGTCTTACCCCAACCTAAATGTCAGAAAGGCCTTGATCATGGCTAAAGTTGTGAAGAGGCTGCAAAAGAATTTTGGGTTAAAACGATCCAAGGATCAACTGAGGAAATGCTGGTCAGACCTGAAACTGAGGGAGCACGATCAGTACAGAAAGATCAAGCGAGTTCTTTAAAAAAGTAAGTAGTTGTCGTGTGTTCATCTTTTTTATTCTTGCTTGCATACTGCTCCATGTGCTTGTTTTTTTAATGTTGTACATTTGAAAATGGCCACTTTCATGTTCGTGTGTCCATTCGATCGTACTCAACCTCGATCGTTCGGCCACTTATAATACGATGTTTGGTGAAGTTGGAATGAACTACATTGTTTCAGGCCTGTTTTTAGTCAAAGGAAGTTTGTTGTCTATAGAGATTTTTCAAAGAATGAAATGCAAATTTCTTCAATGTAAAGGAGAGGTGACTCAGTAGCTGTTTACACATCTGGACTCTAGAGCACTAGTGCTGGGACACCCAAACCCCCTTTTTATTATGTTGTCCCACACATGTGCTCCAGTGGATACTATAGGGGTGTCTCCATCTGACAAACTTGCACCAAAAAGGTAGTAAGTATTGCACCTTTACAAAGTGACTACATTAATGTTGTTGTCTTTTGAACCTGGCCACTAACCACTATTGTCCATCACTTCCAAGCAATGTTTCATATTTCCTATTTCTGCCCTCATAAATTGGTGTGCCAAGTATTCCTTTTGTACATTCTCATAGGGGAGCGAAGACTCGGGACGTCTGAGGACACCAGGAACCCCACACCTCCCAAAGAAGGGGAAATACCAACACCAGAAGCAGAGGAGGAGGAGGAAGGAGAGATTGTAGAAGTTGGAGAACTTGTCACCAAAACAGGTGAGTGACGGAGACCACAGCTACAGGTAAGCTAATCAATGTATGCCTGCATCCTAAAAATCCCCCCCTTTTTTTTTTTTTTTTTTTTTAGGTGATGTGGATGTTGTGGAAGAAGAAATCGCATTTTTCCACTGAAAGTGCACAAGTCCTCATCGGGGAGAAAATGGTGTGCAATCGAGATCTAGATGATAAAGAAAAACATCAATGATGTTCAATAAAAAATGAAGATCATCATTGATGTTTTAGCGAAAATATGAAACCACACAAACTACTTAGCACACATTTGTGGGTGTTTATCCCCAAAATTGTAAACTAATCACTTTGCCAAATTTGGTAGATGCACACAGTGTGTCAACATGTGCTAGCTCCCATCATGGTGGATTAATGACAACGTTTTGGGGGTGCAACCACTTTACTAACTACTAAAGTGGGTGAGGTGAAGGGGTTTCACCCCCAAAACACGTACATTGATCCCCATGATG
This sequence comes from Lithobates sylvaticus, assembly GCA_028564925.1. NCBI lineage: Eukaryota > Metazoa > Chordata > Amphibia > Anura > Ranidae > Lithobates > Lithobates sylvaticus. The sequence continues at coordinate 148,512,422 of CM053033.1, forward strand.
GGGGATTGCACATTTGGACATTCTAGGCATGTGTTCTTGCATCAAATGCCCATTTTGATACCCAAATTGTGTGCATGTTCTAAATTTACCTTTTCCAGGGGTGACACCCCATGTGATGAAGGCACGATCAAACACACTTTGGACATAGTCATGTCTGATCTTGTCTTCACTTTTCAAAGTTGAACTTTGTAAGTTCCTGTTTTCAGTATGTTTTTCTTTGCTACATGCCTGGTTTACACAAATGCGCCAAGTTAGTAAAGAATGTTCTAAAGACAAAAAGATCTTTTGAGTTTCCAAAAGCCTTTTTGAAAGGCACTTGTGAATGTGTTTGAAGTAAAATTTTAATCTCTAAACAATGTGTGGCTTCCTTACTTCAAACCCCAAAACCATTATTAGCGTCAAAAGTAAATGAATTTGGTGACAATGGGTGTTATTTAATAAAGGCTATTACACTTTGCACTCCAAGTGCAGTTTCCGGTGCACTTTTGCAGTGCACTTGTAGTGCATAGTGGATTTGTCTTTTAGAAATGTCACCCACAGTGCTTTGTGAAAAACCACCTAGCACGCCATTTTCAGGAATACACACATTTCTGTCATGGTGCTGAAAAGGAGTATTTTTGGTGTCAGTTATGCACTACATACCTTACCTAGAAAAAATATTATTTATTAGACCCACAACATGAGAAGATTATTTTTAGGAAGAAGAGACTGTAACCTCCTCTCGCCAAGAAAGTGCATTCCCACTGTTGAATATAAAGGCCCAAAAAAACACCAAAAAATAAGCTAGAACACACCTACAAGAAACACAAGCAGTAAATGAAAACAAATCTTAGTTCAAGTTCCAAAATAAATTTATTAAAAAATGCCTCTCACACATTGTCAGGCATATCAATGGCCCCCCTACCCACAAAGAACTCCATATAGCTCTTGCGGACTTCGCGGGCATTTAAGGGGGGCAAGCAAGGACGTGCAGCTTGAAGGGCTGTAAGGTTGGCATTTGTAGGCATGTCTGCATCAGGGCCAACAGACACAACATAGTTGGTGCTATGTCGCTTTAAGAAGGTGTGCAATATGCAGCAGGAAAGCACAATGTGGTTCAGTTTATTATATATATATATATATATATTATATATATATATATATATATATATATATATATATATATATATATATATATATATATATATATATATATATGTTGATAGCTGTCAAAAAGAGGCGGAAGCGGCTGGCCATGATCCCAAAGGCGTTCTCCACCACTCTGCGGGCTCGGGACAGCCGGTAATTGAAGACCGTGAAAAATGGAGCAAACGCCGCGCTAATGCATACCAATAATAAGTGAAAAAAAATATTGAAACAATAACACAAAATCACATGTAATAAGAAATATCTGTGAATAGCAGCAGCTAAAAAATTGTGGACATACACAATAAAACAGAAAAAAAAAACAATGCAAAAAGCCGCGCTTAGTGATAATGAAAATATTAAATGTCCTATAACATTGTAAATGAATAAAGTTCAAAAAATGAGAAAAGAGTGACTAATAATGAAATATTAAATCAATCCTCAAGTCCATAAAGAAATAAAAATAATAATAAAGTGACTCTTGGAAAGGTGACAATGTGAAGTCCAAAATGAATCAGTGACTTGTGAAGTGATCCACCACCGCTCTACTAATGTGCTTACCACAGGGCAAGCTTGGATAAGCCTGTAGTATAATGGTATCCTGTTGCGACCCGAACTACCAGACCTCCACAGCAAATCCAGACTTCCACAATGTGACTGGCCACAGATCCAGATGAGAACAGTAATTCCCTTCCCGTTAGCCTTAATGTGAAATATCTCCAGAGATGCAAAGCCAGGAATACCCAATCCGTTTCAGCATGGAATAATATAAAAAACAAGGGATGCTCCCATAGCGTAAAACCATACGATTTATTAAACACAAAGATAAAAAGTTTCTACTTACAACAAGTAAAATAGACACTCACAGATAATAAGAAAAAACGCCGGCCGGCTGGCAGAACACCCGCTCTCACTGCGGAACTTGATGACGTCATCAAGAATAATTGAAGACTGATTGAAGATTGTACACTTCCCGCTTTTTTTGGTGTTTGTTGATTGGCAGTTAGCTGCCAATCAACAAACACCAAAAAGAGCGGGAAGTGTACAATCGCAATCGTACTAGAGAGAAGAGCATCGCAGTGGGTTGTAGTCTGTAGCGTGGCACCTTCCAAACTGCTGGGGGCATCCCTCCCCCCTCACATTTGAGCGTCTAGTTGGACCCATTGCTGCGAGTTTCTGGATTGGACCCGCTGTATCCTGAGACCAGAGGAGCACTTGACAACTATATCTGAAAGCTGTTCACCCCTGCAGGGGTATCCAAGTCTGGTGAGTGAGGGAGCCATAAGGGGCAGCACACAGTCACCTATTACTGCCTGAAGCACAAAAAGTCACCGTTTGAAATATTGCCACAAAGTCTGCTGTCTCTTCGTGGGTTCTCCTTTGGAACCGAACTTATCCATTATATATATATTTTTCCACCTTGGGGACGTTATTTGAGCTACATTTATTTTATTTTTTATCTACTTTTTATATTTTATGTATTTTTACCTGACACTGGGATTGTCATGTATACATATTTTGCATACTTGTCACTGGGACTGCCATATATATCCACAAGCCCTTTATGGGCTAGTACGGTTATATCTGTTCTTTGCACAATTATTATTTTTTGTTTTTTTACCTAACAATTGAGATTGTTTATATATATATATATATATATATATATATATATATATATATATATATATATATATATATATATATATATATATATATATATAATTTATACTTGTCACTGTCATATATATTCAATTAAGCCCTTTTGGGCTAGCACTGTTATATTTGTTTCTTGCACCACTTAAACACCAATGCTTAATAGTGGTATTGGCCACTCTCATTATGCACCTATGCTAACTTAAATATATGGTTGCTATTTGGATGAATAGAGGTTATATGCTAGCTGGGTAGCTGCTACCTCTCTCCTCTCCACGTTTTATCAATTTAGTAATTTACTTTCATGTTTATCATCCTTTTGTTTACACATATCGGGTAGTTAGGGGTGCCAACCCCCCACTTACCCCATAGCCCACTATCTACTGTCTTGGAAGGGTAAAACACGGTGGTGAATATTTTAGGTGCACACAATTCACCTCTCAACTTCTTCAGGCTCACTGAACGTAGCCTTTACAGGTCGCACCATTTGTCCCATACCCTGCATCTCTTATTCAAAAATTGCCCTCTAGGGGGTTAATTTTTTCCGGACAGGCTGCACACCTATTGCTCATTCCTAAGCGCGGAGGCCTTCCCTGTTTTTATTCCCTTGCACTACATGCTTTGCTGAATTCATCCCTAAATATGACCACTATAAAGAGGTAGGTATATAGTGTGTATTGAGCTTGGCAAAGCCAGCAGATAGAGGATTGGTATCATCTGAACAAGCAGTTGGGGGAGGGGGGTTCCTAATGAGTTAGGCACACCAAAAAAAAAAAGAAAAAGGGGGACTCTGCATGAAGTAAAACACACAGAAAACATTTGTGCATATTTTAGGGGGTGTTTGGGGGAAACCAATACTATGGAGCTGACAAAATACATTGCTTAAGTGACTAGGCCATAGGTGTATATTGGGCCAGAAGAGCATGCTGAGGAGGTAAGTGAAGGGAAAAATGCATGAAGGAGAAAAGGGGCACAGCATATTAGAGCATATTGCAATCATGGTAATTAGGGAAGGAGGTCAAAAATACAAGACATTAGCAAACAGAGGATACATAGAAGGAAATAGAAAAGGAGAAATGTTACCTTAATATAGTCCTCCTGCAGGACCTGGATGATAGCAGAACAGGTCTCTGGAATAATGATTCCCAGAGCCTGGGGAGAGATACCTGTGGAGAACTTCAGATCCTGAAGGCTTCTCCCTGTCGCCAAGTACCTCAACGTGGCAACAAGCCTCTGCTCCGGAGTGATGGCTTGTCTCATGCAGGTATCCTGCCTGCTGATAAAAGGGGTCAGCAAAGCCAACAGATGGTGAAAAACGGGGTCCGTCATCCGGAGAAAGTTCCTGAAATCATCAGGATTATTCTCCCGGATCTCGCAAAGGCATGTGGGCGAGAATTGGTCACGCTGAAGCAACCAATTCTTGGTCCACGAACTCCTCCTCGCCCTGTTCATGGACTGGTCTTGGGTCAAAGCTAAAAGCCCGACACCGAGCCCCTGCACAGCACGAACTCTACGACGAGTACGTATACGAAACATAGCTCACAAATGGTCGACTGGTCAGAACGGACAAATGCAAAATGACCCAAGATTATGAATGTTGTACATAGTTTCACAATACCAGCCTGGAAATCCCAGACTACTATGACGTTATTAATCAACACCGAACACAGGTAAATTAATTAATGAAACAAGCAAGGGACATAGGTAATTATGGATGGAACCCCTTTTCTAGTTTGGGTTTAGGTGGAATGTTTTCATGGTTAAAGGACATAGTGATTATGATTATCATAGTACTATTGTTAGGATTGATAGTGTCAGGGCTCCACTTGCGACGTACGGTCGAATCGGCACACGCGCCGCTGATTCGTCCGGGCGTCGAAACGAGGGTACGCGCCGGCGTACTCCTCAGGCGCGCGCCGGCGTACTCCTCAGGCACGCGTGCGCAGCGAGCGCGGGCACGTGCGTCGCGGGCGCACACGTGACGCGTTAGCGCTGTTTGGCCTTTAAAAGAATGACAGCTGCACATGTCAAGTGCTGTTCGTCTGCAGTTTGCCCCTTGTTTAACCTGCTTCTGTTGTGTCAGGCCCTCTCCCAGCGAAGTCAGGCTCACCACTCAGGTACCTAACAGTACGAACAGCCATGACTGAGCCTGCGGGAGAAGCCTCTGCCATGAAGGAGTTCTGCTCACACCTGGCAGCCCTCACTCAGGCGGTGCAATCCCTGCAAGAAGGGTATACCAGACTGGAAGGTCGAGTGCAGCAACTTGCTGACCCCAATGTTGCGGCTCCTACATCTCCGCAGCCTCCTGCAACACCTGCTACTCCTCCTGCGGTGATGATGCTGCCTCCTGAACCAAGAGTACCTGTTCCTGATCGGTTCTCCGGAGATCGTTCCAAATTCCGTGTCTTTCGCAACGCCTGCCAGTTATACTTTGCTCTACAACCCAGAAACTTCTCCCTAGAGGCCACCAAAGTGGGGTTCGTGATCTCTCTGCTGCAGGGCGAACCTCAGATTTGGGCTCATCGCCTGCTGGAGGGAAATAGCATGCTGACGCAGTCCCTCTCGTCTTTCCTGGAAGCCATGGCGCAACTCTATGAGGACCCCCAGCTAACCACCACAGCTGAGTCTGCTCTGTCTGCGCTCCAACAATGCCGCAGAACGGCCGAGGACTATGTGACAGACTTTAGACGATGGAGCGCAGACACCCAGTGGAATGACTCGGCTTTAAGGCATCAGTTCCCGCATGGGCCTCTCCGAAGGCCTAAAGGATGAACTTGCCCGAGTGGGCACCCCAGACACTTTGGAGGGCCTGATAACTTTGAGCATACAAATTGATCGTCGGCTCCGGGAACGCAGAGTCGAGAGATCCGCTCAAGTCCACCGTCCGGCTTGGATGACCGCAAGGGCTCCATTACCGGCTAGCCGTTACATGCCCGCTCAGCCAATGGCCCCTGCCCATCCTCTTCCCGATGCCGGCGAGCCGATGCAGCTTGGTCTCATGCGACCCACTCTGTCTCTGGAGGAACGTGCCCGACGCCGACAACTAAATTTGTGCCTGTACTGCGGTGGGTCCGGACACTTTGTGAACAGATGCCCGAGCAAGCTGCGTAAGTGCCTTTCGTCTATGTCAATCAACTCTGCTCCCTTACCAGCCCATGCCACCCACATCTCTCTACCCCTGTCTTTTCAGTTCCTGGGAAGGACGATTCACACCAACGCCATCCTTGATTCAGGAGCCTGCAGCTGTTTCATCGATACCACCTTTGCCAGCCGGCACGACATTCCTCTTCAGAGGAAGGCCCGCGGACTATCCGTCTTCCTGGCTGACGGTTCCCGCATTAAATCGGGCCAAGTTGTCCAGGAGACCCAACCTCTGCTCACTATCTCTTCTCTCCACCACCAGGCACTGTTAACCTTGGATGTAATCTCGTCCCCCCTGTTCCCAGTGATCCTGGGCATCCCCTGGTTGCAGGCACACGACCCGACCATCAGCTGGTCCACAGGGGAGGTCAAGTTCCAGTCACCCTACTGCCTGGAACATTGCTTACACGAAGCTCCGACACAACCCGCTACGCTTCTTTGTCTGGACTCTTATACTGACCTGATCCAAGCGGTACCGGAACCATACCATGAATTCCTAGACGTCTTTAGTAAACGGGGAGCGGACTCCCTACCTCCACACCGCACCTATGATTGTCCCATAGAACTTTTGCCGGGGGCCGAGATTCCATTCGGGCGTATCTTCCCCCTTTCCGAGAAGGAACAAGAGGCCCTGAAGGCCTACATTTCGGAGAACCTAAAGAAGGGGTTTATACGTCACTCCACCTCACCCGCAGGGGCCGGCATATTCTTTGTAACCAAGAAAGACCAGTCACTCCGACCCTGTGTGGACTACCGGGAACTAAATAAAGTTACAATTAAAAACCGTTACCCCTTACCCTTAATACCAGAACTGTTTCAAAAACTAAGAGCGGCCACCATATTCTCCAAACTGGACTTAAGAGGGGCCTACAACCTGGTTCGCATCCGATCAGGCGATGAGTGGAAGACTGCATTTCGTACCCGTTTTGGGCATTACGAATACTTGGTGATGCCCTTCGGCCTTTGTAATGCCCCGGCTACTTTCCAGCACCTCATAAATGAGGTCTTCAGGGACTTTCTGGACATTTTTGTCATTGTGTACTTGGATGACATCCTAATCTTCTCCAGAACGCTTGAGCAGCATCGGGGGCATGTGGGCCGAGTCTTACTCCGTCTTCGTCAGCACGGACTGTACGCGAAAGCAGAGAAGTGCACCTTCGAGCAGCAGAGCATCCAATTCTTGGGTCTTCAGATCTCCCCAGCAGGCATTGAGATGGACCCGCAAAAGGTAACAGCTGTACTGGACTGGCCAGCACCCTCTGACAAGAAGGGTGTGCAGCGTTTTGTCGGATTTGCGAATTTTTACAGAAAGTTCATCAAAGGGTTCTCGGCCATCATCTCACCAATCACGCAGCTAACAAGGCAGAATGTACGGTTTCATTGGGGTCCAGAGGCCCAGGAGGCGTTTGTGAAACTCAAAGGGCGATTTACATCCGCTCCCATCCTCAGTCACCCTGACCCATCTCTCCCATACATCCTGGAAGTGGATGCCTCTGAGGTAGCAGTGGGGGCTGTGGTCTCCCAACGCCAGGGCAATAACGACCTAATGCACCCTGTGGGCTTCTTCTCCCGGAAACTTTCACCCGCAGAAAGGAACTACGATGTAGGTGACCGAGAACTGCTAGCCATAAAATCAGCGCTGGAGGAATGGAGGTACTTGCTGGAGGGAGCAGTCCACCCTGTATTAATATACACGGACCACAAGAATCTCGAGTACTTAAGGACGGCAAAACGTCTAAAACCACGACAAGCCCGCTGGGCCCTCTTCTTTTCACGTTTCAGCTTCCACATTACCTACCGGCCTGGATCTAAAAATGTGAAGCCAGATGCGCTCTCACGCATGTTCGACTGCCCTAAAGACTCCACACCTCCTGATACCATCCTCCCTGCAAGCAACTTCCTTCTGCTACAACCGGATTTACTGTCGCAGATCAGGGAGGCCTCCCTGAACCCGCTCCTTCCCCCAGGACTTTCACTAAACCGTAGAGAGGGGCTTCTCTGGAAGGATAGCCAGGTGTTTGTTCCCGAACCCATCCGGGTTAAAGTATTGGCCCTCCTCCACGATCACCCACTAGCAGGACACTTTGGGGCCCGAAAGACTCTCGACCTGGTGCAACGCACCTTCTGGTGGCCTGGTCTAAAGGAATTCTGTTCCAAGTATGTCAGTTCATGCCCAGTGTGCTCCCGAAGCAAGACTACTAGGGGCCGGGCCTGGGGCCTACTCAAGCCTCTCCCTGCACCTGACCGACCCTGGCGTATGATAACGATGGACTTTATAGTCGAGCTGCCCCCCTCTGAAGGTCACACGGCCATCTTTGTAGTTGTTGACCGACTCTCAAAGATGGCCCACTTCCTACCCCTAAGGGGAACCCCATCTGCAGCAGAGACGGCCCGTGTTTTTATCCGAGAAATCGTTAGGTTACACGGGGTACCCAAGAATATAGTTTCGGACAGGGGAGTCCAGTTCACCTCGCGGTTTTGGAGGGCACTGTGTGATAGCCTAAAGATTGAGCTGGCCCTATCCTCAGCTTACCACCCCCAAACTAATGGGCAGACTGAGCGCACAAACCAGACCCTCGAACAATATATTAGGTGTTTCACTTCATTTGTGCAAGATGATTGGGTTTCTCTGCTGCCCTTAGCGGAATTTGCGTACAACAACGCCAGCCACTCGACCACGGGACAGTCCCCATTTTTCGCCAATTATGGGTTCCATTTAACATTTCTACCAGATTTTCTTACAGAGTCCTCAGTTCCAGCGGTCCAGGACGCAGTGACCTTCCTAAGCCGCAACAACCAAATCCTCCAGGAAGCCATAACCAAGGCCCAGGCGGACAGTAAGAGAGCCTTTGACCAAAAGAGGAGGGGAGAGTTGAATCTGCAAATCGGGGATCAGGTATGGCTTTCCTCTTCTAATTTAAAGTTAACCTGTCCCTCTAAGAAGCTGGCACCCAGGTTCCTGGGCCCTTTTCCTGTAAAGAGGAGGATTAATGAGGTGTCCTATGAACTGTCCCTGCCTGACACCATGAAGATACATCCTGTGTTTCATGTCTCCCTATTGAAACCCTCGGTACCCGATCCCTTCCCCAATAGGGAGTCCGGGCCTCCTGAACCTGTCCTAGTGGATGGAAACGAGGAGTACGAGGTAGAAGTTGTTCTAGACTGTAGAAGGCGACAAGGGCAAAGACAGTTTCTGATTAAATGGAAGGGCTTCGGCCCAGAAAGCAATTCTTGGGAACCTGAGGACAATATACATGCTGGAAGACTAATTCGTGCTTTTTTCATTTCACACCCTGAGAAGGATGACCAACTGGGCACCCGGAGGTTGCCCCTTGTGGGGAGGCAATGTCAGGGCTCCACTTGCGACGTACGGTCGAATCGGCGCCGCTGATTCGTCCGGGCGTCGAAACGAGGGTACGCGCCGGCGTACTCCTCAGGCGCGCGTGCGCAGCGAGCACGTGCGTCGCGGGCGCACACGTGACGCGTTAGCGCTGTTTGAATGACAGCTGCACATGTCAAGTGCTGTTCGTCTGCAGTTTGCCCCTTGTTTAACCTGCTTCTGTTGTGTACTCCTGTTTACCTGATCCGGCTTCCACTTGACTCTGCTGCCTTCTCCATTCCTGATTCCGGCCTGTTGACTCTGCTTTGGACTGATACCTGAACGCTGACCTCCTGCCTGTCTGACCTCTCCATTGCCTGTGCCCACTTACCTGCCTGCCAAGTGTATCCAGACCCGGCCTGCCTGACGACCCCTCTGCCTGCTCCCTGCATGCTGCATACTTCCAGAGTTGCTGACGCCATCTCGGGGTCACCCTGCATCCGGACCCTGCTCCACTGCCTGCCAGTCTCTGCTGCTTCAGCATCCAGGAGATCGCTACTGATCAGCTACGTCTGCCACAGCATCCATTCCAGGCACTCCTACCCCGCTGTGCTCACGGGACCACTGTCTCCACTCCAGTGGGCCCTGAACCAGAGCCGTAAGAGAGGCCCTCTCCCAGCGAAGTCAGGCTCACCACTCAGGTACCTAACAGATAGGCTACCTGATTTTCAAGCTTATTCAACTTTGTATTAGCACTACACCAGACCAACCTTCTCACGCATATACACACACTATCTGCAGCTTTATGTAAAAGAATATAACAAACGTAGCAAGAACCGTAGATTTCAAAAGGCTGCGGATCTGTAGAAAAAGTCATATTTATGACTTTATCTTGTTTCTGTCAGCCATCTTAATATTCACAAACTTTCAGTCTATAAAATGTACAGTTTGAACACCCCTTTAAGTTTCACAATTATTTGTCTTAGTATGAGATTCTTCTACATGGACATTTCTCACACATCTCCTTATCTTTTCTCACATTCTTTTAAGCCAACTTAGAACAATGAACAAAGCTTCTTGTCTTGACCAGCTGTAACAGTCTTAATAACTACTGTGCATGTCTTATCCTGTGTGACGTTTAATTTACTATATGAAGTGCTTTGTGATAACTCAATACAATTAGTTCTCAAAGGACAGCATGGTGCGAGTGTCGTTTTATATGTTCTTGGAGAGCCGATTCCAGATATATCTGAAATTATACAATACATTGGATCTGAAGTCTGAGAGGTTTTGAGGGACCACCCTAGACACAGGATTAACCCTTTAAATAACTGTTCGAATTAATCTCCTCACGTCATCTATGTACCTTTTATATAAAGCTACTTCAGGTCTTGGTTTGTCAGATTTCCTCTGGTTTCCATTTACTGGGGAAAAAACATTAGCAACACTGGGTGCATACTTTGCCACCATGGATTCACCTTTAGATTGGCGGTAGCATGTTTTATTGTGTCAAAAATAATTACTCCACATAGCCAGTTCCAAGGCATTTATTATAAAAGTTTGTTGGTGTAATTGTAGCCCAGATGTGCTGTTCAGAGCCCATTCTACAGCTCTGAAGGGCATCATCTTGCTTTATATTTTTTGAGGAAATCTACATCTATTGTGGCAAGGATCACATTTTCTTCATATGGGAATCCATCTAAGATTTTGATCAGTTGCTTACTGTCTCTGAGATAGGATGGATACTGTTGTGCCAATGGTTGTAAATAGTGGTCAATGTACTCCCCTATACGAGAGAACAGGGAGTCCACCCCAATAACAATTGTTCTCCCGGTGGGTTAGTTTGATTTTTGTGAACTTTAAGTACTTACAGACTTACAAACGACTCCTACTTACAGAGGGGGACAACAGGAAGTGAGAGGAAATCTACCCCTACGAAGGGAAATTCACTCCTCTAAGAGTTATCATGGGAAAAATCTGTCTCCACTGATTCTTTATCACCAAGGCTTGTTTCCACGACAACCCAAAATTTTCAAAATCCAATTGTCATTGGGACAGAAAGTGAGGTAAAATCTTCTGAACAGGGGCACAGACCGCAAAAAAAAAATGTAACATGGGTGTTAACCCTTCCCCATGCTATCCAAAAAGCTTAAAAAAATATTTTTTTGGCTGGAGCTACACTTAAAAAATTGACCGCTCCAACTTGCAAACAGATTCAACTTAAGAACAAACCTACAGACCCCATCTTGTTTATAACCTGGGAACCGCCTGTATCCATATTCCTTCTTATCGAAGATGTCATGATGTGCTTTTTTTGTTAGTTTCTTAAGTTTGTTCTTATATTTCTTATTAGGGTACGAAGTAAATTTTTCATATGTGGTGGGGTCTTCCACTAGTCTATTCTAATATGCATCTTTCCTTAGTATTACTAGACCCCCCATCCCCCTTTATCCATTGGGCAGATTACTACCTCTTTCCTTTTTTCCAATTTCTTGATACCTGCCCATACTGTATTACTATATTTCCTTTTGGGGGCTTTTATGTGTTCCAAATCCCTCTCTACCATAGATTTAAAGACCTCCAGATACGGATTAGATTAACTTTTAGGGTTAAAAATTGTACTATTTCTCAAACCACTAAGTGTGTAGGTAGGATTCTGATTATTAACCATGCCTTTACCGTCTGCAAAATATATTTTTATATTCAATTTCCTCAGGAACCTGTGTACATCAACATAAGCTTTCAATTCAAGAAAATTATTCAGGGGGCAAACGTAAGTCCCAAATTCAGTAAACTTAATTCCATATCTGCAAATTCTATTCCACAGAGGTTAAAAATACCCTGGCTTACTCGTTTTCTTTTTTTGCGACACCTACCCCTACATCCGCTGTATCTCTTACCCCCTCTTCCTTGTGCATACTGTACGGGTTGTACCCAAGGTGGAGGGTTGTTCCCAGAATCTTCACCCCCCTTCTTCCTCCTCGTATGTATCTGCTCCTCCCGCTTTGGCCCCGGTAGTAGTTTGGATTTTCCGGGGTCCCACATAATATGGGTTTCCCGGGGGTCCTACATAATTGCATCTGTGAGAATCCCTCCTGTAAGGGTCTTCATACCCTCCTGGGGTATATATGGTTTTGTGTTCAAATGGTCTATTGTTTGTGGGTATATTGTACATGAGAAGATATGGGGGAGGAGTTGGGTTTTATATCCTTGTGGTGGCTTCTAATTATATGTTATTTTTTACTCCCATCATTAGCCTCTCTCCTAGGTGGATTAGGTGGGTAGGGTTCACCCATTTGTCCTCTTTCCATCGATGAGGCTCTAGACTATTCATTCCCCCTCTTTTTTCTTCTGCCATTTGTATATTGTGTTACATTGGTAATCATTTACATCTGATATTTTTTTTTATTTATGTAATTTATCCATAAGTTTTGACAGGTTTCATCCTTTCTATATATTCTTTGGATTCTTTTTAGGGATCTAATTTCTCCCTTAGGTCTTGGATGAATATATTGATTTGTGTTAATTTTGTTCTCCTACTTAAAATCAAGTTTAATCATTTATTTTCTTCATTTGATTCTTCCTCTATTACATTACATTACATGTGGTAGATGTAAGGGGTGTAGGACTGTGAAGGAAAGACAAAAGGAACATCACCACATCACAACATTTGTTACTGAAAAGAAATACACAATAAAAAAAATTGATCACTTGTCAGAGCACACATGTAACGTACTTGCTGTCCTGTCTCCGTGGCCAACAATATGAGGGCCGGACAACCAGACAATTATGTGTGCGAATTAGAGAACCTCTAAATAGTATAAAGAAAGAAAACAAAAAACAGCTTGTGTCAACATATTGGATTACATCATAACAGGGACCCAGTTTACTCAGGGTCTGTGGCATAGACAAAATAGACCGACATTGGAGGGGAATATGACTAGAGCTGTATCACAGAACAAAACTTGCTGGTTAAATGAATTAGGTACCTTTAGTCCAGCAGGCCTGAACATCGATAGACAAACTATTTTATATCCAATTTCTATGATTTTTTAATACATTTTTATTTTCTGTCCCCATAAGTGTACCATGACTTGTAAAGAACAGACAATCATGAAGTCTACACTGTGTAAAGGGGGTTTTTAGTATTCACTAACCAAAAATCTGGGAGGCCTAGCATAAGCGTATATAATATTCTGGCAGTTCTTACATATGGTCATATAATAATTTAAATAAGACAATTTTCATATTCACCAATGTGTATTTACACAAATCTTACTCATTAATTCATATATACATTTTCTCATTTTTTATTAATATATTTTTTTTTTTTACATGTTATTTATTTTTATTAATGTCTATTTTCATTTTTAAATATTTCATTTTTCTGTCTCACTTTTATTTTTATTAATTTTTTGGCAAGTATTAATTTTCTATTTTTATTATTTATCTTTTTATTTAAGATTTTTTCTTATATAGGTCGATTCTACAAAGATACATAGCATTGCATAAGCATTAAATAAGAGAAACCGTTTATACATATTGCACAAGATGGCCCAATTGAGGCACCACCTGTAACATATTAAAGCGGAGTTCCACCCGCACCAAAAATATTAAAAGTCAGCAGCTAAAAAGGCAGAAGATGACGAGCGGCCGTATTATACAGGTATCTGCACCCCCCTGAAAGGTGCCAATTGTGGCACCGGAGGGGGGGGGGGGAATTCGATAAGCGGAAGTTCCACTTTACTTTAGGGTGGAACTCCGCTTTAAGATCTATACTAAATAGAGAGATAAAAGGGGTTATTGTCAATGTAGAAAGACTTCGTAGAATGGCACTTCCGTTTGTCTTTTCTATGGTAAAGAATCTGATTGGTAGGGGAGGAGTGAGCATCGTCCTCTGGCGTTTATAAAGTGGTTGGGACGCAGGGCAACTTCCTGCTTTTGAAAAGGATTTTAGAGTATGAGGCCGTCTCTCCATTTATTTGTTGGCTGCCTAATAATCGTTTGGGAGAACACATTGGATCGTAACAAGGAGGAGCCAGGATCAGTGAGAGCAACCAGGAGACACCAGAGGATATTATAGCACGTGGTGGAACACACAGGGGGAAACCCTGGGAAAAGGCACGAAGCACTCAAATTGCACAAAATACTTTTTTGTCACTTTAGTTACCATTTGTCACTTCTGTTTACAATTGAATTATTACCTGTCACCTACAATTACACTAATGACATCTACAGTATGTCATATATCATATTTGGCACTTACTTGTAGACTATGTTACAGCAACCGCTGCCTGAAATTTAATATTGTTCAAACTTTGTTGGACACAATAGACAGCAGCTGCACATATTACCATTATTGTTTGTTTATACAGATGTGATTTTTTTCCTCATTTAGAGTTCATTGGGAAACTACACAACTGGTTCCTAATTGGTCAGAAGTGTATTCCTCTGCCCTTTTGTTACAGATTTTAATCCCTATGTTTTATACTGTTATTTTTGCTCGTATTATCACCCGAGAGAATTACTGTTGGGATCACTCTATTTGATGATGTCAAGATGTTTATCTACTTCCATACCGGGCCTATTCTGGCACTTCTCTCCTTCATGTAAAAATCATAATTTTTTTGCTAGAAAATTACTCAGAACCCCTAAACATAATAAATGTTTTTTTTAGCAGACACCCTAGGGAATAAAATGGCGGTCATTGCAACTTTTTATCTCACACAATATTTGCACAATCATTTTTTAAACGCCTTTTTTTTTTGGAAAAAAAAACGGTTTTGTGAATTAAAAAATAACAAAACAGTAAAGTTAGCCCAATTTTTTTATATAATGTGAAAGATGATGTTACGCCGAGTAAAAAGATACCTAACACGTCATGCTTTAAAATTGCGCATAATCATGGGATGGTGCCAAACTTCAGTACTTAAAAATCTCCAAAGGGCAACGCTTTAAATTTTTTTACATGTTACCAGTTTAAAGTAACAGAGTAGGTATAGTGCTAGAATTGTTGCACGCGCTCTAACGCACGCGGCGATAGCTCACATGGGGGGCTACCGGGGGACATTTACATTTTTTTTACTTAATTTTTTTTATTTTTACATTTTTTTTTTTGGATCACTTTTATTCCTATTATTACAAGAAATGTAAACATCCCTTGTAATAGGAATCTATGCGACAGGTCCTCTTTATGGAGAGATGTGGGGTCAATAAGACCCCACATCTCTCCTCCGGGCTGGAAAGCATGAGTTTTAGCAAAGAAGTATTCTCCTTCCAAATGTCCTCTTAGGAAGGAAAAAAAAAAATTCCCCCCCCTCCCCCCCCAAAAAAAAAACTGCTAAAAAAGCCCCTTGGTTTCTTCTCAACCCTCAGAATCTTCCTACTGACTGTATTTAGTGAATGAGGATGTAACCAGGGCAGATTCTTCCTCCGACTCAAATAACTCATCTGCGGAAGGAGGTCTTTTCACTGCAGTATCACCAAAACTAAAATACCATTTCTCTTACGTTCGTTGACCGACACAGCTGCTGCTTCTTTATCCATGACCAAACAGGGTTTTATAGCACAACCTACAGGAGTAGGACACTAGAGAGGAAAAAAAAAAAAAAAGACTCAGCTTCTCCTATAGGCAGTCCTCTGGGCATAAAACCCTCCCTCTGCTATAGGCCTCCAGTCATTCCTGCCTAGTGTATTCAGCAAGTGTACCTTCCTCCCCAGACCAGGAAGGGAAAGGAACTGCTCAAAAAGGCTGGAATGACCTCAGTTCACAAGTGCATTTTTTCGCTCCCCTGGGCACTCGACAAAGGGCTCTAAATCTTTCAGGACTCCCACGGGTGACGCCAAGCATTCCTGGCCCAGAAGCCCTTTAAGCCTGCGGATGAGTTCTCCTCAGAATGAAGGTTTGCCCCTCACCCCTATCAGGGGGAGGAGGTGGTCGACTTTGCTGGTTTACAAACCCATGGACTTCCCTCATTTCCATCCAGTGGCGGGAAATCATTCTCTCAGGCTACAAAATAGGAATTTATTTTTTATTTCCACCAGACACGTTCTTTCCCTCTAATCTGCGGCTCTTGCCAGACCATCTTCTGGCTCTGTTCAGGGCTGTGCAGGATTTAACATTAGTTTCCCAATGAGAAACATCTGTCAGGTAATGCAGGAGATGGCTATTGCACAATGAGAAGAGGCAGGGGACAAGGAAAAGGGGAAGGGGAGTGGGAGAGACCTGTAGTGAAGGGAAGCCACTGTGTCACTTGCCTAGAAAAAAAAAATCAAGATAACAAAATTGTTCTATCAAAAGTATCTTGAGTTTATTAATGAATATCAAAAAAAAAGAAAAATATAAATAAGGAAAAAAGAGAAAGAATGAATTAACCACTTTCAGACTGGACCATTTTGCTGGCTTATGACCAGACCACTTTTGCGATTCGGTACTGCGTCACTTTAACTGACAATTACGTGGTTGTGTGACGTGGCACCCAAACAAAATTGACCCTCTTTTTTTCCCCACAAATGGAGCTTTCTTTTGGTGGTATTTGGACACCACTGCGGTTTTTATTTTTTGCGCTATAAACAAAAAAAAGAGCGACAATTTTGAAAAAAACTAATTTTTTACTTTTTGCTATAATAAATATCCCTCAAAAATGTCTAAAAACATTTTTTTTTTTCCTCAGTTTAGGCCGATAGAAGAATACCTATGTATTTTTGGTTAAAAAAATTAAATAAATAAAAAAATAATAAAATCGCAATAAGCGATTGATTGGTTTGCGCAAAAGTTATAGCATTTACAAAATAGGGGATAGTTTTGTGGCATTTTTATTATGATTTTTTGTTTTACTAGTAATGGGGGCGATCAGCGATTTTTATTGTGACTGCGACATTATGGCAGACACATCGGACATTTTTGACACATTTTTGGGACCATTGTCATTTATACAGCAATCAGTGCTATACAAAATGCACTGATTCCTGTGTAAATGACACTGGCAGTGAAGAAGTTAACCACTAGGTGCCAGTGTAGGGGTTAAGTGTGTCCTAGGGGTGTGTTGCTAACTGTGAAGGGCGTGGCTGTGTTGTACACATCACTGATCTCTGCTCCAATCACAGGGCGCAGAGATCAGTGACACTGTTGCTAGGCAGAACGGGGAGATGCTTGTTTACTTTAGCATCTCCCCATTCGTCCTCCCCGTGAGACGATTGCGACAAATTTAAAGGGATGTACCTGTACGCCCATTTGCCTGTCCATGCCATTCTGCCGACGTATATGTGTGTGTGCCATTTGGGAAGCGGTTAAGGAAAGAATAAAAAAGGAAGAAAGAAAAAAAAGGGGAAGAGGGCCAGCCAGAGACTCATTAAAGCACAGATAGGCATCGTATCCATGGATTCCATGTAGCATCAAATTTCTTAGTAGGAGGGTGGCGTGGCCAGATGGCAGATCGAGCAGTTCACTAAAGGAACTGTTACACAGTTCCTCTCTTCATCCTGCTCCATTACTCTGAGTTACACCGCTGGTACCCTTGGTCCCCTCGTGCCTCTTCTGACCCTGCAACATGGTAAAGATTGGCCTGAATAAGTCATCCACGGTGGCTGGAACGCTGGGCAGATACCGCACACAAAATGGCGCTGGCGACCACGCTCCTTTGACTGCTACAGCAGCCACGCTTCTTCTGTTGGACACACAGGATTTAATTTCACCCCACAGCTCCTGGAGTCCCTGGCTATCCACATGATCCTGCAACCATGGTGGAACTCACTACTGAATCTGCAGAACCAGGTGAGCCTGCGCAACCCTCTGCTGAGCCCACTTTACAGTGCCTTGCAAAAGTATTCACCCCCTTGGGATTTTTTGTGTTGTGTTGCCTCACAACCTGGAATTAACATGGATTGTTTGAGTATTTGCATCATCTAATTTACAGAACATGCCCACAAAGATTTTTTTCTTTTTTTATTGTGAAGCAAACAACAAATAGGACAAAATAACAGAAACAGTCAAATGTGCATAACTATTCACCCCCCCCCCCCAAAGTGAATACTTTGTAGAGCCACCTTTTGCGGCTATCACAGCTCTAAGTCGCTTTGGTTAAGTCTCTATGAGCTTGCCACATCTTACCACTGGGATTTTTGCCCATTCCTCCTCGTAAAACTGCTCCAGCTCCTTCAAGTTGCATGGTTTGCGCTCGTAAAAGGCAATCTTTAAGTCTGACCGCAGATTTTCTATTGAATTGAGGTCTGGGCTTTGACTAGGCCATTCCAACACATTTACATGTTCCCCTTAAACCACTCAAGTGTTGCTTTAGCAGTGTGTTTGGGGTCATTGTCCTGCTGGAAGGTTAACCTCCGTCCTAGCCTCAAATCACAGAGTGGTACATGTTTTGCTCTAGAATATCCCTGGTATTTAGCACCATCCATCTTTCCCTCAACTCTGACCAGTTTCCCAGTCCCGACTGCCGAAAAACATGGTGTGATTTGGGTGATGTGATGTGTTGGGTTTGCGCCAGACAGTGTTTTCTTTAATGGCGAAAAAGTAAAATTTTTGTCTCATCAGACCAGAGCACCTTCCTCCATACATTTTGGGAGTATCCCACATTCCTTTTCGCAAACTCAAAACGTGACATTTTGTCTTTTTGCTGAAAGTATTGGTTTTCTTCTAGCCACTCTGCCATAAAGCCCAACTCATAGGAGTGTACGGCTTATTGTCGTCCTATGTACAGATACTCCAGTCTCTGCTGTGGAACTCTGCAGCTCTTCCAGGGTTACCTTAGGTCTCTGTGCTGCCTCGCTGATGCCTTCCTTGCCCGGCCGTCTTGGTTATGATGGATTTGATGGTGCTCCTAGGGATCATCCAAGATTTAGATTTTATTTTTTTTAATAACCTAACCCTGGCTTGTACTTCTCAACAACTTTTTTTGGAGAGTCCCTTGTTCTTCATGGCAGTGTTTGGTTAGTGGTGCCTCTTGCTTAAGTGTTGCAGCCTCTGGGGCCTTACAAAAAGGTGTGTATATGTAATGAAAGATCATGTGACACTTCGATTGCACACAGGTGGGAATCATTTCACAAATTATGTGACTTCTGAAGGTAATTGGTTGCACCAGAGCTTTTTATGGGCTTCATAACAAAGGGGGTGAATACATACGTACATGCCAATTATATTTTTTATTTCTGAAAAATTGTTTTATATATTTTTCTAATTTTTAGGGCTGCAACTAACGATTATTTTCATAATCGATTAGTTGGCCGATTATTGTTTCGATTAATCGGTTAATAACCTTAAAAAAATGTGTGGTGTATAATTTAGTTAATATGTAAAGTTTAAAAAAAAAGGCAATTTATTCTTAAATATCTCTATGCAGTGGTAAATATAAAAAAAACAACTATATGGTTAGGGAGCAAAATATCAAATCCATTCTGAGAATAGACAGAAGATATATACTGTATACACTATTATAGGAGATGTACTGGATATACTATTAGAAGAGACATACTGTTTTTTGGCCAATTAGTTGTTGGGCAGATTAAAAAAACACAAATTGCTGCAAAAACGCATTACATGCTTTTCTGCAGCTTCTCCATTGAAGTATATTGAACCAAAAAAACACTGCTTTGCGTTAAAAAAAAGTCCCTGACCCTTTCCAAATAGGCAGCAGCTGAAAAAAGCATAGATGTGAACGCGTCCCATAGGAAATCATGTAAATGAACTGTAGTACGTTTCTGCAAAAAGCACCAAAAAACACATAGATGTGAACCAGGTCTAAGACGTTTAGTAACATAATGGGGTTAAAAAAACCTAAAATGAGCCCTTTATAGTACAAAAAATAGCAGATAATCACTACTGTAAGGGTTTCATTTTTTTACTGTAGAACTGTGAAAGTAATATTTACAGTAGCGATTATTTGCTCTTTTTGTACTATAAAGGGCTCATTTTATTTTTTATTAACCCCATTATATTACTGGCCGATTAATCGATTATGAAAATAGTAATTGGTTAATTTCATAATTGATTAGTTGTCGATCAATCGATTAGTTGTTTCAGCCCTACTAATATTACTTCACCAACTTAGACTATTGTGTTCTGATCCATCACATATACAATTCAGATTTAAAAAAAAACATTGAACTAAAGGCTGTAATGTAACAAAATAGGTAAAAAGCCAAGGGGGGTGAATACTTTTGCAAGGCACTGTAGCACAGATCATGTCAGCTATTCAGGATCGCAAGGCCACACTGACTGCACATATAGAGACTATTCACATTTACTTTTCACTGTTGAAGCAAGATGTCCAAAACCTCCAGGATTGCACTGGGGCTGCAGAGGACCGCATAAATACCATAGAAGATAACCTTTCCCCTCTTGCTACCACCGTCCAGGAAGCTTCTAGTGAGTTAGCAGCACTCC
The DNA here is from genome assembly GCA_028564925.1 of Lithobates sylvaticus. Lineage (NCBI taxonomy): Eukaryota > Metazoa > Chordata > Amphibia > Anura > Ranidae > Lithobates > Lithobates sylvaticus. Next base: position 148,533,052 of record CM053033.1, read on the forward strand.
GCGCCTGGAAAACAGGTCTCGCCGCAACAACCTGCACTTTGTAGGCTTTCCTAAAAAATCTGAAGGGGTTGACCCAGAGTAATTCTTGCTCACTTGGCTGAGAGGGACCCTGGGTCAATATGTCATCCCTGCCTCCTTTTCCATTGAATGGGCACACCGCACTCCTCCTCCTGCGGGTGCCTCACCATGACCCGTCATTGCTCGTATCCTCCACTTTCAAGATAAATTAGTCATACTGTGAGCTGCAAAACTATGGGGTGAGCTACACTGTACTAGTCAGGTAATTCCTATTTTCCCGGATTTCTTGAATGAAGATAAAAAACAGCGCGCCTCTTTTACCTCCGTTTAAAGCCACGCTACGAGAACAATAAATTCAATACTTCATGTTATATCCAGCGAAGCTTAAAGCTATCCATGTGGGCAAGTCTCTTTTTCACCTCCCCTGCTTTTGCCTCCTCCTGGATTAACGAGACCTTTGGTGGCCCTCGCAGACGCGGATACTAATTGTTGTTGCCACTACCGGCAAAAGCACTGTTTGACATTTAAGTTAGTACCAGTATCTCTTGTTTGGATGGCTGCATGACCCCCAGCTGTTCTACAGTATATCCATCCTGCCCCTTCTCCTTGCCTTGCTGGAGGAGGTCATTCTCGCTGGATACTCCGTGGCAGCACTGCTCATACTTCTATCCTAGTTATCGGCCCACATGAGGCAGAATGCTACACTTAATCCTTGTTGACCTCAGGACTGTTACATTCAACACAAAAATTGTAGAGAGGCGATTACTTGATGTTTCGCCTTTCATTTCTATTGCAACCCTCTACCTATATGCGATGTTCGCATCACGGGTTATGAGCACTTATAGTTCCTGTTTGGGACATAGGCCTCTCTGTAATTGGGATGGAAGAGCAGGGTGGGTGGGTTGGGCTACTAATGTGCTAATGCCTTTTTAAATGTCTGTGCCTCCATTTTGTCTCCTCCACCTTGATTTTGTGTCATGCTGGTTGAGGAATGCTGGGTACCCTACATTTTGTCCTACAATTGCGAATACTTTTACACTTTATCAATATGGCTAATAGTTTGGCGCTGTTTCTCCTGCCTAGTGTCCTCTGCTGCCCAGAAAAAAGCTGTGGCGGTCTTCTCTGGGTGAGTCCCGCATCCACACTCCTACACAACGCCCTGCAACAGCTAAACACAATTCTCCATCCGCTCTTAACGTAAACTTTGCAGAATCCTCAGTGGCACCGAAACCACATATCTCTGCCCCTTCACAAGTTGCAAAAGAAACTGACCCCTGGGAAGCTGGAGGTGACTGGAATGAAGAGCAACAGTCTCAAGAACCCTCACAGGAGGTTTTGCCTGGGGCTAGTATAGTAGAAGGGAACACAGAGCAAAAGGGTGGGGGGGGGGGGGAGAGCTCACTCTAAAGCACATAATGGATGCTAAACAATCCTGTCAGGCAGCATTAACAACTCAAATTGACAGTCCGGCTGGATCTTTCGATCCAGGGTCTCTACTGCTGAACAACGGATCAGTGAGGTTGAAGACACCGTTAACCCTTTAACTGAGGTCAGGTCTCAACAACATGACTTAAAAAGGAGCACTCCGCCAATTTGGGAGACCTAGAGGATCGCCTTCGCAGAAACAATTTGCACAATATAGGGTTTCCAGAAGGGGTGGAAGATAGAGACCCAAAGTTTTCCTTGAAATTTGGCTGAAATAACTAGTGGATGCAGAGAATCTATCCTCGCTGTTCATGATAGACTGTGCTCACAAGGTCTCTATGCGCCCTCTGCCTCCTGGAGCGCCCCCATGACGCCTGTTGGCAAAACTGCTTCACTTCAGGGATAAAGAAAAATATTCTGAGAGCGGTACGCAATCTTACAGAAGTTAAGTTCAATGACAACAGGATTTCTATGGTTCCCGATTTTCCAGCAGCCACCCAGAAACAAAAAGCGGCCTTTACAGTGGTCAAACAACGCCTCAGAGACAGGCAACTAAGCTACAGCATGTTGTACCCGGCCAAGTTGCCATTAATGGTAAAGCTCAATTATTTTTCTCCTTCTGAAGCTTCAGACTGGCTCGACAGTCTGGGAAAATCCCTGGAGATGATTGGTGAATGGCTATCTAGTACTGCCTGATTCCTAAATGTTTGATTGCAAGATTTTGGTGCTGTTCCATCATTTTGGTTCACTATATTTAAGACTGTAGCCTAGAACGCTTATGAACATGTGTTGAGTTTTCTCTTATCTTCAAAACTGCTTCAACCGCAAGCCCATTATAGCTCTGAGGCTGTGTAGATGTTTCGACCTGTGTGCACTTGACAATCTACATATACTATACTATATGGTAAAGGCTATTATGTGGGTTAAGATCCTGCGGTATTCGTTCTGAGACACTGTGGCCACTTTACTTCAAATTTCTACCATGTATACAAGAGGCAATGGCTGGACATTTTTTTTTCTATAAATACCCCTATAATTGAGGGATGTGCTCTGTCATGTCCTCTGTAGTAGCGATTGTTTTTGGGCAATGAGCCGGGTGGGGGTTTGGGGATGTTTTTGCTGCCGTTTTTTTCTTCTTTTCGCTTTGTTTCCTCAGGAAAGTATGTAACAGGTTTGTGAAGATCACATACGATCACTGACAGTTATTCACTGAAGTCGCAGGTTTATTCTTATATGTTTTTGCACAGTAACCAAGCACTAACGCACTTCTCCAATCGGTCTGTTATCCTTTTTGAGCCATTACCCTTGATTGCTCCGTTAGGAGTCTTACATTCCTTACATGGAATGTAAAGGGCTTAAACTCCAAAATCAAGAGGTCCCTAGTATTTGACTATGTGAAACGAATGAAAGCTCATATCCTCTAGATTCAGGAGACTCACTTAATGGGATCTAGGGTGCTGGCGTTAAAAAGACACTCATGCTTTTCACGCCACCTACTCTACATACTCCAGGGGAGGACAAATTGTGGAGGTTAGGACTGATCCACAAGGCTGCTACGCAGCTGTGGTGTTGAAGTATATGGAGACACTATATACCATTGTGAATATTTATATCCCCCCACCATTTGATGTTCAGAGGCTCTCTGATTGTATGACCAAAATTCTCCCTATGGCACAAGGGGCTCTTATTATAGGTGGATATTTTAATACCCTGCTTTGGATAGATATCAATGTTCTAGGCCACAACCCCTTCTTTTGAGGGATTGGGCAGAGGCTTATGGCTTAGAAAAGGTATGGCGCTGGAAAAATCCAAGACAGAGATTATTCTGGCTATACAGAATTCCATAGATCCGTGTCTAGGCTTGATATGTTTTTTTATATCTCGAGATGTTTTACACAAAGTAATAGCAGTAAATGATCTACCGAGGGCGATTTCTGACCTCTCCCCTTGAATTCACTCTACAAATATCCACTCCCCCTACTGCTCCATCCTGGCGCAAGATCGCTTATTGGCTGGTGGAACCTATGGTTCGCTACACATGTGCAGAAGCTGTCGCCAATTACTGGTTGGAAAACACCCAGGGTGTCCCAGACCTGGTTGTATGGGATGCCTTTAAAGCAGTGATGCGAGGAGCCTAGCTCTTAAGATAGCCAATAGTGAACAATCTCTACCCTAGCAGATAAACTGAAGGAAGTGGAGGAACATTATATTCTGAATATATATATTTTAGTCAAACCAATACCTGAGCCTACAACTATTTCTAGTATTTACAACAATAACGCTAACCTTCATTCATCCTATATAAAGATCGTGGACACTTTTTTACAATTCTACTCTGAGCTTTATTAGGTCCCAAGCCCATTATACCATTCCAGAACAAAATGAATAGGTAGACTACCCCCTTTCGCACGCTGACACAGACTCAGATTATCCATTGATGCACCCATTTCCATAGATAAGATTTAATGGGCATTTAAATCCTTTGCCAAACAAAGGTTGCCTGGTCCAGATGTGTTTTTAATGGAGTCGTATATGGCTCACCGAGACTTTAATCACCACGTTGCATAACCTTTATAAAATTATCTTTGAACTACGTAAATTCCCATTGTCTATGCGTGAAGCCTTGGTAGTATTAATTCCTAAACCAAAACAAAGATCAGCTCTATTGCGTCTCATATAGACCAATTTCCTTGATAAATACATACATCTTCAAATCCTCTCCAAAATCCTAGCTAAATCGACAAAATTTGGTCATGTTGTAGAAATTTTTATTTATTGAATATTGTCAGAGGTCTCCCAGTGTCTTTTGCTGCAATACGCTCATGCAAGCGAGTCCGCACATCCAGACACCGGTGAATGACCGTTGGTTGAGGAAACCTTCCCATGGACGCAGAGATCCTTTCGCCGTTTTAGGGATGTTCGTATATGCCTCACCCAGAGACTGGTCACCTCATGGCGACTGCATCTGCACTCCCGGAAAACAGACCCATGCACATGGCAACAATAGTATAATCGTAGAAGACATGGCTCGCTGAGCCACAAGGAGTATGGTTCACACCAATAGTAAACAGTGGGAATATGCACACACACAGTCCTGATCAGAGTAATGTTCAGTGTTTGCACCCGGCACAATGCGAGGCACATTGTCTTGGATGCCTATGCACGGATTTCAGCGGGAAACTGCACATGTTGCGCTGCACACGAACAATCGCATACGTCACTACTTAATATCTATTTGAATGTATACAAGTGTCCGATTGGCTGATCGTGAGGCCACCACCTCTTTGTTATCCCTGTTCAGCCCTATAAATAAAACGGGACTGCCCTAGGCCACTAGGACAATACTGACCTCACAACGTGATAACAGCTTTTGTGTCTGTGTTAATTGGTTTTACGCAAGCACGCTTTCCCGGATTATACGAAAGAACTGTAATTGTGCTCATTAGCTCAGCGGAATTTTTTGCTTATTAGCACAGCGGAATTATTTGCTCATAATTTCCGCAACAGTCATAACCACTTTAATTCGTTAGGATCAAACTGGTTTCATTCCTGGCCACTGCACACATAGCAATATACACAGATTATTCACTAATTTACAGACTCCTAACCTAGAGCAGTAGTGATTTGAGTATCTGTTATATGCATTAGAAAAATTTGGCTTTGGAAACACATTTATCACATGGATTTGCATACTATATGACTAACCTTTAGCCCGACTTCCGATTAACGGTAGTATATCTAAGCCATTTCGTTGTTCTTTGTGGCACTAGACAAGGTTGCCTGTTGTCACCATTATTGTTTATAGCCATTGAGCCCCTGGCGCAACTCCTGAGAATTTCCCCTGATTTACAAGGTATCTCGATTGCCTCTTTAGAATAACGTGTCTCACTTTACACAGATGACATGCTGCTTTATTTGTCTAATCCTTGCAGTACAATCCCTATAATACTACAAATGATCACTGGGGTTTTGCGGTTTTCTCTGGATTTTGGGTCAACTAGGCTAAGTCAAGTGTGCTCTCTGCGGATCGGTCCATTCCTTTTACTCTCCCGACAGACTGCCCATTACAAATTATTCCATCTATTAAATATTTAGGTGTTACGGTACAGATTCCAGTGTCTATGTATGTAGCGAACAACCTCTTACCTTGCATAGCCTCCTTTAACCGGTTCCGGACCAGCCACCGCAGTTATACCGAGGCAGCTTGGCTCCCCTGGGCGAGGCGTCGTAGCTGTACATCGGGCGCGCGGCCGCCTAGGGGCATCCGGCGCACCTGAGGCGATCGGAATCGCTTCAGAACCGATCAGTCTCCAAGCTCAGGCCAATGATTTCTGGCCTGGAACTGGTGATTGGTTCTGGCGAATGGGAGACTGTCCCCTGCCTGTAAGTGTAAACATAGGCAGGGGAAGTGATGTCATCTCCATCTCTGGAACTCTTTTCCATTCCAGAGAGAGAGGACATCCAAACGTGAGTTGCATCAACACTACACTGACACAGTACACATAGGCACACTTTTCCCCCCCCGATCACCCCCCCACCCCCCCCCCCCCAGCTAACCCCCTCACTCACTGTCACAGTGTCACCAAGTGCAGTTTTCATATTCTTCTTTGATCACTGTACTGGTGTAATTTGTGACACTAATCAGCGTTGGGTCTAGGGAACCCCCCTAATACATTTTTAACCCCTTGATCACCCCCCAGTTAACCATTTCACCCCGTCAGTGTGTAGTTAGCCAGTTGGCTAGTTACTGTCACCATGTATTGCATGAATAAAAGTTTAACCCCCTGATCGCTCGGCGGGCGACAGTTTTTTTTTTTTAGTGTCAGTTGGGGTCTGCGTCAGCCCCAGGCTGTGTCAGATTGGTGCCAGAAGCGCTAACGCCCACGCATGCACCATACACCTCTATTAGTAGTATAGTGTCTGAACGGATCAATATATTTGATCTGATCAGATCTATACTAGCATCCCCAGTAGTTTAGGGATCCCAAAAATGCAGTGTTAGCGGGATCAGCCCAGATACACTCCTTATAGGAAGGTCTCTCTCGGAGTCTGGAGTCAAAGAGAATGGAAAATGTGATCAATTTCTCCAGCTCAGTGGGCATGTCTTGGGCTGTCGTTATCTTTTGATGTTATCCGAGAGACCATGAGAAAAAGCAGCCATTGTTCCAAGCAACCTCTGCTGCCAGAGTACGGAATTCAATGGCATAATCGGCAACAGTTCTCATACTCTGATGGACAAGAGGCTCTTGGCAGCAGAAGTGGAGCATGCGGGGACGTCAAATACCCTTGTGACGGATCTCGGATACCTCTGAGATCCGTACACTTGTACACGGAAACAGAAACTAAAGCTCAAACACAAAAGGTATTATGATAAGCAGGCAGCCCCTCCTTACACATCCCCTGCTGGGAGAGGTCTCCAGACCTTTGTCTATGTGCCATGACCCAACACAATTAAACACAGCAACAAAAGGGAGGGGGGGTTGGGGGAGAAGGTATGTAGCATTCCATTACATTATCTCAATGCCATTTTGTCCCTCAGTCTTTTCTGGGACATAATCTGTGGGCAGGAGGCCAGTCCACAGTCCCCTCCAAAACATACAGTGACAGTGGGTTCTGTCACAACCCTTTTAAAAGGAAGCCACAAACTCTGGGTAACTCAGGACGATGGGTTTTTGCGTTTTCCATAGAGGGTTTGCCCAGGCCAAAGCTCTCTCAGAAAGAAAAGAAATCCCAAAGCCTACTTTACTTCTGTTCGTGGGAAACGCCTGGGACAGGATTTCAAAGTATATCCCCACCTGGTTGAGAAACCCTCTGCATTGTACTGGATTGCCCCCAAATCGCTGGGGAAGCGGAGCAGAACCAGACATACCTCTTAGAGGTTAAATTTGAGGCGAGTGCCTGCACAGAGACTGGAGCAGCAACAGGGATGACGTGCAACACAGGATGTACTGGAACAGCCCCAGTGGGAGGATCTAGATGAACAGTGTAAATCAGGAGCGTCTGTAACGCTATGGCATGGTGAATAATTAGTGTAGCGCTGATATTGGTAAAAGTACCAAAAAGATATGTTTACCAAGGCGAAGGCACAAGAGATCTGATCCAAAAAGTTTAAGTAGCCAGCAGGGCTGGCTGACGAGCAGGATATGATCGTCATGTGAGTCACTGTGGAATGATGAGTGCTGGCAATTAACCGACAGCTGAGCAGCCTGAGCTCTGAGAAGGGAGGGCTGAGCCCAGCCCTGACACATCCTTAGAAAGAATACTCAGGTCTTTATGGAAGAGCTTGTGTATACTATGCCACTCCCACCCCCCCTACGCATACCGACTGGTTACATGCCCATATAAGCTATGAGCTTCACCTTTTGGACCTTACACAGAAACGTATGAAGGGGCGTAGGCACGTTCTGATGTGACGGAGGGTGAGTAGGCGGTGATCTGCCTGCTCCAGGATGTACTGCAATCATTCAGGTAGAGCTCTGACTCCTGACACCTGATACTCCCTGCTTCCTACATTTCTACTCCATGTGGAAGCCGACGCTGAGTTTGCTGAGATTGCTGATTTGTAGTGCGGTGTGGAGGAGATGAGATGAGAAGCTGGGGAAGGAGATCATCTAAAAGCCGCTAAAGCAGCTAAATTTACTCATTATAATCTATCAAGGAAAGTGATGGCACGGAGGAGCAGAGAGGTGGAGGAGTGAAGGAGCAAGGACGCACTATATCCCATCTGCTTGTCTGGGTATGGACAAGCTTTGGTCTACCCCTACCTTGGCTGTTTGTTTCCTCTGCTGTTTCCCCTGCTGTACCTGCCATACCTGAGGTCAAGACATCTCTGCATGCTGGGCTGGATGGGTAAGCGGAGGAGTTTCTGAGTAAGTACAGGAGGGAAAAAAAAAAAAACACTGAATACCTGTTGATTTCCCCTCCTGGCTTATAGAAATTTGAAGCAATCTGAAGCCTCAGCTAAAAGTTCACTGGCTCATGAGTGTGGCTATATGGCTATTAAATGCAATATCTAGGGGCATCAGAAGTCATGATATCAGCTCTTATCAGTAACAGCACAGCACCTGTCTTCTCTGGAGTAACAAGGAAGATAAAAGCAGTGGCAGCTGTGGTAAGTGTTTTACCCTCTCTCACTCTCTTCAAGGACTTTGTATACTCACTCTGTCTCTGGACTATTTAAAGATTTGCTGCATAGTATTTAACACTACCTTATGCTGCCATATACTGCTACACATTACTAAAAACTGCCAAACTACTAAACATTTAACTCAGCATTCTATCGCACTGATGCTCTGCTGCCATATACAGCTACATTCTATTGCCATAAAAACTGCTAAATTACTAAAAACTGTTTTAGCAGCTTATCGCAATATTGTCAGATGTCATATTATCAAAAACTGGCAAACTGCTGCTTTAACAAATTAATGCACTGCTGTCTTTCTGCTACCTCTGCTAAATGTGATAAACTGTAACCAAATATTTTCTTGGACTGCTCAAAGACATGCTACATTGTTGCTACTGCTACATATAAAAGACTTATACAAATGCCATAAAATGATCTGGTTTTCTACCAAATTCTCCAACTAAATGTGTTGGTTTTGATCTCAAAGACTGATACCAGTAATTGAATTATTGTTAATTTTGCTGTGGATACTGATAACTGCTAACCGGATAGTACTGTGGAATTGTTGATATTTACGGATATACAGATCTAAATAGCTATCAACTATAAACTGATGTGTAAAGTATCAATTGTGAATTGGATACTATTAACAAAACAACTGCTGACAATTTATAAACAAACTCGGCATGCTGATGGACTGTTTTTATTTTTCACTAACTGCTGAGTGAAAGTTATATGACCAGAGTTTCAACGGCTGATGGTGACATGTGTCCTGCTTGTATATAAAGACATGTCTAATTGCTATTAAATAAGGGAAATATTGAGGAATAAGCTAAAGGAGACTAATTATACAAAGCCGTTAGCATTGTGAACAGCTGATAAACTACTGCCACTCCTAAAAATATGCTAATGGACTTCATTCAACAGGGGACAACCACAATCTGTCACTAAACTGTTGAAATGATGACAAGTGCTTAAATGTAATAAATTGCTAATAGTTAGCTAACACAGTTCACTACTATCAAATGAACAAATGCTATGTGGCATGAACTATAACCACTAAAAACTATACAGAGTTGTAGATCGATTGATAGTTGATCCTGCCCCTCTTCTTTTTTTTTTTTTTTTTTTTACAAAAAGGCGAGATATTTGCCTGTGTAGAGTGATCTTTTTTTTTTTTCCTCTTTAAGGAGATTAGTGGAATATGACACGGCAAAGGAGGAGGGAACAGGAAGCAGAAATGGAGACAGCATTGAAAACTCAGGAGGAGTCCTATACAGTAGGCCCAGATAAAAAAGAATCCATGAAAAGTCAGAAAGAGCTGAAAAAGGGGCCTATAGGAAACCTGGCTAACCAAGGAATAGACCCTCTCAACCCAGCAAAATGAATTTTGCAAGAAAGTGGTGAACCAGTGGTAAACTTGGACACAATGGAAAATTGGCAGAAGGAGCATGAAACAGTACAGACATCTCGAATCCCACGAGTTTCATGGGGGTTGAAGGGGAGATCGACTGCAAATACGTCTGGGATATCAATAACCGACCCCAGTGGATGCACAGAAACACCAGATGACGAGATGAACAGACAAATGGATGAAACACAAATAAATAAAGATTTAAATATACGCCGTAGTACCCTAACCCCCCTGGTAATGGTGGAACCAACCTTGAGGGACGTTCTTATGGCAGTACAGGCTTGTAATAATTCACTGTTATCATTAACAAATCAGATGTCAGAACTAAAAGGAGACATTGCAACTATGAGATATGAGAATCAGAAAATATGTGAAAGAACTACTGCGGTGGAAACAAGAGTAGGAGAATTGGAGGACTTAATACCGTTGATAAAAAAGGATACACATTTGATAAAAACACAGACAAGGGATCAAACTCAAAGAATGGAAGAAATGGAGAATAGACAAAGACGCAATAATGTCCGCATACTAGGTCTACCGGAACAAGAAGAAGGCCAATCAGCTGTTAAATTTTTTGAAAAATGGTTAATGGACATTTTCGGGGTGGAAGGCTTCTCTAAAACGTTTGCAATAGAACGAGCACATCGTATAAGAAGCCGTGCCCCTTCCACCGGAGATAGACCCAGGCCAATTATTATTAGATTATTGGATTGCCAAGATAGAGATAATATATTGTCTAAAGCAAGACAGAGAGGCAACATTGAGCATAAGGGCCATAAAGTATCCTTCTATCCGGATTTTTCGGTGGAAGTACAGAAGCAGAGGGCGAAATTTAAGGATGTCAAACGGCGATTATTTTCACTAAAGATTAAATATGCAATGTTGTTTCCGTCAAAATTACGTATTACAGATCGGGATGGAGTTCAATTTTTTGATACACCCGATGCAGTTAGTACATGGCTAGATGGAAGAAAGGAATAGCTTAGGCATAATTATTGAAGAGTAGATAAGATGGAGTCAGGTGAGAGGGGGATTTTTCACCTTCAGAGTCTACCTGTAGTCTTTTTTTTTCCCAGGGAGGAGGGGGGGGGGGTTTACTCCTCCTGCCCCACCTGGGTAGTTATATGGTACAGCCGTAACGTTGGAAATGGCTACAGTGGGCCCCCAGTATGGGTCCCGTGTGGACAAGAAGTATGTTGTTGTAGCTGATTTCCCCCCCCATTAGGGAGGGACTTTCAGCTTGGGATGATAGTGTCCAGATACAGATTGAAGTGAGTTGGGAGGGGGGAGGGGGGATGGAAGTAGTAGGATTTTATGGAGTGAAACAGGGTTGGGGAGGGGGGAGGTTATAAGGGTGTGTGGTGTGTGTGTGGGTGTGCTCCCCCATTTTTTTTTTTTTCTCTTTCTTTTTGCTGCTGTTCCTCCTCCTCCCCTTCTCTCTCCCCCCTTCTTCTATCCTTCAGGGATCACGGTTATACCCCAAAAAACTCTTACTCTTTATTCTTGTCTTTAATTTTTTATTTTAACGCAAAATGACAAGTAAAATTAAAGTGATGTCTTGGAATGTCAGAGGATTGGGGGATAACAGAAAGAGAAGCGCGGTAAAAGAACTAATTGAATTCTATGATCCCGCAATAATCTGCCTGCAGGAGACACATAAGGGGAAGGAGGATGACAAAATGTTTGCTAAATTTAAATATAAACATGGATTTCATGCTATATATTCAACATACTCCCATGGAGTTAGTATTTTGATCTCAAACTCTATAAGGTTTACCTGTAGGCAGTGTATTAAAGATCCGATTGGCCGATATTTAATGTTCTTATGCTCCATAAATGATAGAATAATCCTCTTGGTAAATGTGTATATTCCCCCACCATATAAGGACGATGTGTTAAAAAAGGTTTTTGAAAAGATGGCGCAATGGCCTGATGTTCCTACAGTGATAATTGGGGACTTCAATAATGTATTAAATGAAGAGCTGGCCAGACAAAGCAACAAAAAGAGTAATGGAGGGGGAAAGACCACAAGATGGGCCAACCAGATACAAGAGATGGGTCTATCAGATGTATGGAGAGTAAGATACCCAGATAGTAAAGAATACTCATGCTACTCAAGTACATACAGATCATTATCCAGAATCGACATGGGTTTGGGAAATGGCCATTTTCTCCAATTAGTCAAAACAATTCAGTACGAATCAAGGGGAATCTCGGACCACTCCCCATTAACTTTGACTTTAGAGTGGACGGAACAGTTGATCCGGCCAATGTGGAAAGTTAATCCACAGTGGCTGTCCCTGATTCCAGAGAGTAGTAAAATAAAACATCTGCTAATGGGCTTTTTTGGAGATAATAAGGGCTCAGCTTCAGCGTTAATGGTGTGGGATACAATGAAAGCATACCTCAGAGGCTTAATAATTAAAGAAATATCTAAAATTAAACTAGCCACAAGACAGCGGGAGGAAGAGATAACCCAAAGAGTTAAGCAGACCGAACAAGACTACATATTAGATTCTAATGAGGAGAAATTTAGAGTATGGCAGGACTGTACGATGCTATATAAAAATTTGATTATAACTAAGGCAGAAAATACTAGATTCATGCAGAACCAAAAGCACTACGAAATGGGGGAACAGGTGGGTCATATGTTAGCCATGATAGCACGGAACCAGGAAGGCCCATCCAGTATAGTTGCCATTGAAGACGAAAAGGGGATAGTAAAGTATGATACAGAGGGTATCCAAAAGATATTTGTAGATTTCTATTCATGGTTGTATGAATCTGAAATCTTAAATGTAAAGGAAAAGACTGAACAATTCTTAGATAAGGTAACTATGCCCAAATTGAATTCAATGGAAAGAGAATCCTTGGATACCCCTATAACTATGGTAGAGCTGGAGGAAGCAGTGGGACAAATTCAAAACAATAAATCTCCAGGGATGGATGGACTCCCCATGGAGATATATAAAATATACGGTCAGATCTTGATCCCAGAACTTCTTGAAGTATTGAATGCAGCATATATCACACGGGAACTCCCTAAATCAATGATGGAAACAATAATAATTATAATTTTAAAACCGGATAAAGACCCACTAAGGCCTGGCTCTTATCGTCCAAGATCTCTCCTTACATCCGATGTTAAAATACTAGCCAAGGTCCTGGCAAATAGATTGTCTAGATACATTGATACTCTGATCCATAGGGATCAAACAGGTTTCATCCCCTCCAGATCAGCAGCAACAAACATTCGCAGGCTTTTTCTGAATCTGCAATTACCAATGGATAACGGGGGAGCTGGTGCCATCCTGTCATTGGATGCTCAGAAGGCTTTTGACATGGTAGAATGGGAATATCTATGGATGGTACTGATTGCCTTTGGCATAGGCCCAGGCTTTATAACCTGGCTAAAAATACTATATAAAGACCCTAGGGCAAAGTTGAGGATCAATGACACTATGTCACCAGCTTTCCCGTTGTCCCGGGGGACTAGACAGGGTTGCCCTCTATCCCCCTTGCTGTTTGCATTGGCAGTGGAACCATTGGCCGCTGCAGTCAGACAGTCTGCAGGGATAGAGGGATTCCAACGTGCAGGAAGAGAGGATAAAATAGCTTTGTATGCAGATGATGCCTTAATTTTCCTTAGTGACCCTACAAAATCCTTAGAGGAACTCATGAATCTTGTATCTGCATTTGGACAGCTCTCTGGGTTTCGCATCAACTGGGAGAAATCAGTGTTAATGCCGCTACATAATGAAAATACTTCTTTACCAGACTGTGCTAAACAAATTCAAATAAAACATAGAATTAGGTACTTAGGGATTGAGGTAACACGGAAAGTGGGGGATTATATAGACCTTAACCTTAGACCATTATTGATTGGGCTAAAAGATAAATGTCAGACCTGGTGCAAACTTCCATTAACCGTGATTGGAAGGGCAAATCTTATAAAGATGATCTGGGCCCCACAATTATTATATATCTTTCACAACTGCCAGATGTGGATAGCTGCATTTTGGTTTAAAAGGATAGAATCGCTTTTTCGCGAACTTATCTGGAAGAAAAAATATGCACGTATTAAACTAACAACTTTAATGCTGGCCAAAGATGAGGGGGGACTCGCTATCCCACATCCAAAAAATTATTTTTTGGCCTCACAAACCCAGCAATTCTTTGGCTGGACAGAGGTAGATGAGAATGATCCCATACAAGCATTATTACTCCCACTGGGTAAAGGATACTCATTGATGTCCCTACTAGAGACAAAAACTTTTCAAAAAGATAAGAAATTCATAACAGGCGGACTATTTAATAAGGTATGGCTAGCAATAAAAAAGATTGCCAGTATTACTGGCTATACCTCCTATACACCAATATGGAATAACGCAAATTATGAGGAAGTACAGAGATTGGAGGGATTTGGGTTTTGGCAAACTCAGGGGCTGAGATTTGTGGAACAACTGTTTTGGAATGATAATATAAAATCATTTGCGCAAATATCTGAGGAATTTAGGATTCCAAGACAGAGGTTCTTTCAATATCTCCAGCTTAGACACGCCTTTCATGTCCAGGCCCGTACATCTGTATTTATGCTTAACAAATCCAAAATAACAACACTGTTGAAGAAAGGGGACCAAAAGAAGGGACTTATATCAAAAATGTATGAGATAATGCAGAAAAAATTTGAGGAAGAGGTAGTGGTGCCGGCTAGGAAGCAATGGGAGCGAGACCTGGGAGCACTGACTGATGCTCAGTGGTCGGAGGTCTTGTCTGCGATCCCAAAGGTATCACTGTCGGATACTCAAAAACTAACACAAATCTTTATTACGCATAGATCATACTATACGCCTGAAAAACTATTTAAGTGGAAACGTAGGGAGTCCCCTTTATGCCCTCGATGTAGTGGCGCACCGGCTAATTTAATACACATGTTGTGGAAATGTCCCAAACTCCATCGATATTGGCAGGATATAATCCAAAATATAAATAGCGTACTAGGTATAGAAATGTTATTAGATCCAAATCTATGCTTATTAAATATAGTGGAGGAACCAAATATCTCAAAAAAATATCCATACCGCACTGACGAGAGGCCTATTTCAGGCACGAAAACTAATAGCCCAGAAATGGATATCTATATATCCTCCGACGGTTGAAGAATGGAGAACACAAATAAAAGAAACTATATTAAAGGAGGAATTTATTTATACACATAGAGGGAGCCGAGACAAATTTGATGCGATTTGGAAAAGATGGGTAGAGACCTGGGATAATGAAAATAAAAGATGAACCAACATGGGTAGGGGTTGATATTTGGAGGGGATGGGAGGATGGGAGGAGGGTTGAGGGGGCTGGAGGAGGTGAATACAGGTGGAGGCGGCAGAGGAAAAAATTCTTCTTTTTTTATTTAATTTTTTTTGGGGGGGGGGGGGGTGAGTGGGTGGCTGGTGTGGCAGATGAATGCTAGAAGTTTATGTATCTGGGATGAAATGTATGCTTAAATGTATAACTTGTATTGTTATGAAAAGAATAAAAATAAAAAAAGTACTGAATTAAAAAAAAAAAAAGAAACGTATGTTATATGCTTCTCAAAAAATGTTGGCAATAAGGCGGGACAGCTGCTGGCCTATCTGGCACATCCAGATTACTCCCCTACCTCTATCCCACGAATCCGTATCTTCTCAGATAACACTATTCTGGATGCTTTCTGATTCAATCGTTTTTTATTAGCATTTTGAAAAAGACAAAAAGTAAACGAGTACTGTAGAGAGCAACAAACAATCCTTACATGCTCCAAATCATACAAGAATTGGTAGAAAAATTGGGGGGAGAGAAGAAAGTTATCAGGAGAAGATCTTGGTAAATTGGGTTAGGTCTTCAATAAGGCCACAGGTGAACATATGGACATCAACAAAAATAAACAAAGGAAATAAGCTTTGGGCTATGAACAGAGTATATTACAAAAACAGTGTTAACACTGGGAGGTAGCTGTCAGGACTATTTGCCCTGTAAGTCAGAGTAAGGACCAATAAAGCAAAAAGGTTCCCGAGTTCGAGACCTCACTGAAATGTAATTACTGCGAGTAGGCCTTCAAAAAAATAAAAATAAAAAATAAATTATAAAAAGGCCTTAGTCCAGTGACTATAGTCACCTAAATATTTTCCAGTTTCCCCTATAGGGGGCTCCAATCACCCAACTATAAACAAAAATAGTTTGAGTAGGAAGAGAGCGAGAAGAAAAAAAAAAGGGGGGGGGGGGAAGAGCGGTTACAACATGATACCTAGATCGGCTGGAATCAGAGGAACAGCTTTGTTCTCCCGAGACCTGCAAAAAAGCCAGCCAAGGGGACCAAACATTTTCAAAAGGTTGGTTGCTTATCTCGTAAGACACTCACTACTTTTTCATTCAACATGATTCAAGTAAGTTTCTGTTTCATTAAGGCAATATCTATAAACAGAGCTATTCCACGCTATTGCTATAGCGATTTTAGCTGCCAAGAACAAATTAAATTAGGGTCTGGGTATGTCGGGGGACATGTCAGAGTTATCCTTCTGTAGGGATTTGAGAAAGTGGTAAATGTGTTACCAGTGGAAGCTCTCAGTGGGGGGCATCTCCAGATATCCTGTGAAATATGAGGTACGTATGCCTCTGTGGTCAAAATAGATGCCAATACGTACAATCCCTTATTCAGCCACCAAACATACCCATCAGGTTGCATACCCAGTGGAAACAGGAAGTTGCCGAAAAGGGGAGCTACTGGGGTATGTGTCGAACGCAGAGGCCATCTCCTGCAGCTTGTGTCCCACACCTGAAGTGAGTGGGAGAGTATTGGGCTCAGTATAGCCCTACCCAAAAGAAGGGGGTCCATTGCAAGTGGGAAACTTGCCTGGGCCTCTATGGAAACCCATTCTGGTGGGTAGTGTTTGCTATGGAGTTGGCCTAGTTGAGCGAGCTGTGCTGCCACGTAGTATTTCCTAGTCTACCAATATCCTTAGGAGCATACATCGTGGCCCTTGCTATTCTGAGGCTTTTGGTACCACAGATAAAGTGGAGAATTTTGGATTGGAACCATCGAGTGGCGTTAAAAGGGACCTGGATCAGCAAAGTGCGGAAAAAATATAGTAACCTGGGCAGGACGTCTGACCATGCCTGCATGTCTTCTAATAGCCTAGCAAATAGAGCAGGGTAAAAAAGGGAGGAAACGGGGGTCAGTCGGATTCCTAACTAGGAGAGGGGTGTCTGCTGCCACTGAAATGAGTACTGAGACTGGATACTCTGTAGAGTTGAGGTTGGCAAATTAACATTCATCGCCTCCAATTTATCGTGATTAACTATGAGCCCCGAAACTCTTCCAAAGCGGCCCAGAAGAGACAGTAAGTTTGGAAGAGTAGTGTGGGGAGAGGTGATGATCATCAGGTCATCAGCAAAGAAAACGTATGTCTCCTCCCCCCACTCTATTTCTAAAACATTTGGGTTCGGACGTATCGCTATTGCAAGAGTCTCAACGGCTATGACGAACAGTATAGGAGATAACGAACATCCTTGCAGAGTGCCCGACGCGGGTATCGGGTCCAATCTGTGGCCCCTTAGAACTATGAGCTGTGGGTGAGCTATATAATTAGTGCAGCAAAGCCAAGAACGTAGAACTGAAGTTCCATCTTGACAACCCCCAGGAAAACAAAAGACCATGAGAGGGAATCTAAAGATTTACGGATGTCAAGGGACATCCGCAAAGCTTTCGATTCCCTGAATGACTGCAACATACAGGGATAAACAATGTAATACTGACATAATCACACACATAGGTTGGACTTGATGGACTTGTGTCTTTTTTCAACCTCACCTACTATGTAACTATGTGACAGCAGCATCCCGGTCCTATTCGTTCCACCATCCCAGGAAGAGTGTAATATGGAAATAAGGTGAATTGCTCTACAGACCTGGTCGGCAGCCTGTCTGCGTGCCAAAAATCCTACCTGATCAGAGTGTATGTAGCTAACAAAATATGACGACAGCCCATTTCCCAAAATTTTTGTAAATAGTTTCAAGTCAGTATTAAAGCATATTAAAAGGTAGTTAGCTACGTCACTGTGGTCTTTATGGGTCTTAGGAATGAGAGTAATAAATGCAGTGCCAACTAAAAAACAGGCCAACCAGACAACCTGGAGCTTAACGAGAACAACTGGAGCCCAACCTGAACAGCAAGAAAACCCCTTCATGAGGGAAAAACCCCTCTAGACCGCAGCCTGCAGAACCCTGTAGCCAAAAGAGGCATCCACAGATTCCAGCACATCCACTTTTATAACTATTTGTGAAAGTGTGCACCAACGACCAGGTGGCCGCCTTGCACACTTGCGTCACTGACCCCTGATGACGGAAGGCCCAGGAGGCACTCAGCGCCCGAGTAGAGTGCGTCTTTACCGGGAAGGGAGAAACACAACCCCTGATAGAATAGGCCTGAGCCACCGTCTGTCAGATCCATCTAGAAATAAAAATCGCAGAGGAAGCAGACAGCCCCTTCTTTGGCCAGTCCGTGATCACGAACAGGGAGTCTGACCCCTGAAAGGACTCAGTGGCCGCCAAATACACCCTGATCGCATGAACCACATCCAAGGTGTTGAAGGCAAATTCCCTCGGATGTTGCAGCCTGGGACACAGGGGAGGGCAACACAATGTCTTCATTTAAATGGAAATTAGAAACAACTTTTGGCAGGAACAAAAAGGACGAAGTATGAAGAACCACCTTGTCCGTAAGAATCTCCAGGTAGGGCGTGCAACAGAATAGCACAGCCAATTCCGACACCCTGTGAGCAGAGGGAATAGCCACCAAGAAGGCCCCTTTCTGTGACAGAGTGAGCAGGGGAATTTCTCAAATATTTTCAAACGGAGGCTTCTGTAGAACCAAAAGAACCAGATTTAAGTCCCACGGTTGCCAGGGAGATCGCACCGGTGGAACCACGTCGCACCCCCTGAATGAAGGTAAGCACTAGGGAATGCAAAGCCAGGAGTGCGTTGAAAGAAAACCGCCAAAGCCGACACCTGGCCCTTGATAGTACTCAAGGCCAAATTCTTTTCAACACCCCTCTGAAGAAAAGTCAAAATCCGAGCCACCAAAAAGGAACGTGGGTGAAACCCCACTGACTCACACCAGCTGTCAGTTGTTCACCCCCCCAATGTGGATGGTGGAGATAGACGGGACGAAACGATCTGCCCACCGGAGAATGCCGGCTACTTCCAGGCCCGCTAACACACTCCTTGTCCCTCCCTGGTAGTTGACATAAGCCACCGCTGTGGCATTGTCAGACTTGATCCGTATCAGGAGCCCCTGAAGTTGATCCGTCCAAAGATCCAGTCTGATCTCCCAGAGTTCCAAGGTGTTTATAGATGTTTATGGATTCCTCCAGCGTCTCTGAGCAGAGCTCAGGCCCAGGACTCCTCCCCACCCAGACTGGCATCGATGGTGACCACCGTCCAGTACAGAGGGAGAAAGGATTTCCCCTGCCGAAGAGCCGGGGAATGAAGCCACCAGATCAGGGACCCTTTGGTTCCTTGGCTCAGCGGAATCTGACTGTCCAGAGACCCTGGTCATTTGTCCCATTTTGACAAGATCTCCTTTTGCAGGGGTCTCGTATGGAACTGAGCAAAACGGGACCACCTCAAAATGTAGACACCATCAGGCTGAATAGCGATCTCCAGAATCGGACGTACCGTACCCTCTTTTTTGGAGATCGTAAACCGGTTTGAATAAAAACCCTGGAAATGTTCCGACACCGGGACAATCACCCCTTGAAGCGACAGGCCTTGCACCACGCCCCGGGGGGCTAACAAGCGTTTGGGAGACAGACGCAGATTGGACGGAAAAAAATCGGCTTGGGAGAATAGACTGGAACTTGATCTTGTGGACCCACATGCCATTTATCAGAGAGGTCCACGGGCCGGAAACCAGCGAAGATGTCGCCCCACCCGGACTGCGGGCAAGGGGCGCCCCTTCAGGCTAAAGGAACTTTATCTGGGGGTCTGAAGAACCCTGCACTGTGTTTGCCCAACCAGGGTTGATTGGAACCTCCCGAGGGGGGCTTGAAAGACTTTGAGCCTTTATCAGTAAACCCTAAAGGATAAAAAAAACGTTCTGTGTGCCGAGAAGGAAGGACCGCGCTTGCGACGTGGCTCCTTCCCCCTTTTTGACTGTGGAAGCACCCCCACCCTCGTGACACTCTTAATGATATGATCCACAGTGACCCCAAAGAAACGATCGATTGAAAGGGCCGATCAGCTAGGGCATTTATTAAAGGTCTGGTCCGCAATCCAACACTTCAGCCACAATACCCGCCGAAGCACTACCGCTGAAACACAGCTTAGAAAGCAAGGGAGTTGCGTCCAAAGAGGCATCGCAAACAGACTGCAACCCCTTGGACCAGCTGGTCCACCAATTCAGTGATGACAAGAGGAAACTGATCACCCTCCAGGTCACGGCACAACAGCTTTGCCCACTCTGTCAGCGTTTGAGACACCAGGGCAATGGCCAGGACAGGCCAAAGCGCCGAAGCCGCAATAGTGAACATAGTGCAGTATGCATTCCTCATCCTCCCCGGTAGTTCCGCCACTGGCTCGCCTCTTCCACTGCACAGGTGAGGCTGCTTTGGGCACGGGTGACGCTGCATTGGGCAGGGGCACGCTGCATTGGGCACGGGTGATGCTGCCTTGGGCACAGGTGACGCTGCCTTGGGCACGGGTAGGCCACGCTGCATTGGGCACAGGTGCGGCTGCATTGGGCACAGGTGAGGCTGCATTGGGCACAGGCAGGTCATGCTGCATTGGGCACAGGTGAGGCTGCAGTGGGCACTGTACAGGCTGCATTGGGCACAGGTGAGGCTGCATTGGGCACAGGTGAGGCAGTATTGGGCATAGGCAGGTCACGCTGCATTTGGCACAGGTGAGGCAGCATTGGGCACTGAACATGCTGCATTGGGCAAAGGCAGGTCATGCTGCATTGGGCACAGGTGAGGCTGCATTGGGCACAGGCCACACTGCATTGGGCACAAGTGAGGCTGCATTTGGCACTGGACACGCTGCATTGGGCACAGGTGAGGCAGTATTGGGCACGGGCAGGCCACGCTGCATTGGGCACAGGTGAGGCAGTATTGGGCACGGGCAGACCACGCTGCATTGGGCACAGGTGAGGATTATTGAAGCGCTAACACCAGGTGTGTGGAGTATCTTTGTCTGTTGATTGTTAAACTTTCTGGAATACATATACTGCTATTGTGTTTTTTTTTTCTCTTTCTTTCCTTCCTTTCTCGAACCACACCCCCTTTGAGCCACGCCCTTTAAGCCCCGCCATTTTTTGGTGGGGGCATACATTTTTCTATGGGGCGCTGTGATTTCTAGTTATGCCCCTGACTGCAAGACCCAAGACCGACGGATTAACTCTTTAATAGATCAGATGGATGACTTTGAGAACAGAAGTCGCAGTGTTAACATCCGTATAAGAGGCTTGCCAGAAGCTACTGCTCCCAGGATTATAGTTCCTTCCCTCCAAGGTCTTTTCCAACTGATTTTCGGCCATGAAGCACCTGATTACATTGAAATAGAACACGCTCATAGAGCCCTCCGTCCACCTTCAGATGACCCAGACAAACCAAGGGACATCATTTGCAAGCTGCACAAATATTCCCTGAAGGAACGTATAATGTTCCACGTCAGAGGTGTCCGTCACGTGGACTTTGATGGGGCAAAGTTGTCCTTCCCGGATCTTTCAAGACGCACCTTAATGTAACGTCATGCCCTAAAGCCACTACTTGAGGCCCTTCAGCATGCATAGCTGGTCTACAGATGGGGCTTCCCTTTTGATTTGTTGGCGACCAAAGATGGCCGCCAACTCATCTTGCGCAATAAAGAGGAGTTTCTGCAGTTCCTGCAACACTTGGGCTTACCCGCTATTGATGTTCCAGACAGGAGGTCTTCACCAGAGATTCCACTCCCACTGCCGCGCCCTGCACGCGGCAGTGGGATTGAACCGGCGCACGTCTAGAGAGGATTCCCCTCCGGGCTATATCGCAATCTCCCCAATATTCCCCCCTTAGAGGAGGTCCTGAAAGACTCATGTAAACTGACTAACTTGATATTGTTTCCTTTTACAGGAACCCCCCGGGTTCTTTTGATTTTTACTGCTGCTGTGGTAATTTGGTTTTGCATATCTTTGATGCTGCTGTGATCTTTATGCCGAACGGGGTTTTTTTCCCTGGCGGGCTCGCACCTGGTGAGTGCCACTTTCCCCACACAGGCCAACTCCTAGGAGTTATGTCCCATATTTGGGACCCCATGCTACTCGCTAACCTCCACTCTATTTTTGGCAAGAAGGCCAAGTGGAGATTCCAGACTAGTAGTGGTTTGATACTTTGG
This sequence comes from Lithobates sylvaticus, assembly GCA_028564925.1. NCBI lineage: Eukaryota > Metazoa > Chordata > Amphibia > Anura > Ranidae > Lithobates > Lithobates sylvaticus. Next base: position 148,555,437 of record CM053033.1, read on the forward strand.
GATGCCTTTACGGCAAAGGTCCCCTTGAATGTATTGTATGTCTTGACAGTTTTCTGTTTTCTAGGTTTTTACTTTTGTTTTCTATTTTCTCAGCACTCCTTGAATCATGAATCAGTCACTTGCAGATCTCTTCTCCCTCCCGACGGGGACTTGGGATACCTCCACGATTTTCATACATTATGGCTTCCCTGAAAGTGGTATTGGTTCTTTCTGGAGACCCCATCTAGGGAGTTGATCAGTTCCATCACCCTCTCGGTATTCATCTCTATACATCCACTGTCCTCCGACACCAAGTCATGGACTTGGTGCTTGAATGAGAACATCTTGGATGATGTAGTGGCATCAAAGCGCATATCGGAGTCTATTTCCCTGTACTTTGCAGAGAATTCAACAGATGATATAGGGCTGGCGTCCATATCGGAAGGGTATAAGGCAGTGGTCGGGGGGGGGAGCTCATATCCCAGGGCTCAAGATTAAAAAAAGCACGTGATCTCCAAACCCTTCAAAAAAAAACAAAAAACAAACAAACAATCTGCGGAACTCAAACAAACGTTGTCTGACCCCGAAGCTGGCAGCAAAGCTCTAATCCAGAGGTCTCAAACTGGTGGCCCTCCAGCTGTTGTGAAACTACAAGTCCCATGAGGCATTGCAAGGCTGACAGTTACAAGCATGACTCCTACATGCAGAGGCATGATGGGACTTGTAGTTTTGCAACAGCTGGAGGGCCGCCAGTTCGAGACCCCTGCTCTAATCCCTCTGCTTGGAGCTTGCCAAACTGCTTGATACCCGGATACAGGCACGCCTAACGCCACATATATCACAGATTTTACGAGTATGGGAATAAATGCGGGCGACTGCTAGCCAGGGCCATAAGAATACGACAGGCCGAAGGCCATGTACATAAACTCCATACCATGACGAGTTCCCCAGTAGTTCACTCCTCTAAGACTGCGGCTGCCTTTCAGGACTACTATGCCCAGCTCTACCATCTCCCTGCTACACTGCCTGGCTCGATCGGCAGATCAGAAGCAGGGCCTTATCCTGGAGTATCTGGCAGCAGCTCAAGCCCCCCAACTCACTAACCAAACTAGCAAACAACTTGAGAGGCCTATTACCCAGATGGAGCTGGAAACCGTGGTAAAAGAGCTCCCAAAAAGGGAAAAGCCCAGGTCCTGACGGATATACAAATGCCTACTACAGTACCTTCCTCCCTTTATTGTCTAACTCAATGCGTGCCTACTTTAACACCTTAGCTATACCCAAAGAGCAACTACTGGTCCATATTACGGTGCTCCCAAAAAAAGGGAAAGACCACACTACCCCTGCCCCTAGTAGCTACAGACCGATATCACTACTCAACACCAATATAAAAATATTAGTGAAGATTTTAGCAAACCGTCTTAAACCCATATTGCCATCTATCACACATCCAGACCAGTAAGGGTTTATTACTGGAAGGGAAGCTAGGGACAATTCTAACCGGGCGATTCAATTGATCCATTGGGCACAAACAGACCAGACATCCACCCTGTCTCCTGCTCTCTGACACTGAAAAGGCGTTCGACAGGGTGGATTGGGTATACCTTCGAGCAGTATTGACCAGACAGGGGCTTGGCCTTAACATGCTCTCCTGGATAACCTTGCTCTACAGCTCCCCTGAGGCCCGAGTTAAGGTGAATGGCATCCTTTGGGACACCTTCCCTATTCTGAATGGAACTAGGCAGGGCCCTGACCCTGGAACCATTGCTCAATAGGATTTGCTTTAATCCAAATGTCAAGGGCTTCGGCATTGGGTCAAAGGAGCATAAATTATGTGGCTTATGCGGACAATGTCCTGTTCTATGTGGGTGTCCATCTTACCCCCCTTTGCTCCCAGCATTATAACAGTAATTACACCCCGCTACTCTCCACTATAAAAGCAGACTTACACAGCTGGGACAGAGACCTTCTCGTGGATGGGCAGAGTCAGCGTGTTGAAGATGAATGCGTTACCTTGAATCCTGTTCTATCTCCAAATGGTGCCTCTTTACCCAAGTCTTTCTTTTTGATCCTTAACAGTACGTTCCTAAAACATATCTGGCATGGGCAAAGCCCTCGGTTGGCTCTTCGCACCCTACAGAGACCTAAGCAGCTGGGAGGCCTAGGCGTCCCAGATATACCCAAATGTTATGAGGCAATCGCTCTGCAGCAGATATTGGACTGGCACCATGGGGTGTCCAATAAAATGTGGGTATCTTTAGAAAAATTTCTGGCTGGCCGCAACTTATCCCATGCCCATGGCGACTCCGGGCACAGAGGTCTGTCAGCATTTGTTTCTCCAGTTACTGCTCATGCTTTGCAGCAATGGGATGCCCTAAACAGGTCAGGACAGCTTGCCTCTCTGTTCTCACCCCTAGATCCCCTGGGAGGCTTCCCCTGGTTTTCCCCAGGGGAACACCCGTCTTTCTTCCGTACTTGGACGGCAGATGGCGGGATGAGGTGTGATAGGTTTTTCCTAGACCAGGGATTAATCCCATTAGAGGAACTTAGAGCTCAATATGGTAGATTCCCCTTAGACGATTGGAGATATAGACCGCTTCAACATTGTACACATGGTTTACCTCAAGCCATACGCTCCCCCCTACATCATTCAATCCTTTTGAGAAGCTGTGCATGTCTGCCAATCCAATCCCACACTCCATATCTGTCCTGTATGAGACGCTACTAGGGCTGGGACCCAAGGGGAAGCCAAAACACATTTGAGAATGGGAAAGAGACCTGCAACATGAGTTTACTGAGCTGCAACTTGACCATTTATACCGCCTTACTCACTCTAGTTCTGTTGACACAAAAATGCAGGAGAATGGGTTCAAGGTAATGACTAGATGGTATAGGGTCCCCAGCAAACTTGCTAAAATATACCCAGCCTCCTCAGATGCTTGCTGGCAAGAATGCGGGCATTTTTACACATTTGGTGGGATTGCCCTAAGTTACAGCCCTATTGGCCGGACATTAGAACTCAAACCTTATCTTGAAAATAGACCTCCAACTCTAATTTTTTTCCCTCCTTCATCCCTCTCAGCCTGAATCGAAAGTCGGTACTGCCTCACCTCCTGAATTCGGCTAGGAGATTGAAGCCGCTCGGAATGGATTCATCTTGTGAAGGATATTAGGGTTGCAGAGGAGTGGATGGGGACATGCAAGGACAGACACGTTAAATGGCATGGGATTTAAGCCACTTGGATTCATTATGTAAATGAGGCCAGCACAAACACACAACCAACGGGTACCGTTCCTGTGGGAGAAGTTTAACTGTTAGAAATGTTATGGACTTGACTTGATCCTCCCCGATATTTGATACAAGACTACTGGTACATCTTAATAGAGTGCTTCTTTTCTTTTATTCTGTCTGTTTGGTTTTAATGTTTCATGGTTTCTTTATCTGTCTGCTCTCTGGGCTCTAGTTTTTCTATCCAAATCGGTGGTGTTTGCTCATTACTACCGCTAAGTTTGATAGCAGGGCAAGAGATAAACTAATGGTGATATGTCTCATATGTTTTCATGACCACGAAATAGACGCCTCCGTCTCCAACACCCTCTATATTGGATGGCCAATCGGGCCTTTTGTTATGTACTTTGATCAAATACTCACTTGGGTTGCTTTGTCCCCTTTTCCATGTCTGTTACTTGATTGTTATTTTTATTATTTTTTTACTGTTTTGTCAGAATTGTGAACATAAATACAGATTATATTAAAAATAAATAAAAATCCTCCATCCGACTCAACTCCTCCACCCACCTTAGCCACAGTCCAATGGAGGGAGGCTGGGTCTGCTCCCAGGTTAGGGGAATACAGGCCTTGGCCGCGTTAAGGAGGCGGCGAAGGATGGATTTTTTGTAAACTTTGGCAGGGATTGTGGAAGCATGTAACAAAAAGAAGGCCGGATCCGCAGGAACCTTGTAGTTGGTACATTTTTGAATGATCATGCAGACCTCTTTCCAGAAACTCTCCAACTTAGTACAGGACCAGAAGATATGCAGCAACGTCCCACATTCCTCCTGACATTGCCAACATAGAGCAGAGGTGTTCGGGGAAACCTATGAAGGGATGAGTGCGGTACCATCGGGTTAGAATTGTTTCCTGCACCTTCGTGCAGATTGAGGAGTTCAAAGCAAACTTCCATTTAGCTAAAGAAGGCAACAGAAAGTCCTCAGGCAATCTGACCAGGAGCATGTTCATTAACGAAAGTACGTGGGGCAGTGGGCCCTTTGCAGAGCAGTACTCTTCAAGTGTGTTCAAATTGCGGCAGAATGTACTAGAGGCAGATAGGGTCTGTAGAAAAATGAATTTGTAATGCCTTCCAAAAGTTTAAGCGAAAAGGATCTGGTCTGTCAGAACCTGCAAATTTTCATTGAATACCACTTTATCCAGTCCACACTTTACCAATGTGCTGAATCTTCAGTAAATGTCCAAATCTGGGGGTCCAGTATGACACAGAAAAGCAGTTTGCCCACTGCAGTGAATATCTGAATATGAGTATGGTATGATACTGAGCAAACTCTGGATGCTGGATGTGAATATCCAGTCTGAGGGTTAATTATAATAATGTCAGTAGCTGGTATTAGAAGAATCTTGATCCAGAGAGAATCTCGAGAGAGAGAGAGAGAGAGAATCTCGAGAGAGAGAGAGAGAGAGAGAGAGAGAGAGAGAGAGAGAGAGAGAGAGAGAGAGAGAGAGAGAGAGAGAGAGAGAGAGAGAGAGAGAGAGAGAGAGAGAGAGAGAGAGAGAGAGAGAGAGAGAGAGAGAGAGAGAGAGAGAGAGAGAGAGAGAGAGAGAGAGAGAGAGACACAACCTACTTCCTAAAAACACTATGCTAGATTTAATCAGTATATGCAGGTGTATAGGTGGGACTATGCCTTTTGATTGGCCTAGAACACTGGTAGAGAATAGATTTATTTATATTTTGCAATGTGATAGTATTTAAAATATGATCAGCTGTCAGGAGACTGGATGGCTCCTTTACTTTTCTCATAGATACCAATGACAGATACTCAAGTGTGAGTAAAATATATTTCAGTATTCCAGGATTTAAGCTCTACTATAAATTCCAATGGTGCTTTTTTTTTTTTTTTTTAATATGCAAGTCAAGAAGCGAGATTGTAAAACGTACAGGGCTAGAAATAATGACCTATAAAAGTAGAACTCTTGCATCATGTACCCAAAAGATGTCACTAATCCTCAAGTTTATCCAACCAATACTGGAATATGTTTCATGAATATTATTGTCCACAGGTAAAAAGGTCTAAATTGGTGCTCTAACTTTAATATGAACATACTCAACCCAAAGGGCTCCAGATAGCCTCAAATCGTATCATTAACTACACTAGTGAGTTGTTCATTGAGCATAATCCAAGATACCTTTTGTCCATACAGAGACATATATACAGAGGATTTATTCCATGACCGGGTTATAATTAGTTTAGCGGCTAGAAACTTAAAAAAAGATTAGTCTTTGCATGGACCGAGGCAGGTTCTTTATTGGTTCGTTCAATAAGGTTTTAAGTCTTTTAATGGATATGGTCGTCATCTGTTAAATAAAGTGTTAATATTTTACCTTGGAGAAATACATAAAGTCCCACTCCTTTGCATTTCTATTTGTACTTTCTTTAGAGTAGTCTGGATATGGGATTAAGTATTCTCAAAAGCCATGTACTGCCATTTCAGTTTTCACAGGGATTCAGTGGGCAACCAACGCACTGGTTGTTCAGTTCTTTAAGACTATAATAAAGCTTAAGCCCCTAAGAGCTCATTTAATCCTGAAGTGAAGTCTTCCAGTAGTTCTGGAGTTTCTAGCCTCGGCTAGGTTTGGGCATCAAGGGGGAGATTTACTAAAATTAGAGAGTACAAAATCTGGTGCAGCTTTGTAAAGAAACCAATCAGCTTCTAGGTTTTAGGCTGGTTTCACACTGGGACATTGGGGGCGCTGGCGGTAAAGCGGCGCTATATTTAGCGCCGCTTTAGCGGTGCATTTCGTCCGCTAGCGGGGCGGTCTTACCCCCCGCGAGCCGTCGAAAAAGGGTTAATACCGCCCGCAAACCGCCGCTGCAGCGGCGTTTTGCGGGCGGGTTCGGGGCGCTGCCCCATTGTTTTCAATGGGAAGGGGGCGCTATAGGAGCGGTAAATATACCGCTCCTACAGCGCACCAAAAATGTGGCTTGCAGGACATTTTTCAGCGTCCTGCAAGCGCACCGCTTCAGTGTGAAAGCCCTCGGGCTTTCACACTGAAGACACAGCAACAGCTGTTTCGGGTCGGTTTGCAGGCGCTATTTTTAGCGCAATAGCGCCTGCAAACCGCCCCAGTGTGAAAGGGACCTTATTGTTGTCAAGTTTAATTAAACAAGCTGAAGTTAGAAGCAGGTGTGCTGCCATGCACAGCTGAACCAGATTCTGAGTGCTGCAGTTTTAGCATATCTCCCCCTACAAGTGTCTATGCTGGATCTGACTCAGAAAGATGCCTTTCTGGTGGCAGTGACCTCAGCAAGAAGAGTTTCTGAAATAGTGGCTTTGGGGTGTAAAGAACACGTCGCTACCTTCCTGGCCGACAGTAGTTCTCGTCCCAATTCTGGGATTCATTCCAAAGGTGGCCTTGAGGTTCAATATGACTCAGGAGATTGTTCTCCCTGCCTTTTTTTTCAGAAGATAACCAGGAGATTAGTTATCTAAACATGGGCAAAACCCTAGCATTGTTCATTAAGGCAGTTCAGGTCCATAGATCATCTGTTTTTGATTCCTTCTGGAGCCAACAAGGGCACAAAAGCCTCAAGTAGGGTCAGTGTCCTGGCTAGTGGGGGTCATTGTGCTGGCTTACAAATTCAAGGGGTCAACCCCCTTGAATTGCCAACGATTCCAGAGGGGATAACAGTGCACTCCACAAGAAGTGTTTTGTCATCATGGGTGGCAGCTTCTCTGGTTTTGCCAGAGATAACATTTTAAAGGTGGCAACATGGTCCTCTTTACAGACTTGTGTCTCACTACCTTATAGAACTGGCAGCCTTGAAAACTGTTGAGTTTGGCAGAAAAGTATAATTAAAATTGATGTTCTGGGATATTGTGGTGGAGAAGGAGGCACGCTGCTGAGGTGTAAGGACGTGTGAAGTGCGAGCTCCCTTACACGACCGGACCCTGAAGAGATAACTAGCGGGACCTGATGCGCTTAAGGACCTGATTGGGAATGAGCGGTGGACGCTGATACCGGCCGCGCGTACACATACAGTGACCGGGGAGAGAAGCAGGAGAAGAGTGTGTGCGGCAGGAAGGAGCAGCGAGCGAGGGAGCAGTGACCATGTCCACCCGCAGACGAGCCGCCCTGCAGCCCACGGGAGGTGGAAGCAGGAGCGGGGCAGGTGGGCTGAGAGCATACATGACGCCCCAGAGAGGAGAAGCGACTGGCATGGCACAACAGCGGTATGGCTCCCCAGAAGCAGGAGGAACACAGGGGAAAGTAGGACGTGGATCCCCTATATCACAGCCATACAGCCCGACGGGCAGCCCTGTATCAGGAGGCAGAGGCACAGGCAGACAGCAGACGGATGGAAGTGGCCAAGATCTGAGTGGGAGAAAAGACATTGGAGATCCGAAAGCAGTTGCAGCAGCGGAGCAGAGGGGAGACCCCCGCAACTTTTAAAAAGGTACAGGGGAACCGTGCGGGGGGGATGGACAGAGGTATGGACAGAGATAAAGACAAGGGGAGACACTCAGAGCTGGGTAATACACCCTCAGACCAGGGGATGGAAATTTGACAGCATTCACCGAGGAGTGGGACACACCAACAAGTACACAGGAGGAAGAACCCCCCCGCATCCCCCCCCCCTCATGAACCCCCACACCGCACTGCACATAGAGACCCCGAAAGATCAAATGTATACCCCGATAATAGATTGGCGGGGAGAAGTCAAGGGGAGTAAGGAAGCAGTGGAACAGAGAATAGAAAAAGAAAAGGAAGAGGATACAGCAGATATACTCCTGGCTAAACTCCCAAATAAGCACACACTAAACATAGAAGACATGGTGGATACAGAGATAGAGGGAGACGCAGTGCGAAAAGGGAATGAACAGGACTTTGATGACATAAGAAAGCTGATAAAAGCATTGCCCACAAAAACAGACATACAAGATCTAATCTCTAAAGTAGAAGGATCATTTACACAAGCAGTGGAAGACCTAAGGGAAGAGGTGGGAGCAGTGGGACATAGAGTGGAAATATTGGAGGAAGAACAGAATGAGATAAAAACAGGCGGTAGGAGAGGTCCAAGAAAGCATTAAAAAGCAAGAAGACATGATGAACATGTATAGAGACCAATTGGACGACATCGAAAATAGGGACCGCCGCCAAAACATTAGGGTCCGAGATTTACCAGAAAGTGTCACTAATAAGGAGCTAAAAGAGACTGTACATAGGCTCTTTCTACAAGTCTTGGGACCGGGCAGTATAGAACGGGTGGAAATAGATAGAGTCCACCGCATCACAAACACAATAAAATTTAATAAAGAGAGGCTAAGGGATGTTATCTGTAAAATCCACAGCTATACTGAAAAAGAGACTATAATGAGAGCAGCACAAGACACACCCACGATTAAATTCGAGGGAACAGAAGTTGCATTGTTCCCCGATATTTCACGCAGGACCTTAATGCATCGCAGGATGGTGCGTCCATTACTGGAAGTAATGAAGAAAATGGAGACTAGATATCAATGGGGCTACCCTTTTTCACTGACAGCTACACGAAATAGAAAGACAGCGGTCCTCCACACAAAAGACGATTTAATTAAGTATCGGGAGATACTGGACCTCCCTCAGACCGATTTTGTAGATTGGAGAGCCAACACTGCAAAGACTATAAAACACGCCCGGAACGGTGGTCCCGTGCCACAGAAAAATCATGAAGGGACATCAGGGTGGATGAGGGAGGGTGGAGGGATAGAGAGGGTCTAATCCACTCCGTTTTTTTTTTTTTCCCTGGGTTTTGTTACCTTAAAATAACTGTTTTTCTTTTTTTTTTTTTCTGGGGTTTTTTTGTTTGGCTGTGCATACATCACAAATCAGAGAGAGTGATAAACATATTCAGGTGCAGGTTTAACTGTTTAGAATGCACAGGGTAACTAAATGAAATAATAATGTCATAACAATTTTTGTTTATATATTTTGTTAGCTATGCATACAAGGCCAAGGAGAGATAGAGATTAAGGAAAATTGTTGCCCATACTTACCGTAATTTTCCTTTCCTGGATCCTCCCCATGTCAGCCTACTATGTGTCAGCTCCGCCCCCTCTGACCCCTCCAGGACCACCTTTTTCCTAGCCCATAAAGGGCGGCTGTCTGCCCACACCAGTGTTCAAAAAATACCCGCCTCGCGACAGATGGGAATCCTCCGGCTGACATGGGGAGGATCCAGGAAAGGAAAATTAAGTATGGGCAACAATTTTCCCTATTCCTGGACCTCCCCATGTCAGCCTACTATGGGATGTACCAAGCAACATTAAAAAGGGAGGGAAGACAAAAAATAAGCCAAACCCTCAATGCAATGCTACTCAAATTTTTAATGGGCAACAGCCGCCGTAATAACCATAGAGCCAAATGTTTCCTCAGGTTGACAAGCCAAATTAAGCCTGTAATGCCCAAGAAAAGGTGTTGGGCGCGCTCCAGCTTGCTGCTCTGCAAACTACCTCAGGGGCAACCTTTACGTATGCTGCCCAGGATGCCATACCCCTCATTGAATGCGCTTTGATCTCTGAAGGAGGAGGAAGGCCCAGCGTTTTGTATGCAATATGTATGGTCTTTGACAAACCAGGAAGACACAACTCTGGATGTTGCCTGCATACCCTTTTAGGCCCCATTGGGAAAAACTACAGCTGATCTGCTTTTAGTCCATTCCAGGTAGGTTGAAACCACAGAGGCCAGGTCTAACCTACTCCACTCATCAACTGTATCCTCCGGAAAGGCTGGGAGAATGACCTCCCAGTTCCTACGAAATTATATGGCAACCTTAGGTAGTAAGCTTAGTATCGGCCTAAGGACTATCTTGTCTGGGAGCACCAAACAATATGGTTCTTTAGATGAGAAGGCACACAACTCGGAGACTCTTCTGGCCGAGGCAACGGCTAGTAAAAAAACTAAAAACTGTTAAAAGAAATAATGAACAAGCGTAAGCTTGATCAAACGGAGGAACTAGCGATGTTCCCAAGACTAATGTTAAGTCCTCTTTTGGAAAAAACGATTTCAGTGCACGTCTAATTTCTATGGCTGCCCCTAAAAATTGGATCACCAACGGATGTAGAGCATATCTTGTACATGACATAACCGACAAAGCGGGGATTTGACCCTTCAGGGGATTACAAGCTAACCCTTAGAGACCACTCTGCAGAAACTCCAAAATGTTAGATACCGAAGGAGATCCAAGGTCCCAAACCCTTTCTGTAGTATTCCAGATCTGGTAATGGGTTACATTCGTGGACCTCTTACGAGCCTGTAATAATGTCTCCTCTACACTGCCCGAGAGACCCAAGCCAGTTAAAGCCTCCCTCTCACTTCCAAGTTATTAACTTCATCCTCCTGCGGTTCGGGTGTCAGGCCCCACTCCGCGAAAGGAGATTTTGACAAGGAGGCAGTGAGATTGGTGAGCCCAACCTTATCCTCCAAGCCAGAGGGAACCACAGCTCCCTGAGCCAGTAAGGTAAGACTACTATTGCTGTGATCCTGTCTCGCTGAATCTTCAGCAGGATTTTGAGAGCCAATGGAAGCGGCAGGAACACATACACCAAGGGGAAATTCCAAGACCTGGACAGAGCACCCCGACCCAACGCCTTTGGATGCCAGGTCCGGGAGAAGAAGCAAGGCAGTTGACAATTCTCCTCCAATGCCATAAGATCCATCGATTGAGGCCCCATTCGTTGTATCCTCAAAGCCTCCACTCAAGTGATCTGCTAAAAACATTCCCAGGCTCTGGGAGATAAGATGAAGTAAGAGCCGAGATTCTTCTCTACGCATAGGAATATTGACATGCCACCTTAAGGAGAGGGCGACTTCTTGTGCCCCCTTGATGAGACACATAAGCCACCGTAGTTGTTCAAAGACTCTTGACAGCTCCACCTCGCAACATAGGTTGGAACGCTAAGAGAGCGCGTCTGACAGCATCCAATCCCAGGAAATTGGAACTCTTCGCCCCACAAAAGTTCCCTTGGCCTTGAACCTGCTGTCCCAGGCAGTGTGCCCCGCAACATGCCAGACTGGCATTGGTCGTCACCACTATTGGTTCTGAGGCCTTCAATGGAACTCTGCAGGAAAGATTGCGAGCTACTGACCACCAAACCAGGGACCAGATTATCGGAATTGGCAGATAGATTTCCTGGAACAAGGAGTGACGATCCCACTGAAGAAGAAAGTTGCATTGAAATCCCCTTCTGCGCCACCTGACCCACGGGACTATTGGAACTGTGGCTGATAGAACCCCCAGATACTGCATGCATTCCTTCACCATCATAGAAGGCCTGGCTATCACTGCTTTTGTCGAAGACTGAATCTCCTGGACCTTGCTCTGAGGAAGAGAAACACCACCCTGATCCGTGTGGAATTGTACTCCCAAATATTCCAACACTTGGGTCGGATGCATCCGGCTCTTCCGAGAGTTGAACAACCAACCGAAACGAGCTAGTGTTTTACAGGTGAAATTCACATGAAGTAGAAGGAGCTCATTTGATGGACCTAGAAGTAGCATGTCGTCTAAATAAGTGTCCCCCAACTCCAGCCCCCAAGGCGCCCCAACAGGCCATGTCCCCAGGCCTCCCATTATTTTGCACAGGTGACATGATCAGTTTCACTGCCTCAGTAATTACCACAGCCCTTTCATCTGAGGGAAATCCTGAAAACATGACCCGAGAGCCGAGAAACACCGATCCAGATAATGGAATATTTGCACTCCCTTGACCCTGAGAGTCGCGATGACAGCAGACACTAGCTTTGAGAACATTCTCAGAGTCGTGCAGAGACCGAATAGGAGACATTAAAATTGAAAATTAGAGCATTCCACGGAAAACCTGAGAAGGCAATGGCGAGATGCGTCTATGGAAACAAGATACGCACCCACCAGATCGATGGAAACCATCCAGTCTCCTGAGTCCAATGACTCCATTTTGAATAGTGGTACCTTCATGTAAGAATTCTGAAACCCCCTGAAGCCTCTGGGACCAAAAACAGAGGGGAACATACTCTTTGCCCCATTTTGTGCCTTGGAACCGGAAGGATGGCCCTTGCTGCCAACAGCTCCCCTATATAGCCTCAAAACATCTGTAGGAAGCCCAGTTTCTATGAACAAGGTTTGAGGAGGCCTTGTTTTGAACTTGAGGCGATAACGTGATCAAATGATGGCTACAATCCAGGCATCCTGTAATTTGTCCGCCCAAACCCCCCGAATTGGGCTAGTCTTGCTCCTACTCGAGAGGGTTAAGTGGAGACACCTTCAGGAGGACTTATTTGAAGCCTTAGGAGCTTCGTTGGCCCTGGGCTTGGAAGGTTTCTGGAAGGTTGAACCCGCTCCCTTCTACTGTCTGAAAAACTGTCTGCAAGCACTGGCTCTGAGCTTCCTGAAAGGAATACATGTGGAGGTGGTGAACTACAAGTCCCAGCGAACACACAAAAACATGTAAGGAGAGAGTGCCAGCACCTGGCTAACAAAGGTGTATACAGTCATTTATACTGCTAGTGACCTTTGCCAGTAATACACAGTCATTTATACTGTACCATACAATCCCAGCACCACAGGAACCCACACTCCTCGGGAGATTTACAGCCCATCTGGGGGGGTCTTCTGATCCGGGAGAGGCTTAACCCAGAATGGATGGATGGTGGATGGAGAAAAAAATACATAAATAAAATAAACATAAATAAATAACTAAAATTAAAAACTTTAAAAGGCGTCCGGAGCGAGGACGAAAAAAGAACACTGGTGTGGGCAGACAGCCGCCCTTTATGGGCTAGGAAAAAGGTAGTCCTGGAGGGTCAGAGGGGGCGGAGCTGACCCATAGTAGGCTGACATGGGGAGGTCCAGGAAAAATATCTTTAGGTATGGGTTAAACTGCTTAGAATGCACAGGGTAACTAAATGTATAATAATGCCAAAATATTTTTTTTTTTTTGCTGTGCATACATGGCCAATTAGAGATTGAGGAAAACATACACAGGTGCGGGTTTAATTGTTTCGAATGCACTGGGTAACTAAATGAAAAAACAACGTCATAATAATGTAGTTTTTTTTTTTTTTTTTTTTTTGTGTGTTTGCCATGTATACATGGCCAACCAGAGTTTGAGATATACATATTTAGGTGTGGGTTTAATTGCTTAGAAAGCATAGGGTCAAACGAAATAATAAGGTCATAATAATTTAGTTTTTATATTTGGTTGGCTATGCATACATGGACAATTAGAGATTGAGATAAATATATTTAGGTGCGGGTTTAACTGTTTAGAATGCATAGGGTAACTAAATGCATAATCATTTTTTTTTTTTTTTTTTTTTTTTTTTTTTGTGCACGCATGGACAATTAGAGATTGAGATAAACATATACAGGTGTGGGTTGAACTGTTTAGAATGTACAGGGTAACAAAACACCATAATATTTCAATTTTTAGAGGGATGTGTTGGAATAATTTATTTGCAGAGAAGGGCTCAATGTGCAATTATTGAAACCTGTATTGAATGCATTGAGAATGATAGGGCATCCCACATATTGCTATAATGTTGACTTATAAACTTAGATCATAGGGAACTAATTTAATCACCTAATAACAGAGCCCCCACAATTTGGTGCGTTTTTTTATTTTTATTTTTTTCCTCGCTGTGTACACACGGCCAAATTAGAGAATGAGACTAAAATAAATGGGTGTGGATTTAACTGCTCAGCATACACGGGGTCACTAAATACTACAATACATCAATATATGGAGGGGAGTGTTGGAATAATTAAATTGTAGAAGAAGGGTTCAACATGGTACAGATAACTGCATGGATTGTAAGGTGTGTAATAGGGTATCCCACACATTAGCACAATGTGGACCCACAAACTAAGATCGGAGGAAACTAAATTAACTACCCAATAATAGAGCCCCCACAACTTAACACAAATACATGAATAAGGAGCCTCACATATGTCACTAAGGGTACAGATTGTTGACAGCCATTCAAAGGTTATCTTCCTCAAAAGCTGCTTAATGGTCTGGTGTACGTTTTTCTTCTATCCTCTCTCTATCGGAGCCCACTGGAGGAGAAGAGAGAGAGAAGAAAAAATAAATATGAGGCGAAAGGCCAAATGAAGCATAAAAATCTGAATATGAAGGCGACAGCTAAAAAGGCAGAAGCAGGGTGCAGGAAGGGAAATGAGCTTGGTTTTTATTTTTTATAAATAGGAAGGTCCGAATGGCGGACTGGTTAATCTGCACTAAGCAGACAGGAGGGAGGGGTAGGACTGGGTATGGAATGCCCAGGCAGGGGAAGACCCCTAATAGAATGCACTCTTCGGGGATAAGAGTGCTTCGGGGGAAGGGGTATAAAGAAACAGGATGTGGAACAGAATTCCCTAGAGAGAAGGAGAATAAACTAAAAAGGCAATTTCTTTAAACAAAAGAAATGGGGGCGTATTACCGGAAAAAAAAATGTTATACAATTTTATAAAAATAATGACATAATGTTAGAGGTCTGAACTCGCCTCAAAAAAGGGACCGCTTGTGGCACGAGATGCACCACCAGGCGGTGGACATAATATATATACAGGAAACACACTGTGCCAGGATCGGTCCCTAAAATGCCGATATTCGAATATAATCAATGGTTCCATGCACCCTCCCCAATAGTAAGAGCAAGAGGGGTGTCTATAGCTTTCAAGAAAACCTGCCCCATGAAGCCCACAGAGATACAGCGGGATCCGGAGGGGAGGTTCTTATTTATTAAGGGAACCCTATACGGATCCAGCTACACATTTGCATCTATATATGCACCCAATAACGGTACAATGGAATTTGTGATAATAACCATGAGAAAGTTAGAGAAGTTTAAGGTAGGATGTGTGATATTAGGAGGAGACTTCAATATAATAATGGATCATAAATTAGACACCACCTCAGAGAAAATAGAAACCTCATTGAGGGCACTGAAGCAAGTGAAAAAACAGTTAAGACAGGCCCACATTGTAGATGTATAACGAGGGAGTAAAAGATTACAGTTATTACTCAAAAACACATAAAGTGTACTCGAGGCTGGATTTTCCTATGGTAGACCAATACTATCTAGAATATGTAAAAGAAGTAAAGGTAGGGGTAATAACAGTTTCAGATCATGCACCAGTAGTAATGAAGCTCCAACCGGTATCTGAAGGCCAACGGGAAAGGGTATGGAGATTAAATGAGACATTACTAGATGACAAAGAGATAGTAGAAGATATAAAAAATAAAATGATAAGCTACTTTAAAGAAAACAGAACGGGAGAAGTATCAGAACAAATAATATGGGAAGCCCACAAGGCAGAAATTAGGGGTGTACTAATAGCGCATGGGTCACAAGTTAAAAGAGAAAGAAGAAAGGAATTGGAGGTTCTATTAGAAAAAATACACGAATTAGAAACAAAGCATAAAAAAAGCAGGAACAACTAAGACGCCAGACAGTTGGAAAAATTAAGGGGAGAACTTACACTATATTTGGACAGAAAAACAAAAAATAAATATAGATTTTTTGCACATAGATTCTATGAACATGGGAACAAATGTGGCAAATTATTAGCCAATCAACTAAAGAAACAACAAGAAGTATCACATGTTCATAGCATCCAATCTAGTGATATGTTAATAATAGACACCAAATCCTTAGCAAGGGAATTTGAAAATATTTTTATAAGAGTTTATATAATATCAAGACGTCGATACCAGGGATTAGTAGAGAGGAGCAAGTTAAGGAAATTAGGGAATATATTAAAGAATCCTCAATCCCCTCTTTGACTGCAGAGGCAATAGAGAAGATGGAGGGGCAGATAACCATGGACAGGATAAGGAAAGCAATAAAAAAACCTACCAAGAGGAAAGAGCCCCGGGCCGGATGGATTAACTAGTGCATATTATAAAAAATACATGGACATACTGGCTACACCGTTATGTGAATACTTTAATCAGATAACAGCTACAAATACACTACCCCCAGAAGCATTATTGGCTTTCTTGACAGTAATCCCTAAACAAGGGAAAGACCCGAAACACTGTGCTAACTACAGGCCTATATCCCTTTTAAATACAGATACCAAGTTACTGGCAAAAATACTGGCCACAAGACTACAAGACAAAATAATACGGGTGGTACACTCCAACCAGACAGGATTTATTTTGGGGAGAGAAACGAAAGATAATACCATCAGAGCCCTACACATGTTACACTGGATGCAGAACGGACCTAATAAGAGCCCAAGAGTAATGATATCTATGGATGCTGAAAAGGCCTTCGATAGAGTGAACTGGATATTTATGATGGAGGTACTAAGAGATATAGGCCTGGGGGAGAGGATGAGGGGATGGGTGACAGCATTATACGCAGGACCAAGGGCAAGGGTGAAAGTGAACGGAACCCTGTCAGGGGGATTTGATATACAGAATGGTACAAGGCAGGGCTGCCCCCGATATTATTTTCATTAGTGTTAGAACCATTTCTATGTAGAATAAGGGAAAACAGAAAAGGTAAAGGGTGTAGAAATCGGAGATAGGAGAATATAAAGTCTCAGCATACGCTGATGACTTGTTGTTTTCCTTATCAAGTCCTCAGGATTCTCTTGAGGAAGTGATGAGAGAGGTAAAGAGATTTGGGACAATGTAAAATTTTAAAATAAACTTAGAGAAATCGATACCATTACCTATTCATGTTCCCGCTGACTTACAAGTAGATATACAAAAAAAACTCTCTCGCTTGGAATGAGAAGTCCCTGTATTATTTAGGAGGACATATTTCAGCAGATGTAAAACTACTGTACGAGCAAAATTACAACCCCTTATTAGTAACAATAGAAGAAGATTTACAGAGATGGAGAGGACAGACGCTAACTTTATTTGGAAGGGTAAATACCTTAAAAATGAACATAATACCCAGGCTGTTGTATGTGTTGTACACGGTGCCCATTCCACCCCCCCAGAGGTTTTTCAAAAAGATACGTAAAATATTCTTGTCATTTATATGGGGAAACGGGAGAGCAAGAATAGCATATAAAATGCTGCGCAGAGTTAAAGGGGAAGGAGGCGTTGGATTACCAGACATGGTAAAATTACAGAGCCATGGCACTGGTCCGAATATTGAATTGGTGCCATGATGCTGAAAACAAAGCTTGGGTGACAATCGAAAAAAACATGGCAGAAAGAAACCTAGCGGGGGCTTCATGGATACCAGCAAAAGATAGAGGGCTGTCCAAATGGACTTCCCCATTGACAAGGAATACACTGGCAGTGTGGGACAGAATAAATAAAACAGGAAAATATGCCCCAAAAATATCCCCTCTGGCCCCATTAGGAGGGTATCCATGGTTCCCCCTGGGGGAGGAGAAGGGGGCCTTGGGACCGTGGGAATCAGAAGGGAATACTATGTGCTTAAAATACGACCCGCAAGGGACCTTTATGACACAAAGAGAGCTGGAAACAAAACAGGGAAGTATGAAAATGGCAGACTGGCGATACAACCAATTGGGGGCGGCACAGTGGTGTAGTGGTTAGCACTCTCACCTAGCAGTAAGAAGGGTCGCTGGTTCGAATCCCAACCACGACACTTCCTGCCTGGAGTTTGCATGTTCTCCCTGTGCCTGCGTGGGTTTCCTCCGGGTACTCCGGTTTCCTCCCACAATCCAAAGACATGCAGGTAGGTTAATTGGCTTCTGTCCAAAAATTGGCCCTAGTATATGAATGGGGACCATAGATTGTGGGCTCCTTGAGGGTAGGGACTGATGTGATTGTGCAATGTACAGGGATGGGGACAATTGTAGACACTCACTCAGGTTGAACTGGATGGACTGATGTCTTTATTCAACCTTACTAACTATGAAACCAAATGAAACTTTAAAAAAAAAAAAAAAATAGAACCGCAAGTCAGAGCCCAGGACACTCTAACTATATTTGAAAAGCTGTGTAGGAAGTTATAAAGACCAAATCATTTATTATCCCAGATGTATAAAATAGTCCTTAACGAGGAGAAGAATACAATACCTTATTTCATAAGGGAATGGGAAAAAGAGCTGAATTGTACTTTTACGACAACACAGATTAAAAGACTATATGAACTAACATATTCCCCATCAATAAGCTCATCTATACAGGAGATGTCATACAAATTTCTGACTAGATGGTATAGAACCCTGGTACGACTAGCACAAATATACCCCACTGCAGAGAATTGCTGTTGGAGAGGATGTGGAGAGGAGGTCTGGTGGACCTGCCCTGGGATAAGGAAGTTCTGGGAGGACATATCCCTGTGGATCGGGAGGATGTCAAAGCAAAAAATATAGAGCTGGATCCTAGGCTTTTCTTGTTCCACAGGGCTATGGACACCAGGAGGGCATATAAAAGCAGCATAACCCCTCATTTATTGAATGTGGCAAAATGATTGATACCCAGACATTGGAAACAAGAAACAGGTCCAACATTGGAAGAATGGAAAAAGGAGGTAGATGGAATAAGAGGCAGAAAGATGGGTATACAAGATCAGGAACAAACAAGATAAATATGACATAAAATGGGCAGAATGGGGAAAATACGCACAGGAGAAAGAAAAAGAAATAATTGCCAAAAAATAGCAGA
Source organism: Lithobates sylvaticus (assembly GCA_028564925.1). NCBI lineage: Eukaryota > Metazoa > Chordata > Amphibia > Anura > Ranidae > Lithobates > Lithobates sylvaticus. The sequence continues at coordinate 148,574,275 of CM053033.1, forward strand.
AAATATGAAGGAAGATAAGGGTAAGAAAAAAGGGAAGGACCACACCTGTAATCTTTATAAATGTTTTTTTTAAATGTTGTGATGGTAAAGCAATGCGAAAAAGATGTGATGACAGTAAATGTGCGGATGTAGAGGGGAGGCTCCCCATGCGACTGCTATTCTTCAATATTAGAGGTTAGTTAATTACAGCGAGTTTTTTTTTTTTTTTTTCTTCTTCTTCTTTTTCCTCTCTTTCTTGCATGGTTGTTGTTTCCTCTCACTACCCTCGTGACAGTTAAAGAGTAGATATATAGGGAACACAGCAGAAAGAGTAAGGGTTTAAGGAAAGTGACATACAGAACGGCACTAAACCAAAGGAATTTATATATAAATTTACAAATATAAGCATTTAAAAAAATAAAGGGGAAAGGGAAGGAAGGGAGGGGATAAAGGAAGAAGGAAAGGGGAAGGGAAGAAGGAGCAAAGGGAGGGAAAGGGGGGGGGGGGGAATCAAGAAGAATACACATGAGAGAGTAGGCACAAATTAAATAGTAAAAAAGAGCACGAATAACACATAAAAGGAAACTGGACACAAAAATAAAAAAGATAGTGAGCTCACACAAACAGATCAAAGAAGTAAAACTTAAATAGATGGCACAAGTGTAAAAGGGTGGAGGGAAAAGAAGAGAGGTTGCGGAGAAGAGGGAAAAATTTACACACAAAACAACCTTTTAATTTATATATATTTTTTTAATTACTTATATTTAATTTTTACTTATTTATAATTTAAAAATAAAAAAAATGTTTTCCCATATTATAATTTTTTTTTTTTTTTTTCTCTCTCATATATTGTCCCCTCTTCACAATCACCCTTAGAGGGGAAGAAGAGAGAGGAAATAGGGAAGGGGAGTCGCAGGGGGAGCCAAAACTTCAGACGGATGTACATAAGAAGAGAATAGATTTTTGCATATTAAAACAAAGGATGAAAATTACATGAAATGTGAAAGAAAATTTACAATAAAGATTGAATTGTTAAAAAAAAAAATTGATGTTCTGCATTATTCCGTCCTGGTCAGCTAGTTATTTCCTGCTGTATGCTGACATGAAGCAGTCAGGAAAACTGGAAAATTATCCGTCATACTTACTGCAGTTTTTCTTTCCAGACAAGCTCCATGGCATCGGGTTCTCCGCCTCGCATTTTATTTTCAGATTGCTCAACTTTTGGGATCAGGACATGGTCCTCCAGGAATCTCGGAAGCTGGATTCTATCACCTATGAATATACCAGGATCATGGTCTTTCCAGGGAACTTTGTGGAGACGCAGAAGTTGCGCTGCATGTTTGACCACATGAAACAGCTCCACAACCAGAACATCAAGTACAGCATGTTATTCCCAGTTCGCCTTCGTATGCAGGACGGCAAATCAGTTTGATTCTTCACCAATCCTGAGGAAGCTGCCACGTGGCTGGAAACTTTACCTAGGGGCCATTAATCTACCAATCTAAGGCATTGTTCTGAAAGCCCTCCAGGGTGTTAACTATCCCAGCAATATGAGGTACAGATCCAAGGAGAAATTTGTGGCTACATTCCCCCCAGCTGGTATTCCTTTCTATGTGGCTTTCCTGTTACCCAAAGCCTGAGTCCCTGGCCTTGAGGAAGCATGTATACCAAATATGGCTTGCAACTGCTCTTATCATTAGGCCTTGCCACATACCTGTTCACAGACCGGGGGGGGGGGGGGGCAGCATGTATGCTCTCTAGTTAGGATTGCTGTATATTTATCTATATATATATATATATATATATATATATATATATATATATATATATATATATATATATGTATATGTTTATCCCTATGCGCTTAGGGGGTATGCCTCTAGTATGCATTCCCCATGTGTCCCTCAGAGTGATCCTCAGAGAATTGCAATCCAACACACTGCACAAGTGGTGTAGGAATACCAACCGCATCAGTGTGCAAAGTGCCCTTAGGCCCCTTTCACACAGACGGATAGAATGGTGCTTTTAGCTGCGGATTTTCTAGTTTTCTACTGCAGCTAAAAGCACACAATGCTTTCCTATGGCCCCTTTCACACACAGCGTTTAGCTGCGATTTCGTTACATGCGGTTCGGTGCGAATAGAAAAAATAGAATTGAATGCGTCCTGGTGCGATGTAGCGCAGCTATATGTACATAACCGCAGGTAATCGCAGTCTTTTGTGTCAACTGCAGATAGCAGCGTGAGAAGAAAAAAAAAATCACCCGGAAGCACATCAATCAGTAGGTGTACCTGGGAAATGACACAGAAAGTTCGGAGGGATAGAGGAAAGTGGAGAAGGCAGCATGGCAGCGTGAGATATATCCCATGAGGCCATTATAGCCCTGGTGCATGCCTGACCGGAGTTATGGGACTCAGAATGCCCAGGATATGCCGACCGAGTGTTGAAGAGAACAAAGTGGGAGGAAGTATACAGATATGTCACACCGAACTGGGACGATATGTCTGCAACTGAACAGGATAACTGAGGTGAGTGCAAGGTTTGTGGTGTCTATGAAGCAGGGCACACATGCATCATAGCCGTTTCCTATATTAATCACAAGCTGAAGATTTACCCCCTAAATGACCAGGCCTTTTTTTAGCGATACAGCACTGCGTCACTGACAATTTACCCCCTAAATAACCAGGCCTTTTTTTAGCGATACAGCACTGCGTCACTGACAATTGTGCAATGCTGCAAACAAACCAAATTGGAAAATGGGAAATCAAATGGTTGGTGTCTTCCCTAAAAGTGTTTTTTTGGGTGGGGGTGGGAGCAGAGCTCTCTCGACTTTTGTTCCTAACATACGTTATGTTTTTTATATATTGCAGGAAAGGAGGTTTATACACGTTGGAGGTCCCTACGCGACCGGTACAAAAAAGAAGTCAACGAAGAGAAGGCTGCGGAGAGTAGCGGATCACCCTCAACTCGTCGCAGGCCTAACCCCCATGCAGAGGCTTTGTCATTTTTGAGGCGCACCACCGATGCGCTCCTAAGTGTGTGTATATATTATATATATTAGTACACATGACAGTATTCTAACCATGGTATTTTCTTTTAAATTGTAATGTTGTTATTCTTACCTAGAACTGTCTCAAGTGACCCTGCAAGAGCACGAGCAAGGCGTGCAAGTTCATCACCAGAAAATGATGACGCAGACCCAAGTCAAGAAAACAATTCAGAGACAGTTTCATCCCAAGATTATCAACCAGTCACTCAAGAACCTGCGGTATGCATTTTCAAAACGTCACAACCTACATCCACAAAAATTACAATGGTAGCTGGTCTTGGTACATAATGGCTTCTTTTTTTGTGCAAAGTACCACATCAGTACTTCGGTCTTTGGAGGTCTTGCTGCCAATACAGTGACATCAGTTTTTGGGGCAAAACAATGTGACTGTGTCTGATCTATTCAAAACAGGTGCTGCAAGCTCTGACACGACTTCAATATTTGGACAAGCATCATCAGGTATATCAGTATGCTGTCCACCAAGTATGGATATGATATAACAATATAGAAACTACCGCAGCTAAAACGCAACCGCAGGTAATCGCACTGTACAAATGGAGCTGATCGCAGTGCCTGGAGTCTTGTATTTTCACAGAACAAATATATGCTTTTAACTGCGGCAGAATAGCCGCCCGTGTGAAAGGGGCCTAAAAGATGTTTTAGCAAATGACTAACACGTATAATATTTTCACCTGTGTTGCTGTTGAAACTTCCAGAGCTTTGTGTAAACATCAAACGTCCTTCCAAAGTATGACTGCCATTGCTTTTGTCCATATTGAGGCAAATCTCTGCAAAAAATATAGAACAAAATAAAAAAAATGATTTTGTTTAGAGACCCATCACTAAACCATTAATTTTAACAAATGTTTTTCTGTAAGATTGTAATGCATTTTGTGCATGTTGTTTACCTGTAAAAGCCTTCCTTGTGTAGACATCAAAAAAGCCTGAGACTGCTGCTGGATGCCTCCATTTTGAAAGTAATGTCAGCAGCCTCAGCAGATTTACAGCTGCTACTTAAATTACATTTCTTTAAAATTACAATTCCCCATTGCTCCTTCTCTGACAGCTACAACAAAATGTGTATAGGGAAGTAAAGCAAGGGGTCGGGCCAACACAGAATGTACTTGAATACTCCCTTCTTCGACCTGAATTTTACTCCACGTATTTTACTAGACAAATGGCATGCCGGCCTTCATTTATGGTATGGCCGATGCCATATAATTAAAATGAGCAATCTCCCCAAATTTTTATATTTGTTGCAGGCTCTACAGATATTCATCCTCCTGTGCTAATGCAGACAGGCCGACTCATTATTCATGAATTTCATATGGGCCCACAAACACTGGCTTCAAAAGACGACAACTTTTCACTCCTCAAACATGGGGGGGGGGGGGGGGGGGGGGGGGGGGGATGTCAGTCCCTGACATACGCGAATACTACCAAGCATCTCACCCGAATAGGCTCATTGACTGGTGTCATCACAGTGACACCAAGATTTGGTCTCAATTAGAACAAGCTCAAAGTGACAAACCTTGGTGCTAAAAATCATTATTAAAGTGGGGGACACCCTAAAAAACAAAAAAGCATTAATATTCTTGAAAAAAAAAAATAAAAAAATGTTTTTTTACCTTATCCGAAATCCCTGTTGCTAGGCAGTCTTCCTAATCTGCCTCCTTCCTACGCTGCGGTGATCTTCGTTCTTCTGTCCTCCACCACGTTGTCTTCTGGGTAATGGGGCGCGATGTGTAATGGGAACTGTGTGTTCCCTAACACAGAGCGTCCCATTCACAAAGCGCCGCGCGACTAACGCATGCGCAGTAGGAAACGGCAGTGAAGCCGTAGTCTTCGCTGCCTGTTTCCCTTACTGAGGATGGCGGCGCTGGGACCAGAGCGCCGTGGGACATCTCGGCCTCCACGACCGACATCGCGGGCGCCCTGGGAGGGTAAGTGTACTTATTAAAAGTCAGCAGCTACTTTTTTTAGCTGCTGACTTTTTAAAAAAATCATTTTTTTTAACTGAAACACCGCTTTAAGTTCTCTGAAAAATCCCCTCCCTCATAAAACTTTGAGCTCTGTTGGTCGGTATCAGGCCTAATTTTTTGATACCAGATAACTGGCCATCAATAATTTCTCTTATGAACCCTTTAGGTTCCTTCCCTTTGCAATTCTGGAGAGCCCTCAGACTACATCATTTCTTACATTCCCTACTTTCCCAGAACAATTTTTGTCAAGGTCTTACTACTCTTGAGGAGTGCAGCATACTGCCGCATGTACTCACTCTCTACTACTTCTAAACTGCTGATCGAAACTCCAGAAAACCACCAACCACCTTGTCTAGTTAAATCGGAGAAAGATTCAAACCGTTCTTTAACCTCAGACCAGTGGAACCACATCATTCAGTTTACGCATTAATCCTCCATGTGCACGAAGCTACAAGAAATCAATTAAAAAATTTTGACATGATGGTATTGTACACCGTCACGGTTACAAACAAACATTCTTCACAACTACTACCTACAGATCGCTGCTGGAGATGCCAGGAGGAACAGGAGACACTTCTACACATCTTTTGTTTATCCTCGAAAACAAATGGAAATAGGTCAGAGAGATTGTTTAAAAGTTCACAGAACATCCGGTCCCCGACGACCCAGTCTTTTTCCTTCTCCACTCCTCTACTATGCCAGGTAAAATTTACAAAAAATCTGTCCGCTGCCATCTCCTTGACACTGCCAAAACGTGCATTCCTCTAGCCTGGAAATGTCTACAGCCACCAATCATTGGTCTTTGGCTCAAAAAGGTTGAAGACAAACAAAATGGAGGATTTAATCCTCTCGGCACTACATCAATATGAACAATATTCTAAAGCTTGGACATTGTGGTATGTTTGTCTTCTCTGAGGAAGGGAAGGCCCTCCTTGAGAATGATACTGCTGACTGAGGATCACCCCCGACTATCCACGCGAGATACAATGAGTTCTGGCAAGATCAACTAAATAGTGTCCATACAATCCTCGCCCTCCTGCACCCCCCTTCTTCCACGCCTCTTCCTTTCCCTCTTCCTCCCTTCCCTCTTCCCTTCCCCTTTCTATTCTTCCTCCTTCTGTTTGAGTCTCTTCCTTTCTCTCTCTCTCTCCATCTATACGACACAATTAATATATTGCTGAACATTGTTATGGCCCAGTATAAGGGCGATAAACAAGTTGATGAAGTGTATAAGTTGTGACATGTCACTGAGCGGGTATGCTTTCCTGTTCTCTCTTTCTTAGTTTATTACTTCATAACACTCCTGATGAATGGCTGAAATGCCAGGAAACGCGTAGAGTGCCATTAGATGCCAACAGTTACTTTTCTTTATTATATTGGTCTTTCAATCGATTTACTATACAATGTATATTTGCCATGTCTACTTTTATTTGTATTGCATGCTATGTAGCAGCATATTTAGTGTAAGTCTGGTGACTACCGTATATACTCGAGTATAGGCCGACCCGAATATAAGCCGAGGCACCCAATTTTACCACAAACAACTGGGAAAACTTATTGACTCGAGTATAAGCCTAGGGTGAGAAATGTGCAGCTGCTGTAAGTGGAAAAGAGGGTCAACGATGCCCATTTGCAGCCTCACTGTGCCCATGCAGATGGACACAGTTGACCGATTTGGGGCCCTGTATCTCGGGGTCACTTAGTGCTAGGAACCCCATCTTTGGATATGTTATAGTGCTAGGTCCACTGGGTTAGCACACCAAATTTGGGATTCCTAGACCCAAGTGGCCCCGAGATACGGGGCCCCAAAGTCGGGTCGGAAATTTTTTTTTGCTGCAGAAAAGTGCTTGACTCGAGTATAAGCCGAGGGGGCACTTTCAGCACAAAAAAATGTGCTGAAAATCTCGGCTTATACTCGAGTATATACGGTACCTATATATTTTATACAAAACATTTGATATGTATTTTAGACTGTAATAAATCATGTACTGTAATTTCATTTTATGTTGTCATTTTCTCTTATACATGACATACTGCCAGCCACATGTGTGCTCTGACAAGTAAAGAGTTTCTTAAGCTGACATTGCTTATGGGTGACATTGGATTGAAATGTGGTGACCTTCCTGCTCCTATTTCGTACCGTCCTACATGGTCTGCACCTGCCACAGAAGAAAAACCTTTTTGGTCAAGAAATTTTCCCAGTTTTTTGGGGGGTCCGGTGCAACATGTACCAGTATGTACCTCCAATTGGGTGCTTTACGGTACACAAACCTTGGTCTATCAGCTAAAAAAGGTAGTTAGTGTGTGGTCCCTCCACAAAATTGGCCAGTGTTTGCTTATTACTTTCTCGAATTCTCTATAATGCTTAGTGTAATCTGCAAGGAAAAATTACTGTATGGTCTTCTTCCCTCCTAATTTTGTCCTTCGGCAGTTTCCCCATATCTAGACCATGTATCTGGTTTTAACCGTTGAAGGGATTGTTCCATGTATACTTTTACCTTGAATCTGTTAATAAGTAGTAAATCAGCCTGTTGGTTAAATTCCTCCCCTTCTTTACAATTTTGGCACAGTCTCATTAGTTGTCCTTTGGGTATCCCCCCATCCACCTGGGTTGGTGGCAGCTGTGTGTTGGGATATACAAATTGCAGTCTGTTGCGTTAAAAAAAAAAAAAGTGTTTTGTATATAGTTGCTTAGCTTTCTTATGAATCACGAGGGACAAAAAATTGATTTGTTCCTTATCCCAGCCACCTGAGAACTTAATATCATATGCATTATTATTAATTTCCTCTAGAAATGTTTTGAGCCCTTCTGTCGTACCTCTCCACAACAAGCACGTGATCAATGTATCTTTTGTATAGAGCCAATATCCGGTCTTGGTTTCCCAAAGATCTCCTCCTTCTCCCATTTACTAAGGAAGACATTTTCCACACTGGAAGCATACTTTGCTCCCATGGCACCGCCCTTATGCTGGCGGTGGAACACTCCCTCATGCCAAAAATAATTGCTGCTCATAGCAAATTCTAGGGCTTTTATTATAAAAGTTTCTTGAGCTGGCTCCAATTTTGAGGTTTCATTCAAGGCCTACTTGACTGCTCTCAATGCATCATCCTGATATGGATGTAAAGCGACTCCACATAAACAATGGCCAGGATGATGTTGTCTTCCATCTGATAGACATCCAGTATGTTAATTAAATGTTTACTGCCTCCAAGGTATGCTGGGTATTGTGCTAAAGGTTGTAAATACAGTATTTGTCAAAGTATTCACCCATCCTCTAAAAAAGGGAATTGATCCCATATATTATGGGTCTCCCCGGACCTTAGGGACCTGGTAGATTACTGATCATTTAGGGGCCTCCGGCATGATGTACCTATACTCCTTTTTAGCCAGTATGCCCTTCTTGTGTGCCCTCTTCAACAGTTTTTTGTATCTGGTTCTGTATATTTTTTAGCAGGGTCCCGTTTTAGTTTTTCATATGTTGTGGTGTCGCCGACCAATCTGTTGAGTCCCTTATTATAGTCATCTTTCTCACTATTCTATCCCCCCCCCCTTATTAGCGGGGCGGATTACCACATCTTTTCTACTGTCTAAGGGCTCATTCACACGGAAAGTCCGTATGTCCGTTTTTCATCCTTCCGTTTTCGGATGAAAAACGGACATACATGCATCCCTATGGTATAGCGGGTGTCAGCGGATGAGCATCCGCTGACACCCGATATCGTCCGTGTCCGCTATGGTCCGTTTTTGCAGACAGAGGAAAACCCTATTTTTCCATCAGTCTGCAGAGCGGATCGGATGACAACGGACTCTATGGTCCGTCGTCACCAAATCTCCCATAGGGGAGAGCGGCGCTCTGACAGAGTGCAGAGACAGACCTGTCATCTTCCTGCTCAGCGGAGATCGCTCCGGCGATCCCCGCTGAGCAAGCGGGTATCCACGGGGCGGATCAGCACTGATCCGCCCCGTGTGAAAGAGCCCTTACTCTCCAATATCTTTACATATGTCCCTTTTTGTTCCCTATATTTCTAGTCTATACATTTTATGACTTGTTCAACCATTGACTTAAAAGTCTCAGTATAACGAGTGGACGAACCTTTCGGATTAAAAGTTATTTCTAAGGCCACTATGTTGATACTTAGAACTTTCATTCACAGTGGTTATTACATTGTTAAGAGAAGAAGGTTCAACTTTCGTATGGACCCTTGTGTGTCTATATATGTCCCAAACCCATCAAAATTCCAATCGGAGACAAATTTAGGTCCCAGGTCTAAAACTTAGTTAATTTTCTGAAAACTTAACTCCACTCAAATTAAAAATGCCCTGTCTTAATTTACTTGCTTCCTTTTTGCTGCGGCCACCCCTACATCCTCCATATCCCCCCTATTTGTTCTTGTTGTTGGGGGTGGGGGTACTGCCAATTTATCACCTTTATCCTCCCTCTCCCATATTTAGTCATGCCCTGTCTCGTGCCCTTGAGACCCCCGTTTCTTGGATGACCATTAATCGTTTTGGACTCCTCTTGTTATACAAGAGGGTCAACTACATCTGGTGAGTAGGAATCTATATTACACACATGGTAAAATGGTGGTACTAAAGTGGATGTTGGAGTTGAAGATTGCACAAGGCACTTTAACCTCCCTGGTGGTTTTCCTGAGTGTGGCTCAGGGTTAAATTTCAGTACCATTAGCGGTAACCCGGAGCCACACGAGGGATTGCATTGCAGGATCCTGGTGCAGTGTACTTACCTTGTCCCCAGGATCCTGCGATGTGCCCCCGCTGTGTCCGTGGGCTGTGTCCTCTGCCCGATGCCTCTGTGTGCCGGGCTCTGTTCCCTGCGAGCTTTGTGACGCACGGGGGCGGAGCCTGGCTTCAAATTAAAAAAATAGAAAAAATTCATTCTATACAGTACACTGAAATCTTACAGATTACATTACTGTATGAAATAATTTCACATCCCTTTTGTCCCTGGTGCTTTGTACAATTCCCTGTACGCAGTTTTATATTATCAATACTGTTCTTTCTGCCTGGAAACTTGAGATTGCAACCAGTGTCCCTTTTAAGTCATAAGTGGTTTTAGACTAGCTAGAAAACAGTGATAGTAAATTAGAACACTTGCAGAATTGAGCGATAGTGAATCGTGGGGAAATAAAATTTCATTATTATTTTATATATATTTATTTATAGTTTTTCATTATATTATAATTTATGCGTTTCAAATTTTATCATACCCGGGATGTCTATTATGCCCCGTACACACGGTCGGAAAATCCGACCACAAAATCCATCGGATTTTTTCCGACGGATTTTGTCCAACACTGGTGTTGCATACACACGGTCGGACAAAGTTGTCGGAAAATGCGATCATTCTGAACGTGACGTTTGTTGCCTACGACGGGACTACGTAGAGGCTAGTAGACAATGGCTTTGGTCTTGTAATGTGATCTGAGCATGCGTGGCACTTTGTCCGTCGGAATTCGCTACACACGATCGGAAAAAGTCCAATAGGACTTTGTTGTCGGAAAATTTGAGGGTAGGAGATAAAACTTTGTCCGTCGGAAAATCCGAGGGAAAAAATCCGATGGAGCCTACACACGGTCGGAATTTCCGACAACATTGTCCGATAGGACATTTTCCGTCGGAAAATCCGACCGTGTGTACGGGGCATTAGACTCTTGTTTGGACAGATTTAAGCGTGTTATTGCTAAGAATTACAGGCCTACAATATAAAACGCCAACTTTCTATGCAAAACAATTGTACCGATTGAGACGCAAAAATCTGACATAATCATACCACCAGGGAGGCTATCCTCCCTGGCATTACGATTGTCAGATTTTTGATGCTCAAAGCTGTACATGGTTTCACATAGAAATTTGGCGTTTTATATTGTAGGCCTGTAATTCTTAGCAATAACTTACTTAACCACCTCAGTACAGTGCATTTTCACCACCTTCCTGACCAAGCCATTTTTTAGCTTTCAGCGCTGTCACACTTTGAATGACAATTGCGCGGTCAT